>WBMV01004950.1:432863-501012 GCA_013396655.1 Campylorhamphus procurvoides | reverse complement strand
GTCCCCCCCAGTGAAGGGCACTGATTATTCCCACTCCTCTGCTTGCCGAGAGCTCAGCCTGATGAAAGGACTTTATCCTCGAGTGACTCCACCGCTTGCTCCTCCTCCTCTCCCCAGCCCGCTGGCCGCCTCGCTTCGCTCTCAGCCCTAATTGGGCTCTTGCTAATATGATTAAAGCCCAGTTAAATGTTTCTTGATAAATCTTGTCAAGAGAGGATTCCCCCCCCCGTCCCCTCCTCTCTCTGTCGGTTGTCAGAAGCCCGGTTATAGACAGGACATGCCCGGCTCCTGCTGTTCATACTCTGGTGGGAAGTTGGCATTTCACAATTGTTCCTTTAACAGGGTTGTTTTGGAGCCGCTCCTGGAGATTGTTCCCCTTCAGGCCAGGCTTGCTGATAAGAACCGCCCGTGGCTTTTATGTAACGCCTTAGGATTTGGTCCTCGTCCCAAAATCTCACTGTTTCTTTAGCCTTTTATTTCATACCCCCCTCCACCCCCTCCCGCTGCTCTTGGTAGCCTGTTCCCGGAAAAGCTCTTGCTCGATGCGAGTCGGCCAGGCGCGATCGCCCATGTAAAAGCCGCGCAGGTCCCGGCGGAGCTGCGCGGGGGCGGAAGGTGCGCACCGAAGGCTGGCCCCGCACCGATGGCGGCCGACCCCCGCCTCTTCCCGGGAAAAGCCCTGCTTCTTCGGCTCCTCTCTCCGCGCTGGGCGCCCTCGGGAGAGGCTCTCCCGTTGTGAGAATCGCTCCAGCCCCCCGCAAATTTTGAGGCAGCGCTCAGGGCAGCGGGCGCTCTCTCTGCTTTTCACCTGCGCCTGTTTTCTTGTGGTTTCACTGCAACTGGACTAGAGGGCTAGACCCCAGCCCGCCCTCAGTTATCACTTGGGGAATCTGGGTGAATTCGTAGGAATTAGGAACCAGCAGTCGGCGGTGGAGCGGGAGGGTGGTCCCCCGAGCCTCGGATACCCTGCGGCCGGACACGGGCTGGCGGCGCTGTGCCTGCTCTGACTCGCCCCGCTCTTTCGGGGGGCTCGTTGCTGGGGCTGTTGGCTCGCTCCCAGTTTGGTCAGTTTTCTTTGGGGGTGCTGAAGTTCGGCAGGGCCTTTTCGAGGACATTTAGAGGCTGTTGCTTCAGCCTTACTGGGCTTGGAGGCAAGTTGTTGGGGGAGGGAGAGAGGGATGATGGGGACGGGCTGTTTAGCCCCCTCTTGAGCCGTGAAACCACGGTCTGGAAGCCCTTCGGTCCAGGACTGGAGGTGGTATTTCCCGATGGCACACCTGGCCCTGGCTCCAGCCCTCTCCCCTCCGCAGCAGCCCGTTCCCCGCGTGCGGGCAGAGAGCTGCTGCTACACCGCATTTCCACCGTGGACACGCACTGCCTTCACCCATGGGAAGCAGGGACATAGGTCGCCGAGGGACACGGACCGACTGCCTCCGTCCCACATCCTGGCGAAATGCCCTCGAATCCCTCTCGGTCGCCACCGTTTCAGCCCCTTTAGCCCCTTCGTTCCCGAGGCTCGCCCGGGGGCAGGCGCCACCGCGTTGCCCATCCGCCTTTGGAGCCGCCGGTGCGGGAGCGGGCCGGCCTGCGGGAGGCGGCGGAGGAAGAAGGTCAAAACCAAACAAACGAAAAATCATCCTCAGCCCTGGGGAACGCAGCTCCAGCAAAGGCGCTTGTTCCCTGGGCAGGGAGAAACCCGAGCCAAGGGGCAAAACGGAGATCTGCCTCCCCGCCGAGCCCTGCTGCCGCCTCCCGGCGCGGGGAGACCGGGGGCGCGGGGCAGAGCCTCGGTGCGGCCGGGGGTCGCAACCAGAGCCCCGGAGAGGCCGGCGGGGAGGGCAGGGGCCGCGGAGCTGCGGGCTCCCAGGGGCGGGCAGAGGGCGCGGTGCCGAACCCGGGCAGGGACCCGGGTCCCGCGGGGATTTCCCCGCGCTGGTTCGCCCCAGGGGAGCGTCGACCCTCCTCGGGCGAGGCTTCAGCCGCGGTTTGAGGATGGTTCCTTCTCCCTGCTCGTTCCTTCCTCCCTCCCGTGTGTGTTCCCCCACCGGGGTGGGTCTGGGTTTTTTCGAGACCACAAGAGCTGCGGCCCCTTTGGCCCGGGGCTGTTGATTTACCCGAGAAGAGTCCCAAATAAGCAGCTGTTTGTGCTCTAGCTGGAACGCCGGAGGCTTTCTAAGAATGGTGCTTTTCTTGCTCGAGGTTTTTTTTTTTAATTTAATTTTATTTTTATTGGTACATCGAACCAGCCTACAGCGTCGCTGGAGTCTTTCCACCAGGTGTCTGGGGCTCAGAGAAAAATTCAAATGAGTCTGAAAATTATGAGACAGTTTCCCTCCCCTCCTCCCAAATAAAATAATTATGAGAGAAAGAATTGGTACAAACTGTCCAAGAGGGGATTTAAGATGGAAACAGAAAAGCACCTTCACCCCACCAGAGTGGTGAGGACCCAGAAAGGCCTTCCACAGGCAGGAAGGAATCAAAGCAGCTGGAAGATGAAATTTGACTGGTCTGAGAACCAGCTTCTGAGATGTGGTTACCACCCACAGCAAGGGACTTGACCCTGTGATCCAAAACATTCCTTCTAATCCTCTCCCTAAAAAAATAATAACTTGCCTTTCTATACACACTAGCTGGGGGCACTTGTTTGGTTCCGATACCCAGAGCTCATATCATCACCCATATCATCATTCTGTTCTGGAATAGTGTTCTGCTCTGCTCACTGAGGTCTCCCATGAAACTGATGCTCTTATGAACTGAGAGAAGACTATTTGCAAATACAAGGGGCTGCTTTGCAAGATCCAGGAAATACCAATTCTGAATGTTGTTTTAAACTTAAATATATGGTATGAGGAAACAGAGCTGGTACTGGGGGTTTAGGTTTTAAACTCTCAGTGTTTGACTGTTAATTACTCAACTAAGCCCCATTTAGTCTTGATAAGTAGCCCTTGTTACTTTTAGAGGAACCTTTCTGAACTTACTGGAAGATTTCCTGCTCACCTGACTTACAAAAGCAATCGTTTCCTTTCTGAATAAATAGAGAGAACTGAGTGATGCTCATGCTTTAGATGTAGACAGCAAAACCTAGACTCAAATCTACTTGCTTTTCTTATGCAAATCTTCTCACAGGATTAGAAGGGAAAGTAAACAGCAGTCCAACCTTAAGATCTTTTTCTTTTTAGAGGCAGCCTGTTATATAATTCTGAAACTGAAACTGTTTTCATTTGAAGATCAAATAGAAGTTATCTAGTGAAGCTGACAAACCGGGCAGAATAATCTGTTTGCATTTTGGGAAAATGGATAACACTGGTTTTGTTTCAAGGCAAGTAACTTTTAAATAATATTTAACGAAATAATTGACCTTGATGTTTAAACTACAACTTCCTTCACATCATTAAGCTCACGGGTTCTTTTAAAAAAAAAGTTTAGTATCTGAACTCTGGGATTCATTCTGCTAATCTCATAATAACATTTGTTTCTTGTGCAATTTTGTTTGATTAACTCATCGGTGAAAGAGAGAAAGAGTTCAGAACAACATGAGCTTTACAGCTCATTTATATTTTTTCTCCTTGAAAAATAGGGAAAACATCCATATGCAGAATTTTCAGGAACAATTTTTCGGAGGGATTGATCAAGAAGAAGCTTCTTACAGCTGAACTATAAGCCTTGGGACAAAATGTGTTCTTTTAACATATACTCTGACTTTTAAAAAACATTGCAGTCCTTGACTACAAAAAATGATTTTGTAGAGTTTTTCCTCATGATAATTAGGCTGAGTCTGCTTTTGAAATGTGGGAGAAATGGAACTAACTCCATAAAGTGTGTCTATCACATAAAGCTTTCAGGACAGCCTGATTCACACTATATCCTGCTCTTTGTTCAACTGACAGATTTCCAACAGCAGAAAGAGGCACATATCTGGGAGCTGCTATTATCTAAGTTAAATATGTACATTTTGGATCAGTTCTATTTTATTTGAATACTCACAATTTCTGTTTGGGGATCTTAAGCATAAAAGGATTGCAGAGATGTGCATTTTATTAGCTAGTCATCATTCTTTGTACATGAACAAAGGTACATAAACATACACATTTACTAGCCTCTCTGCTCTGCAAGAGTTTGGAAAATTACTTGCAAAATTATTTCAAATAAAAGCAAACAAGCAACCAAACAACATGCACATTACCATGCAAGAAAACAGGCAAACAAACAGAGTAGGGGAAAATAAAAGCAATAAATGAAGAGAGTTTAACTTTTTATTTGTCTGTAAATGAAAAATATCATGGCTGCTGTGGATATTTTTGTTTTCAAGTTACATGATCCTTGAATTACAAAGCACTGGTATCTACCAAAACACTCTTGTGTACCCTGCACGTTGTGTACTCACACACAGATGAAAGCTTTTCCTTTATCCCTGCTGGCACACATTTTTTCTCTCCAATGAGTTCCTACTTTCAATATGTGGACGTATGAGAAATCAGGCTGCTTTACTCCCAACAAAGGACACATAATTAACATTTCCACTGACAAACAACACTTGAATTCCTTCCACAGGGCACAAACAGTCAGCTCAATAATGTTTAAAGGCTTGGGATCTAGAGAGCATGGTGGTGTTACACAACTGGAGATGTGACATTATCTGGCAATCTGAGCAGAGTCACACTTGTCAAGGGACAATACAAATTCTGTGTCAGACATCTCATTGTTGCAGGTTGTCTCAACATCACACAAGTGTTATGCAGTGCAAGCAAGAATAAATTGTCAGAGTTGTCTCCCATCTCATCATTATCCTCTATCTCTTCCTCCTATATGGCAGAATTGGCATAGGACATCCTTCAGAGCATTCCATTGCAATTCCTCCAGCTCCTGTCCAGCTCCTCAGCCCTTCATACGACGTACCAGCTGACTAATTGGTAGACAAGCTGTGTCTGACACAGGGGAACAGCCACATCAGAGCAATGATGTGTGTTTGCAGGCAGTATAACTATGGGGCTGTTTCTATTGCCCCTCTTAATACAATCCCACACTGTGATTCAACACCAGCAAGTGAAGGCAGGAGGAACCCCACCCTGTGGGGCTGTGGAGCAGTTCCCCTGTCTACACAGGTTGCCTCTGTGCCTGCCAAGCTGTATTATTAGTGCTTACAGAGCTACTGCTCCTCAGTTCTACACAGGAGAACATGGCACCTGGAGATGGTATTCCTTGACGTGAGGTACTACAGATGCTACAACAGAGTAGCAGTTGTTCCGCTGTATTTTCTTGCAGAAGTTACTGTCAACCTTTCCTTTTTTTAATTTTTTTTTTTTTAGATTATGAGCTGCAAGGGAAACAGTAGAGTTACTCTTGCCAGTGAACTGGGTGCTGTGACTGCCGTAAGTCATGAGACATATTGCCAGCATGTTTTGGGGTATGCAGCTGACACTCAGGCTGGTACTTCTTTTCCCAACAACTTATAGCTTGCAACCTGCTGGTAATGACAGGAGCTGGCATTTCTGTCACATTGGACATACATGCTTATACCATCTCCTGTTTCTCTGATGGTGATTTGAGAGGAACCCACCTCAGCTCCTGGACTAAACTTCATCTTCTCAGCCACAGCTGTTAAGCAGGAAGCTGTGCAAAACCAGGCTTCTCTGTGAGACTGCATACACCGTTTTTCCCTGTTCTCCTGAGAACGATTTACCTTGAGATTGTGCTGGACATTGGGAAATTATCTCACCCCAATACTCATATCTACTGCCCTAATGCTCATTTTGAGAACCAGCAACAGTGACTGTGTCCTAAATTTCATCAGTCTCTTGTTGTCTTGCTTTAGAATCTTCTGGGCTAAAAATCTCTTCTTACTGGGCATGGCTACTGTTTGTATCTTCTGCTGAATTGGTATGGAGCATTTCTGCACACTGTGAAACAGTCGCTGAATATTTCCCCTGTACATCTGTGCCAAATTCAGTGGTTCTTATGGAGATCATGTCAGTCAACTCGTAAAGAGCTTCAGAGTCTGTAGGTAACATGAGCTTAGTCAATATCTGCCTGGATACATTTCCTTGCCTTTTTCTCCAAACATACTTCTGGGTCTGTCAGAGAACCCTGGGGAAGCTGTAACCATGATGAAGGCACTAACAGTGTGAATACATATAGGATTAAGACTGCTAGCCACTGCAGCATGTCACTGCTGCCTGCACCTTACTAAAGCACAAAAGTCTTGTGACTGGCATGTCCTCCACTTCACTGGGTTACATGACACATGCCAGAAAATGTGTCAACCCACTCCCCATCTCTTCAGCATTATTAGCCCAGGGAGGGAAACGCAGCCAAAGAACACGCACACAACTTTGACAGGTTCTGCCTAATCCACCCACATAATGACATTTCTTATGCTAAGTGCCAGAGCGGTGTAAGGAGGCCACTGTCTGTACCAGCTGCTGGCAAGTCAAAGTTAGTTTCATGGTTATGTTTAAGAGATAGCCTGATGTTACGCTAAGAAGTCTTTGTCTCCCGTGGTGCAGCACTCAGAGAATGACATCAAAAGCCTTCCTAATTCACCCCCCGGGTCATCTGATTATAGGCATGGCACAGAGCCATGCTGCCCCAGGAGACTGTGAGTCACAACGACATCCATGACTATCCTCTTATTCCATGGAAGGAAGTAATGTGCCTTGAGCATGAAACAACCAGGAGTAGATTACATCCTTCCTCATGTCAGCTTAGCTCTGCTGGCTGTTGGGCAGGCACTGGGGAGGCAAGAGCAGCCTCTCATTTCCCAGCCTTGCTCCTCACCACCCCTACATCAGGGAAGCTGTTCCTCCCCATGCTGGGACATGCCATGTGGGCAAACCACACGAGAGGGTTTTGCTCAGCCAGGAAGGGAAGACGATGCTCTGGCTCTCTTCTTCGGTGTGGTGCAGAGTTACATCACATGGTGAAACATCCATCTCTCCTCCAACAGGCCAGGCGTATCTCATCATGAGGATGCTGTGTGTTCTCCATTCCTTGGCATTTGTCCTTGTAATTAGTCTATCTGTTTCTGATTTATTTATTTTCAGGCAGTCTTCTGCACCCTTGCTCCCTCGTTTGGGCACATGGGGCAAACCACAGACTTGCCCTTAAACTACAGAGAAAAATAAAATCAGAAACAGACTAACCACAAGAATCAATAGCAAGAGGCAGAAAGCACATGATTGGATACTGGAGCTTCCTTCAGAGATCCAGCTGCCTCTAAATGTGATGTAACTAGGTTCACATACCACATCTGCAAAAGGGGATAACAGATTTCTCCTCATAACCTGACTGGCAGGGTAAAACTATGCTGGCTCAGAGAAGCAAAGGCATGTTTAAAAATCATTTCTAAGGAAGAAAAAGAAGTCCATTTTGTGCTCACAGAACTAAGGCAGTCGCTTTCAAGTCTGACGTGATTCCTGTTAGTGTTATTGTTGCTTCCTAGAATTTAGGCTTGAATTTGGCAGAAGTTGAGAAGCCAAGGCATACACAGAACCATTTGTGAGAATCAGTGTGTCTGTGTGCATGGGCCAATTCTTGCCTGAATAAACACCAGTCCCTGGGCTGCTCGGTAAAGTGGTGATATAAGATGGCAGTCAGATGTGTAGGCTCATACCCATGAGGGAAGGCTATTTAAGGATGCAAGTTACCTTTTTTTTCCCTACAAATAAACGCAACCAGATAATAAACTACGCCTCTCAGTACCATGAAAATATATGTGTTATATTCCATAACTGACCCTTGTCTGTCTCCCAAAAGTAGCATCATTGCCTGGGAGGGAGTATCAATATATTAATCAAAAATAGATGAGCAATACAAGAAATGCAGGACAAGCCAGTGAGTATAAATATCTTCCCACATATCCAGAATATAGGAGCTGTCTAAAACCATTGTGATTAGAGTCAATACACTCAGTCCAGCCACACACTGTGCAAAACTGTCATTTGTATACTGAACATCTCATTGGACTCCCTGTGATTCTGCAGCCTCTCATCAGGTGAACAATGTGAAGTCATTGCTCATGTGATAGACCAGACAGTAGAGAAACCCTCCAGACAGAAACCTCTGCTTGTTTCTGACTAGGAAGAATAATTCTTTTCTTCTTTTGGAATCCACAGAAATACAGATGCAAAAACATGACATGGATAAATGAGAGAAGATAAGGTGTTGCTCCTGCAAGCAGAACATCCTGTCTTCAAAATGGGTGAGTATTTCCAAACCTTCCAAATATTTCATTGCCCTCCAAATAGATCATAGATCTGCCTCCCTCTCCTTCCCCATTACTTTCCAGCATTCTAAGCCATCATAGAAGCAAGCATAATACAGAAGTTTGTTTTGAAAAAGAGATGAGACAAATAAAGTAGCTTACAAAAGAAAAAAAAAAACAAAACAAAACAAAAAAACCCCTCCTGGACACTGCCACAGAAGTTCGCATATCTCCATGAAAATGTGGCTGATTCTGGTTGATCATTAGCAGAACTTGGGGCAGCTGTATAAACAACAGATCTCTACAGCTACAGGTCTTCATTCATTCCCTCCAGTGAGGCTTTTAATTTGACTGGCAGCTAGCCTATCTGGGCAGCTGATAAGAGAAGAAAAAAATCATGCTCCAGTCCTTGCATCGCCACTACTTTGCCTCTGGTTCTCTTCACAGAAGTGTACAAAGAATTAAAGAGCTCTCAATATATTTGTAGCCAAATATTTACCCTAAGTGAGGTAGATTATATTTGCTTATTGTACCTATTGCCATGCTGGCATGTGTTCAAGACCATGTAATTCCTTGGAGTGCTACTGAATAGGGATTTTTAAAAAAGAAAAAAAAAAAGCTTTGTTTATAATAAACTGTTTGCCAATGAGTTCACGTTCAGTGTTGTCCAGGGTATAGGACCTCTTGAGCTCACACGCCTGGCGTTTGGGCATTTGGCGTTCTCTCACTTCAAAGAGCACTGGGGACAGTCCTGGGATGCAGCCAAGCTACCTTAGCCTCTTGCAGGGTTATTAAGAGTATTTTGAAATTGTCTCAGGCATTTCATGGAGAGAAAACATAATTAAACAATGTTCAGAGGAGCATTCTTTGAGGAAATACAACTTCACCTTATCAGCTTGCTTTTTTGAGAACATACTTATTTTGACAGCATTTTTAACGGAGACAAATTAAAATATTATTTACATTAAATGATGTTTAATTTATTGTTTTCCATAAAGTGAAAACACTTAAGTGGTGCCTTGTTTTGTCTAATCTCATTTTGAACTTTATATAGCATTCATATATTTAACATTTCTCCTACTAAATTGAATATTTTAATGTCATTATAACTTTTGGGCTTGCTGGTGTGAGAATGATTTGACACTTATGGAACACTTCCATCATGCCAAATATATTTTCTTTGAATTTTCAATCTGAAAACTTCAGCACCTTCACTTTTTTTCCCAAGTGCTGGAATTTCCCATAGAATGGGAATTCGGTCTCCTGATCAACTCTGCTAAAATTTCTTTATCAAGAAAAAAGGGGTGGACAGTGTCACAAATATACAACTGTAAACTTGTCAGAATGCATTTCTTATTGTTGGCTCATATGTTGCCCTCTTTTGGTAGCTTTTGTATTGTACTACACATAAAATATTTAACAACTGCTGCAGCAATTCAGCATTCAAAGGGGACTGAGTACTGAACATTAGAACTAAGTAAATGTATGAGGAGAGCAATAGGTTGTGAGTCAGGCACTTCGGTAGCTTATGGAGACATCCTGTCAGGAGAGGAAAAGCACTAGGGAATGAATGAAGCAGTACAATATAAGACCGGACTATAAAGGTTAATAAGAAAGAAAAAGGAGTAGGATCTGTACATACTCACTTATCTGAATAATTTAACCCCATATCCTGACTTCAATCTCATGATAACAAACATGACTTCCAAGTATTTCTTCCATCAAGATTTGTAAAGGGATGCTCCACCCCAATTGTTACTCACTTGGTCTTTCCCTGTTACTTATTTCATAATCTATGCAGGGGTCTTATTAAATTCTTATGGATATTGACTAGTCAAGCCAGGAAAAGTGCCTGCTAATTTTCCAAGACTAAATCCCTACCAAAGTCAACACTCTTTTCACTAATACATTTCTGAATGATAAAATTAAATACTGCATAGCTTTTTATGCAGTGATTTGCTAAAACTAACTATAAAATCATATGACACTTACTGCATTATAAGTCTAGAATCATTATTTAAGCAAAACACTGAGGCGTTAATTTTTTCCAGAAAAGAGTGTTTTTCCCCACTATTTCTGAGTAGAATTTACAAAAAGAACCCAGCTCAGTCTGTGGCAATGATTAGGATCCTGAGGAGATGGGTATTAACCTCTATTGAGTTTCAAAAAGAACTGAATACTAACTCCCCCAAAATGCCATTTTTAGAGAACAAACTTCTTGCTACTTCAGATAATTCTCAGTTAAAAGCACAATAAATGGTTACGCAGAAGAGATATTACCGCTGTATCTGTGATCCTAGTTCAGCACTTCACAGCCCTATTCTTTAAAGATTAATTTTCCTTGGTTTGAAAATCAGCATCAGGAATTCAGCCTCACAGGAACTCTTTTATGAACAGCTACAGAGGTGATTTCAGAGCCCAGAAGGGAACCATTCCTCCCACCTTGAATTGTGGAGCTTTTGTGGCAATCATATACGATCAGGAAATCTTGGGGCAGGAAAGAACTCCCAGCCTTCCAACGTCAAGATGTAAATTCTCCTGTGCTTTATTCAAACCTATCCTAAAACCCCCAGAAATATGAGCTCCCCTTGAAATACCATCTGACAGCCTTCCAGTTTTCACCTTAAAAAAACCAATTCACTCAAAAAGGCATGATTTCACTGATTTCCTCTCTCTCAGTTATATAATGTTGGCTGGTTTAGGATTTTACAGACCTTTGTTCTGTGGCTAAGAATGTAACAGCCCAGCTTTACGGAAATAAATGACTGCCTGCTGATTTCAATGCAGCAAATATGAACCTTTCAGTGGCCAAGGGCTCACAGATGTGACTTTTTGTCACGTTTCCTCGCAGGTCTAACCAAACCCTTCTGCCCCAGACTAATGAAGTGCTTTAACATGTGCACTGCTTAACTTGATATGTAGTTCCTTTGTTAAAGCCACCTAGCAGGGCTGTAAAGGGGGTTGTAAATCTGTAGCACAGCTCATACACTTAAAGTTAAGTTTATGCTTAATGAGATGTTTGGTTTGAGCCTGCCTCTCCCCCCAAAGTATTTTTTCCAGCCTTTGAATCGTTGTGGGATTTTTTCCAGCTCCTTCCAGTCAGTCAGTGGCTGTCAATATTGAACACAGAATTGAATGTAATAGCACAGAGCTTTACACGGGCACTATTACCTCCTTGCGTCGTGACACATCCATATGTGCACAGCCTTTATCACTATGCAAATTCATAACTCACTCCCATCTGGTCTCCTCTCCACTATACCTTGAAATTCTATCAGTAATACTGATGGCCAGGACACATACATTCCATAATAAAGCCCCTTTTTTGTTTTCCGTTTTTAAATTTTTTTCTTTTACTTTTTTCCCTGGGTTGTTTGGGTGATTTTGTAGTCAGCTTTCTGATGTCTCCCAGTCCTTTGATATAATTTATCTGTTGTCTTCTGTTTGCGTTCCTTCCCGGGTTAATAATATCAGCACATTTCACTATTGTGCTGTTTACCTCTACTTGGAGATTACCACAGAGATCCTAAATAGAACACTGTCTGTCAAAAGTCCCTGCCATGACCCACGATACATTTCTACAAGCTATAACAATTGATTGTTGCTCTTTGTTTACATACTTTCTCCCATTTCAGTCTACACAGCACCGTTCCCCGTCAAAACAATTGAGGTTCTTTCTCTCAGCATGAATACCTGAAACAGTGTCAAATGACATACTCAGTGCTCCATGTATGCACTCACCCACATTCCCACCCAGTCTGGGTATCTCTCAGCTCACTTGCTGAGTGCCAACTTGGAGCATCCTGACTGTAGCCTTGGTCCCCAAATCTGTATTATACAGAATTTATAATGTTGCATATTAACATGAAAGGCATATTTAATATGTTTTATCTTTTACAAGACCATACCACTTGCTGCTCCTGATACTACTTGCCTCAATGTTTCCTTGGGATTAGTTGGATGATTTAGCTGTATGAAATAAACATAATTTGGCCTAAGATATTTAAGACACTGTCCTTGATTTATGACTTTTGAGGTCAGAAAGGACCATTAACTATCCTGTCTAACCTCTTCTGTGTCATAGATATTACCCCATTTCCCTATACTAAGCCCAATAATTTCTGCTTGGCTGACACATGTTTTCCATAAAGCAATTCAGTTTTGATATGTGCACAATCACTTTCTTGGGCAGTTTGTTTCAGCAGTTTGTCACACTTACTGCTACAGATCCAAGCCTCAATGCTTGCTTAAGTTTACTTGGCTTACATTTCCACCCACTGATTCTTGTAATACATTAATCTGATGCAAGACTTTTTTTATTGTTGTGAAGGTAATTATGCACTGTAATACAGTCATCTCGTTTTGGTAAGGGAAACAAAACATACTTTCCAATCTGCAAGTAGTTCTTATTCCTCTTCTCCCACCCTTTCCAGAGTTCTAGCACCCACTGCGCCGCAACACACCACAGCCACGTATGTCCCTGCTAACTTCTTCAAAGAGGACATTATTCCTCTCTCACACCATCAGATTGAGTCCTGTGTCCAGTTGTTTTCCTGCAATGAAAACCAAAGACTTTTCAAGCACTGCCTTTGGAATTTGGTTTCTATTTCATCGATACAGACACTGCATGATTTAAAATGCATCTTTTCTGCAGAGGTCCTGCTCACAGAATATGGGCTGCTCCATCTTCACAATTTATTTATCATTCCACCAGTTTTAATTTCCTCTCCAATTTACTAAGCATTGTTTTACTAGGGATGTACTTGTCTCTCAACCATTAAGGACAATTCTGTGGCTTGCCAAGCGTAACACCCATTTCTGCAAACTGACTCCAGAGCTTTCATTTGGAGCTGACAGCTGCTTTTTGACATCTATCAGTTAGTCAGTTCTTAATCCACTCAGCAGTCACTCAGTAATTATTGTACAGCACTCATTTTTCCTAAGTGCTTAAACAGAGAAGGCAAACAAGTGTATTTGATTGCTAAAAAAATGGACATAGAACTTAAACCCTGGAAAGTGTTAAAAAACCTAATCCTCACTGGAGCCTAAATGCTTATAAGCATGCAGACTTACGTGACTGGTTGTAGGTCCACAGTTATGAAACCTCATGCTTTGTATATTTTTCTGTTGATATTAATTTCTCTTATCCGTGAAAGACAAAACTTAGACTGTTGGATGGACCACACGTTGTCTTTTTTAGTCACACACACAGAGCTTTCCTTTTGTTTCTCTGCATCTCGTCAGGTAACTATTATTTTTCAAAAATAATTGGCAATGTCAGTGTAAATCTGTTAGATAATACTTGTCATGTTATTGGGTGTGGATTATGTAGCTTTCATGACTGTCGTCCATATATTCAAATATCCTAAGTATTCCCTCATCTGTTTCTATCAATAGGCTTTATTTATTTGTGTCACAGTGTTTCTTTCTTGTTAATTGCTTCAAGTTATTTTATGTAATTAAAGACAGATGGCAAAGCAAAGTTCAGTATCTCATCCATTTGTTAATCGGTGGCTTATGCAGCTCTATAAATGTAGCAGGGATGTTATGATTTTGGTGTTTTGTGTGCTGTGCTTTAAATTAAATACTGGGACCGATTCCTAGTTACGCTGAAGCCAATGACAAAGGCTGCCATTGACCAGGATCTCACAGTGGGAAACCATGGATGAGGAAAGCTGTGAGCCAGCTCAGTGTGGTGTTTATACTTTACAGAGGCACACAGCTCACCCACCCCTACACCCAGGTCTTACCCTGGACCTTTGCATCAACAGCTTCCACAGCTTGTCGGTGGGAAATGAGAAGCCAGGTCAGGCCATTGATGAAGAGGTTTATGGAAACCCACCACTGGTTTCAGCATTCTTTGGGCTTATGCTATTTTGGGGGAATTCTATTTTTTTTTCCATGTGCAAGGGAGCAAAACATCTGTTTTCATTAAGGACATCTTGTTCTTCTGATTAGAGGAAATCACCAGAAAGGGAATAACAAACAAAAGTCTCCAGAGGAGAAAGAAGCCTGCCACGTGCTCCCTTGTGCAGCCATCTTGACCTGATCCAGAGTGCTGCCTGCAGCCTGAGAGCAGTGTGGCCATCCTGGCTCCCTCACTCTCCCTCGCACACTCCATGCTCCGCTCCCTCCACACCCACCCTGCTCACAGACTTATTTCACCCCAGCTGTTTTTTACCTCCAGATCAATCTGCAGAGTGCTCTCCTCACCCTGCAGGCTGGAGCATGCTGTATTACTTTGATGCCCCTATCCTTCCCCTTTCACATAGAGAAGATTCATCGCATTCTTGCTGGTTTGCCTGCCCGTTCCCTGTGCTCCCACACTGGGTGACTGTACCATTTGCACAGCCACCAGTGGCAGCAATTGGTTTCTAACCAACTTGCTTGCTCCCATCTTTCAGTCCAACAAGCAATTTGCCTTTATCTGTTTTGACTCAGTACGAGCCTGCTCCTATTGTTTCTCACATTCTTGCATTTCCACCACAGTATGTGACTGACAGAAAAGCAATTCCTCAATTAGACTACAAGGGGTATGCTGGGAATCGCAAGTCAGCCTAAGGATTTATGTGCTGCACCAAATTATCATAACTGACACAACACTTCCAGCCAGGGAGTTTGGAAATATCAGAATCTCCTCCATCCCCGTGTCGCCATCACCACCACCCCCCTGCCACTTCCACCCCCCCTCTTCCTTCCTTGGGAAGGGCAAATTAGAGAGAATAAGGATTCCTCATCGCTACCATGAGTCATGCTCACATTGAACACGTGGCTGGTGAGGTCAGTGACAAGGGTTACTGGGCTTCAAGTATAGACAAAATGGATTTTTCTAAAAGACACCACAGTCAGAGCAATATGAAAAGAAGAGGAATGCAGAAGCCACCAAGGCTTCTAAACCACCAGTGAAAGGGAAGTGCAGATGGACTCATGCTTCTTGGAAGAATGAGCAGAGGCAGGTGGCATGGGACATTTTGCCCTTTTACTCAACTAACCTTTTGTCCCTTAACATAAGTTTTTATTCCCCTCCCCTCCCTTGAATGTTCACAAAAACAACAAATTCACCTATTTTACTCCCCCTAGGATGCGATTTTCTAAAGCATTACCATCACTTATTCTCAGGAACATGCAGTGAGGCATATTTGGAAATAACTAAGTATTTTCTGCCAAGCAGGTGGCATGTGTAATCCCTATTTAAAATTCACGTATTGAACTTTAAGCACATGCTTAAGTTCTGATAAAGACAATACCACTTAAGCAAAGTGTAATTCAGCATATGCTTGGTTGACTGCTTGAATCAGGTCACAACTGAGGAAGGATTACCCGCACCAGCAATCCAGCAGTGAATTTTAGGATGGCACTTAGATTGCTGAATCTATTACAGCAAGTGCCTTTTTTCCTTTGTTTTTACTTTTTCTTTTGTGTGTGTGTTCCTGGAAAACAAGTTTAATCCTTCAGGAAACCAGCTGTATTTGGCACCTATTTGGGACATTTTTACCTATTGTAAAAAATGACAGTTGAAAATTTTGAAGTGCTTTAACCACAGAGAAAAAAAATCTTCTAATGTTGATGCTGAAAAAGTTGAAATGATTGATAGTTCTTTTTCATCTTTCTTTTTTAATTGTTAAATGCTAAAGCAGCAAGCAAACACACTTTACAGTCTATTGCATCGGGCTCTTTTTCAGTAGGTTGGCTCCTGCCAACAGCAAGTTCAGAACTGCCAATTCTAATTAAAAAACTTTATTTTAAAGATACATTTCACAGTTTATTCATGGCACCCTGAGAAATTTAAATTGCTGAATTGAGCAAACTGATACAGTTTCCTTTATACTGATTCCCCAGTAATTACTTTAATTAATTGTTTCAGCAATTCATGATTTATCTAGTATGGCTGGTGAAACCAATTTCTTCTTTTAGACAATTCACCTAGAGTGGACTCCCCAAGCTGTGTCTATTTCTTTGCTCAGGATTTAGCTGTGTTTTATTTTCATTTGTAATTTTGTATTGCATCAACCTAAAAATGGACAAAGATTATTCTTGCTTCAAGAATTTCTGTGACAAATCCTTTCAATAGTCCCACTTGTAAAGGACAGACAATTGCCATCATAAACTCTGCATAAATTGCATTGTGAAATCTGTGATTTATAAGCATATTGCATAGCAAAAAACATTTTGATAACCCATGCTTCTCCCTATTGTGTCCAGCTCTCTGGGTCAGAATCTGCCTTCTAGATTTAGAAGGAAAATAGCACCTTCAAGAGCAAAGTCTTTCCTGAACACCAGATCTAGAAATGCCACGTGTATGAGTGGCTAAATTTTACTTTATCTTATTTCTCTGGCACCTAAAGTACACATTGAATGAAGTTTCCAAGGAGCAAAACGTAGCCTAGCCTTTTGACTCATCTTGCTTTTACAATTATTAATCAAATGCAGAGTATGAATTGTACTTCTATAACTACCACTTGTTCTCATGTATCCTTTATAACTTTTCAGATTAAAAATATAAATGGTGTGATTATGTGTTCTATTAATTGATGAAATAATATATCATGTCTTTATTATTTGGTGATCATTAGCTACTGTAGAGCCTATTACCAGCAGCAAGCCCACCAAAAAATTTGTATAGTGACAGTATTAGATCAGAAAAAAAACCATTACAATTCATTAGAGCTCTGTCTGCATTCTCACTGTGACAGAAACACATCTCAGTCCATTGGTGAAGTCAGATGTTTGCATTTACCAGCAGGTTCTAAAGCATGAAACAGGCTAGAGATTCCTTAAAGAGTTTCAGACTACAGACAGCATCTTCATAAATTTTGTCACCGAGACTCACCCCTGCTTTCTGATCGCACAGAAACCTTCTGGTTTCGGTGGCTGAATAACAGCCCTGAGGCAAGTACAACTGTTAACATTTGAAAGTGCTAGCTGGGAAATATTTAATGCATTTTTAGCTACTTGTAACACCATTAAGCTGTTGGGGAGAAGAAAAGAAAAAACCCAATCAAATAAACAAACAAAAATAACAAAAAAACAAAAAGCACTGGATCGTATCTGATGAGCCAGCTCTTCTGAAGACCTCCAGCAGACACTGCCCAGGTCTTCGGTGGTTTACAGACCACAGCTTAAAGTCCACTGCAATGTTTGAACTTTCACTCTTAGAGCAGCTGAAAGTTCTTCACACCTGTATTTTTCTATTTACAGTAAGAGCTGGATCTGGCTTTAATTGCATGATAAAGAAAGACATATAATTTTGACTAACAGACATTTAACTAAACCACCAATATATTCTCTTAATTCAAAGCAGGAATAGGGGGAATATATCCAAATCCAAAGAATGTATTATATCATCAACTCCTTGTTTTTAAGTGGTTCCAAATCATCAAAAAGATTGTGTAAGAGCAGCTGACTCCCAATATAGATATCCTTTTCTTGGGCACTAAGTCGTGCCAAGACCCTGGCTGAAATTTTACAAGCGTCTCAGATTGTACTTTAAATAATAGTTATTAGTCATAAGGATTGGCTACCTTTCTTTTCTTTGAAAAGAAGCTATAAATGTATCATCATTTATTCATTTCTGAAATCATCACATTGTTCTCCAAAAGAGTTGGGTTAAATTTACAAAATTTAGAAGCATATGTTGTGGGATGTGTTTAGGATGCCCCCACCCCTAAACTCAAGTCTAAGAGAATGTGTCCCATCCCACTTAATTCTATGAAAAGCATTTTCAGCCAGAAGTAAGCACTTTTCTGCAAATTCCTGAAGGTGGGATTTCCTCATTTATGTAAAACAATTTCAATCTTGAATAAAAATAATCTGATAATTACTTTTAGTCTTGCATTGGTGTACCACTTCTAAGATCCAGTCATTAACTAGGACTCCAAGTTAATAAGAGGCTATATGAACATAGAGGAAGAAAATTTTCTCTGCCTCAAAGGCTTTGCAATGTAAACTCCTAATTTAAAGCTGATTAATTTTACACATCACCTTACATAACAATCACAATGCCATAAAAGAGTGAACACATGCTTGTAATTAAAGCCATGGCAGCCTCATCCCATTGTATGAAAAATAGCTCTATCATAATGGTCTTGAGTTCATGCCAGAATAGCAGCTAATCATGGGAGAAAGATGATCTAACACTTACAGAACATGAAAATAGAAAGGAAACGTTCTGGTTCCAGCCTATTTTCTCTACACTTGTTGGGTGATCTCGTGCGTGCTACTTAAGCTTTCTGTCCCTCAATTTACCCATGTGCAGAACAGCAATAACAGTATTTATCTGACTCAGAAACGTTTTGTAAGAATACATTCATAAATCATTAAGTCTCTTACGTACTCTCAACATGCTTTCTATGCAACACCCGTTTTAGACACTCTGAGAAGCACACATGGACTACTGATTTTAGCTTCATAATCCCTCTAAAAAGAGTTCAGGGAATATGTAGCAGGAGCAAATAGATCTGTCATGGTCAAATGCTTTCTATTCCTGTGCTATTTGTATTTCACCTCTAATACACAGTAAGGATAAGGTTAATTAAATTCATTTTGTAATTTCTTGGTTTATAAGAGTTTAGCAAATATATGTTCAGAAAGTCAGACCAAGATTTTCTACATAAAACTTATGAAGCAACTCCTTTGATTCTTAATCTGTATACTGTTTTCATAAGAGATTTCCAATTCTTTGGAAAATTTAAAAGGTCACAATAATACCTTACAAGGACAGAAAATCTGGTAAATGCTAATGCAGATGACTTTTCACCTTAAAAGAATGCAGGAATATTGCTTAGTAGTCACAGCATCACTGTGTGCTTGTACATAGCAGGAAATGCCAATACTAGATCATCAAGGTCAGTAGTTCCATTCATTGAGAAAATCATTCATGATATGAGAATGAATGATGTGTCTTGAAAATCAGCAGTCTCTGATTCTCTGAGCAAGTTTCACAGTTCAGGACAGAGCCAGTCTATCAGCAGCACAGTTTCAGCATGTATTCGCCCGTAAAGTCACGTCCCAATAGAGATAATGAGGTCCCATTCATGATTTGCCAAAGAAGTGCAGCAATTTAAGCCTGACTCTCTTCTGCTGGAAAATTGTGTTTGAAATTTGGACCTGATCCTACTTTCACTAAAGTCAATGATAAGACACCACCTGATTTCAAGGGCACAGCAGCAGACTTTTTGTAATGCAGAGATCACATTAAATTCACTTATCCTTCTCTGACAGAGCGAAAAGCAGGTCGTGGGTCTGATGTTTGCAGCAAAAATGAGGAGGCTTTAGGAACTAAATTGGATGTAGCTGATTATTTTAGCACAAATTGAACTGAAGTACTAATGACTTACCAAGCATTATTCTTGTATGTTGCACAACCAGTACATGATGATGTCCAGAAATAGTGTAATACCATACTTTGTTAGGCAAAATGCTCAAGGACTGACACTCCATTCACTTTCACTGACATAAACCAGGAGGCAGTCTCACTAGGGTAATTGAATTACATAAGAATAAAATTAGTAACAGGGGAGTTAGACCTGAAAAGGACCTCTCCAAGCAGTGAACGGGAAGAAGGTGTCACCTGCCCCCAGCACTGTCCATCTGAGTCAAGAGCCACCCCACCTATCTGTGTTTGTGAAGAGCCCAGCCCTGGTGGGACCACAGCAGCCTCTCCTTACATACAAAGTAGTTTTGCTCAGGGGAAAAAAAAAAACTTGAGGCATTTGAGAGCAGAAACAAACAAAGCAGATGGGACCACCCAAAGGGAGCCCCAGGGAAGATCAGGTACTTGAATTTTACTGTGACACTATCTCACCTTGGTCAGACCCAGGCCAAGTGCTGCTCTGAGCTGGTTTGTCTGGCCATAGAGCTGACACACGAATTCAGTGAATATCCTGGAGATATGGTCTCTTTGTGACACTTGTCCTATCTCCCTGATAAACACAGATGCTCTCAGTAGGGAGGCATTGACTGCTTCTGACATCAGCTCTTGATTCCCCATATTTAGTGCAGGGTATTCAGGCAAGTTTTTCTCCAGTGCTTTGATGCAGCTTGCTCATATATCTTATTCAGTCCTTGGTGAAAATGCATATTTCTCAGTCCAGCATTCAGCTCCACTCCTTCTTAGCCATGTCACATTCCCTACTATAACACAGTGAAATGCTCTGTTCACTGCCCCTTTATTGCTCACCCAAGATCCTGCCCCTAATTGCAGGATGCCACCAGGAGTCACCAGCTTTTATAGAGGGGATCACACAGCCCCTCATAATGGCATCCAGCTGTGAGTAGCAGAGGACATGCAGTTAGGCTACAGGTGACCACACAAGTTCCCTGTGGGACACCATATGGCAGTAAATTAGGGAGCACTGGTCTAACACCAGGAACCAAAACCTGACCTATGAGCCAGACTCTGCAGCTGACAGAGCCATGCCCGAACCTATTCAATGAGTGTTTCTACCTTCTGAACTCAGAGAGGTGCTGAAAGTATCATTATACTCTTATATCTTTTTACACAAACCCTGTATCATGTTCTAGCAAGACAGCCACACTATTTCAAAACCAGTAGCATGTTCAGCAGAAGACCCTTTATGCACAGCAGACACTTGTACTTTTATGGCTGTGGGCATCCTCTTTTATGTACAGAAAACCTAAAATTAAGATGAATGGTTCCTGTGCAGAAATTAAGCATTCATTATAATGAACAACTTTGGCTTGTAAAGTTAAGGAATCTTTTATATCCTGGATAAACTGTTCACCAGTGTTGTATCTTTAAGCAGTACTTCAGCTATTTTATAACTATCTGCAAGTCAGCATCTTACATGGCTCAGAAAAATTAACTAAATTGAAGACTTAAATTAAATCAATACTCAGCAGAACTGTAGCCTTATTCTTGAATGCCAAGCCACACTACAGAAAACTTTGTTAGAAAGCAAAGAGAATGTTATTTTTCAACTAGAACATTTGTGTGCATATAAAGGAAAACATTATTCACAGCTAAAGTTACCCATGAAATACAAATGCAAAATATTATAAATGCTGAAAACATCATATAGTTGTCTGGATTAGGAACAATAAACTGCATTTTTCTGTAATACCTTACACCTGAGAAGCTTTAATTACCTTACAATAATTAAGTCTATCTGATAACATCACTGTGATATATGTCTTCATTTACAGATGGGTAAACTGAGACTGAAAGTGATTCTTTGTGCCAATTTGTGCCTCACCCAGTCAATCAAAGAACAGAACAGCACAGAACTTATGATGTCCTGGCTTCCACTTCACTGGTCAGACTTTTATCCGATCACATCTCATGCCAATGGGACCTCATGCTAACAACCTCATTGTATTTGAGGGTGAGACCCAAAGCTTTCAACTCCATTATTGCAGTAACACTTCATCACTTGTATTCCTGCCTTTTAGTTTAGCATATACAACTATTTTTACAGCCAAAGAAAATAAGTTTAGGAATTCACATATTTTTATTTTAATTATTAATTAGATTGCTTTCCAAGTACCTCATTTAAAATACCATTGAAAGTCTTTCTCTCATTTGTCAAAAGTCCCAGTAAATTTATTCCACTTTTATGTGGTACTGGATTATTTACTCTTCATTTTCCACATGGAACAAGCCCTGACTAGTAACTAGATGGCAGACATGACATGTCCAAATCCCAGAAACCTGCTGATTTGAGTTCATAGGTCTGTTGAGGGTTTGGCTTTTTTCCTGATCTTGCACATGTGAGCTCCATCTTTCTGAGAATGCATCAGCCAGCCTGCCTGAGCTAGTCACAGGCGGAATTAGTAAAATTAGGCATCTGCAGATGTTAGGTTACCAAAATTGACTATCAGTGCTGTATTTCAGGGGCTTTCATTCCCTGTGGACTGAAGGACTGTAGGACTTGGCAAGGTGGAGGGAATTGGGGTACTCCTGCATGATAGCTTATCGTCATGAAAAGGAATGGCAGGATTTATAGGAGTTAGCAGCAGCATGGCTAATGAAGACAGAGCAGCCTGACCTGTGGAAGTATTAAGCAATCATAACTCCCATTTACTCCAGTGCTTTTGTAGATCAGATCCTCAAGGTTGTTTGCTTTTTTGAATAAGCCAGTTGTGGTCTGCATTAGTTTGTTCTCTTGGCAATAGTGGCCCATGTCATTCCTTGATGGCTTTGGTCAGCCATGACCAGCACAGCTTCTGATCACATACCACATAACCCAGTTATTTTTAGCATATCAGATTTACAGAGAGACTAAATGCACAGTTTTTGCAAAATGATTGAAGTGCTTGTTTCTTTTCACTCAAAGCATTTCTCTCTCCAGGTCCAGTAAATTGTAACTTTTGACAACTACGACTCACCATCTTGCTACTGAGCAGACTGTGCCTGGGAGAAAAGAATCAGATAATAAAAGTATTAGAGTATTTGTTTATTTTATCACTTTGTTTGTCTTCTCAATGTTTTTGTTCTGTCAAGAAACCAAAATAAGAAGAAGGGCTACATCACAACTACTCTTCACTTTAACTCATACAAACCAAGAAAGATGGGTCAATGATGGCTGTCATGAGCTGCACCTGTTGCCGCTGCTGCCCCTTGGAAGGAATCCTGGTCATTTTTCCTCACTTCTGGCTACTCACCAGGAAAGGCCAATAAAATGTGAACCTCCTTCAAGGTGAATTTCTGCATTGTTTTCTTTCCTGCATTAGTAGGAAAGAAAACAAGCAAAGCAACACAATACAGGGCTTTTCTCCTCTGATTTGCAGAATGCTACATATTTTCTCCCATAGACTACTACTGCCCTACATCACTGCCAGTGATTTATTTGTTTCACTATGTGTAAAGTTCATCCTTTACTAGACTGAATCACTGAGGTATCATATATGGCACAATTCATACACTGTCCCAAAGAGCTTACTTATAGAGTTTTGATAAGGTGAGAAAATAATCTGGCTAAAACAGTGTACCTGGATTGATTTTTTTTAAAAAAGGACTTTTCTAAGAAAATTTCCTAGAACTCATTGTGATAAATTTAAACTTTTCTACAAAAAATGAGACACAAAGGGATCTACCGAACCAAATCTAATTGCATTGCAACTCAGCTACCCACTGGGTACAGATCCCTCCTTTGTCTGATTTAGAATATAGATGTAGGCACAGGGCTGCCACACAAGTACTTTACTGCAGAGCTTGTCTGCCTCTTTTCACCCCTCTTTCCCCATTTTCTGCCAATCTGTGCTCTCTCCTCACTGTCAACTCCTCCCCTAGTCTGGCTCTGAAAATGTGGCTCATAAAATATCCTGACCAGCTCTGTGGACCTGTACAGCAACTAGGCAAACTTGGCTATCAGAGGACTATTTGTCACACACATTGAAGTTAGCTCAGAGCCTCATTAGATCCACATAGGGAGCTTCCAGGATATTTGTTTGGGATGGGCTGTGAACCTATCTCAACCAAAGGTAACTCCCCTTCCCTGGCAGATGGGGGAGGTGGTGCCAGTAACATTACTGGGTTCAGAAATACAACACAGCCTGTCATAACAAGTTGCTCTGGCAACATCTGTTAACAGCCCACAGAGCTATGTAGCACTTAAGCCAGATATAGCCATAATGTAGTTTTTTGCACTGAGCTGCAGCTATTTGTACCTTTCCCAGACAGCAATATATTATTTGCTCCTGGCCTCAGAAAACCCCAACATTTCTTTCAGGGATCATTTGCATTTCTCTGGTATTAGTCTACAATGCCATGCCAGGTACATCTCAGTAACAGTCTTTTTGGAGATGTCAAGCACAGAATCATACCAAATTCCTTCAGACAGTCCTGACGTTGCTCAACCAGCAGCACAGTTTGGTCCAGACATCGTTGCTTCTCTAATCAGTGGAGCTGATTTCTTACAGGAACTCCTCCCAGCTTCACCATCACTTCAAACCCTTAACAGCAGAGCATCCAGTTTCATATAATCTAACCAGTACTGGGGACACTGTCTTGGCACCACCAGGAAACACTGTAGCAAAACAATTTTGGCTTTTGAGTTCATAATTATGACCAGTTTGGTGTCTTGCAGCTGCTGATGGATTGGCAGAGACCAATCTACTTTCCTACGAGCAGTGAGGTTGTATCAACGTGAATTCTCTGCCACAAAGCTAGTCCATAAAGAGGGGTAGGTGGTAGGGAAGGAGACTCCCATTTTCTTGTATACAGTCAGCAACCTGTCACAAGTCACAATTTTTTTAGTTTTCAGAATTTTACATGTTCAGTGTATGAAAGAGGAGAGTATAAAGACAATTTCCAGAGTGAAAGTTACTCTAGAACATTTCTTTTGTGATAAGGGAGCTCTTCTGCGTGTCTACGGAGACAAAAGTCAAAAGAGGTTAATGCATGCCACAGCTGTGCCATACCCTTCCTCTGGCTCTAGTAAGCCTGGTGGGTTTTTCCACTGAAACAGCAAGGGATTTTCCTATCAGAAGGCAGTTGGTATCAGCAGATCTCCCAGCTTATCTAGATGTCGCATCTCTTCCAATTTAAATGCTACATCAGTGGTTATTAAGCCTGCTTTGCAAAGAAATAAAACTAAGGAAAACATTCTGGAGGGTGCTCTGGATTCCATTAAAGGATTGAATTTCTCGCTATATTACACTTTTTCCATATGGCTGAAACATGGGGCTGAACACACTCTTATACTGCTAGTGGTATAATCACAGATGGTGACAAATGACCTCATTTCAACAGCAACGTATAGATCTTTATGGCACCAATGCTTAGCGATGCTCTTGGGATATTCCCTGCAAACAATGAATGACTGGCAGATAACATAATGTTTAACTTCTGCCTTCACTTTTGTACGCAATTTATGGCTAGCACTGCAGAGCTACTCGTTTGTTAAGTACTCAACCTCGTAACAGAATACAGATGACATGAAATATTCCCTTAGCTGCCAGTGAAGGATCTCCTTTGGTCTGTGAAGGTCAACTGTGGTGCACACAGTGTGTCACTATCTGTGTGTAGAGATATGCTCTGGCAGGGTAGAAGTGAGCTGATAACGTCTCACCCCTGCTTGGGCCCTTCAGCTGCCTCTTGGGGAAGCGTGAAAGGCTGCCAAGCTCAAGATGTGCTGCATCCTGCAATTTGGCTTTCCAGAGAAGAACAACCCCTCCCCCCAAACACACCCACGCAGTTCTTTACCCCAAGAAGAGGTCATCACACAAAAAGTAGATAGGAGAGAAAGAGACTGCACACTTGACTATAACTGCAAAAGAGAGAAGTCTGGAGTCCTCTTGAGATGTTGTGTAAAGAGAAAGCAATCTGGGCTGTCTCCATTTTTACAGAAAGACCTCTGTGCTTTTGTGGACTTCATGGCCTGCCAGATGGAGACGGCTCCAAGTAACACTGAGCTCTTATTGCCGCAGTAAACCAAGGAGAACTATAACCCCAAGAACTGCAGGTGTAGGAGGGAATACTTGCTCAGATGATGATTCATGTCAGCATCTGAATAAATAAGGTTAGACAAGCAGAGATTATTCCAGTGAAGGGGAGTTGATTTGTTTGGGGGGCAAAAAGGAGGGGCTGTTTGTTTGTTTCGTATCATTATACTGAAACCCTGGCCTACTGTGAGTTGTTTTTTTGTTGGTTTGTTGGAGGTTTTTTCCCCAAGAATTACTACTCATTTACTTTAATTAAGACCTCAGTTCAGCAAAACATATAACTGGGTGTAGCCTACCTAAATTGGAAAAGCTGTATCAAAAGTAGAAATCCTAAGGTTAGTGTACACTGTGTAGTCAGTATAACATAGCCTTTATAAACATATCTGCAACTGTTTTAAAGAAGACATCTCCACTATAAACCATTAAAAATAAAAAATTTCTTGCCTCAAAGAGGTGAGAAAGGATTAATTAGTTAGTGCTTGTGCAGAACTGTGAAGATACAAATCGTGGGACTGTGTTATTAGTAAGCAAAAGATGCCAACAGGAAGCAGCATTGTTAAAGGCACGAGGACTAACAATGGTTTTGTTCTCACATTTGTAAATGAGTCTTCTGCTGTTGAAAGGTGTTGGCCTTTCAGCCTAGGAGACTGGAATTCCCTTTCTTCACCTAAAAGAGCCTTCATGGCCTGTGCATACTTTCTCACACTCCCTCACTAGTGTTCCTCACTCTTAGCTTATAGATGCTAGACAGTAGTCCATTCTCCATAGCCCTTTTATTGCTTGGCCTCTGCTTCAGCTGCCAAGAGGGGTGCCATTTAGACTCATTGTTATGGTAGCTTTTATGATCTAGACATGGTGTCTAGGATCAGAGACTTCCTAGCAATTTTGCATATGCTGTTGCACTGCCATCAGCAGAGAAGGACTCCTAGTTGCCAAAATTGTGGGCAGAATTCAAAGCAGTGACCTACAGATGAAAGGCGCCCCATCTGGGCCAGCTAAGCCATCCAGCCCCTGAATGCCAGCTCTTCACTGAATGAAACCGTATTGTGATGTGATGCTCAAAAGGGGCGGGGGGGGGGGGGGGGGGGAGAAGAAAGAACCAGTTTTAAAATATCTGTGGATAAGGACTGTCTAGAGCTAGGGCTACAGACATTCAAACCTAGCTTACATAATATTTCTATAATGCATCGTCCTCCCATTCAACTCCCCACCTCATGCCAAGGTGCTGGAGAGAGGTCTTGTTGATATTTGTGCAGCATGAATACAAAATCAGAAACTTTCCTCAGAAAGGTATGGTACCTTGGCATGCTGGGGAAAATAGTAGAGCAAAACCACTTGTAAGTTCAGGGGAAGAGAAGGATTAAAGAAATTGGAATAATGATATCCAAGTATTTCCTCAAAAAACAGGATGACTGCAGACCTTCAAACCCAAAACAAAGAGAGCAAAATATGCCACAGCAGAGCAAAGCATTCTTTCTCCCTATGTTTGATATATTGCTCACTTAGACAAGCAAAATCCTTTTTCACCCCATTGTCCTCAGCTCATGCCACACATATGACCCCTTCCCTCACTTCTTTCAAACAGAGGCCAGATAAGGAAGGTGATTTTGTCACCTGGAGTTAATTTATGCTGTTCTCCACTGTGCCGTGCTGCTGTGCTGGGGTGGAACCTTTTCAGATGTTGGGATGACAGGAGAAAGAACAACGAAGCAGCAGAGTATGTGTGGAGGGTGGCCGAGTCATCCTATCACCACGTATTTGTGTAGTTTCTTTTAGTGCCATCCAATCTTTCCTTCTGTCCCTAAATGGCCTGTGTTGAAAATGTCCCTGCTTACAGTTGCTCAACTGGAATGAGGACAAATTGTTTGCAGTGGCCCCCTTCCAAATGCTTGTGCTGTAACTTTTGTCTTGACTAGTCTCTGGAGATATTTCTAGAGTGAGTTTCCTATGACTCGTTTGTGCTACCCCTAAGTCATGTCAGATTTTCTCACTCTAGTCTTTCAACTTTGTGGCAAAAATCTTGTTTAAAACACCCTCATCAAAGAAAAAGGCAGCGCAGGCAGAGGCTTAGTGCTGTTATGTCACAAGTTCCCCAGGGAATTAATAGCAAGGGGGTTGGGTCTCAAGGGTGCCCGAGGTTACAAAGTGGTTCTAGCAGGCAAGGAGACCCACAAGCAGAAAAGGGATGGCCACACCAAGCAGCTTTGAGTTACTATGTCCTGGTAGTGTTAGGACTGCATTGCCTTCCATCCTACTACATCAGTCCCTTTTGTAGGTATAAATGCCAGGCATCTTGGCCCTCCAGACTGCTTCAATTCAGCACTGAAGGGGTGGTGAAGGTACTCTTCCCCCTCACATTCACATGTGAACTAGTCCAGGATGGCACAGAGGCAAAAAAAGAAAAAGAAAAAGAAAAAAAAAGGCGTTAGCAGAGCCTGAAGAACTAAGCCAAGAAAGGAAGGGTTTACAGTTCCAAAAACCATTGGATGAAGTTTTGCACGTAGACTCATTAACTGACATTACAGAAGAAAAAGTTCATTCCTCCCCTCTTAGATGCAGGAACTGTTAGACATATATGTATCAATAATATTTTCCAAGGCTAAGGAAATTCAAAGGCCATTGTTTGCTTGTTTTTAAGGGATGTTAAATACCAGTTTTTCATTGAAAGTACAAACTGTTTTTAGAAAGGAAATACAGAGTTAATGCTATGAAATGGTCCATATTAACACTACTAGGGCAGAAAACCAGGCCTGCATAAGACAGGCTGTTTCTTTACACACTTTGCAGAAGATGGTGGGAGCACTTTCAGAGTGAGGGAGAGTGAACCCTGGAGATGAGACACCCATGGCTCCCCATGGAGCCTCTGGCCGTACAAGGGCCATGATGGGAAGTAAATTTTGGCACCATCAGCCCCTCCTGCCCCTTGGCTGGAAGTAACCAGCCAGCACACAGATCTGTTATGTATCCCCCAGGGGAGACTTTCCCTGTTCAGCCTTCCCAGGGCTCCCAAGTCACAGGGGAGCCCTCCTATGCAGTCCCCCTCAAAGCATCTCAGCACCTTCTCAGAACAATGAAGCTTGGTGTAGTCATCTCATGGTTACAGTCATGGGCTTGTTCATTTTGGATATTGGATCATGCATCACACTGCAATGACATCTCCTGCTCTGTGATTGTTTTCTAGTCTCAATTCAACAAAGAGAGAGAATCTCCACTGCAGACATATCTTTGTATCTCTGAGATAACATTACTAGCTAGAAGTGGACAGAGCACAGCCAGCCAAGCATTCCAGACACCAGGGGTTGCTCAGTGTTGTGAGTCTTAATAAATAAAAGGATTATGTATGACCTTGCCATTATTCTGAAGCTTTAAAGTCTTTATGACTGGCACTTTTTTTTTCTTTTTTAACGCAAGCTGGTGTCATACAGTACCTCGGCCTGCCTGTTAGCCAGGCAAAGGATTGCTTGCATTGTACTGGGATCTCACAAAACACTAAGACTACTTTGTTTTTCATTAGCACTAGAAGGGAAAAATACACAGGCTGGGCTCATGGTTTATAGTTGCATATGTAATTACCATTTTAAGACCACTATTAGCAATACAAATTAGCTCAGTGCCCTTTATATGATCTCTGTGCCTCTCAGGACACTCATAAGCTATCTCATTTTTTGTCCATCAGACAGCCAGTTTCTAATCTCAGATTAGAAATCAGTTTTGAAAACTGATGTACCTCTAAAAATTATCTGCTCTGCTTGCAAACAGAGTGGCCAATATTTGGAGCCATGCCTTGACATTCACCATGCAGTTGGAAGCAGAACCTGTCCGGGCCAATCTTTGGGTCAAATCCAGCTGGTAAATTTTGTATAGCAGAGCAAATTTTTGTAGAGTTACTCCTGGTTTGCTTTGTTTGCTTTCAGCATCTCACTGGATCCATGGGAAGAGGTCTGCTGACATCAGGAAGGCAGAGTCTGCTCTTGGCATGATTGGTTTCTTCCACATAAGTAGTAGGGAAGATGAGGAGCATATTGTCAATAAAATGCAGATACTGTTTACAATTCAACTTCTAAAAGCTGCCATAAAGTAGTGAATAGCAGTGAATAAGTCCAAAGCCATTCTACTCTGCTTTGGTTGCTACTTTATTCTCCCAGCGCTCACATTTTCAAAGAGACAAAGCAGAGATGCCCAGAGGAGAGGAAGTCTCATTCTAAGAAGCCATAAAAAGAAATGCATGGCCACAGATCAGGGGATAGTTTTATGCCTCACATGTTTTCTGACCCTATGAAGAGCAGCTCTAAACTGCAGTGGAGGCTGAAGCATGCACCATAGTTTACAAAATAGAGGGTGGGCATGAATCCTGAAAGAGGAGATCCATAACAAAATCTTGGTCACTGATGCCAGAAGGACCCCTTGCCTACCCTGCTGTCTGTGGCAGGATTGATCTAATTATTCTATAACTGTTCCTGCAGATCAGTGTCTGGCCTCGAATAACTCCAATGACAGTGAATGTCCAATGGCTCTTGGCAGCTTGTCCAGTTGCCGAACAGTTCTACAGTTGTGCCTAATATTTAACCTAAAATTTCCCTTCTGCTTCAGCCAATTATTATTTGTCACATCTTTGTTGACTAATGAGAATAATTGATCCTTGTCCTCTTTATAACATTCCTTTATGTCTTCTGTTGTTGTGTTCCCCACATTTTACTTTTGACTTTAGGCTAAAGGTGCCAAGTTATCTTAACCTTTCCTCTTAATCTGAATGCCAGATTTCTTACCATCTTTCTTCCACTCTAAATTCTTCAATTTGTCCATGTTTTTTCATACAGAATTGAATGCAGTTACTCCAGTTATGCTTTAACCAGCGCCAAGCAGAGCGCAATAATTACTTCAGTAACCTTACTGACCCCAGCTAATAACAAAGGCAAAATGCAGCATGTAATTAAAATCTTAAAAAATTACTATTTTTAAAAGCTAATTGCCTTAACAATCAAAACATTCTACAGCTCAGAGAACACACAATAAAGAATTTAAAGGTTAATTTTCATTCAAAACATCTTTTTCCATTATATGTCCTATATTGTATTTTGGGCTATGTGCAGTTTTAGTCCTATTAGAAATGGTCTGTGCTGCATCTCTCACACTCCCTCCCCATCTTTTTATTTCCTGCAGATTTAACTCCTGAAAGCTCCATGGGTCCTGTCTACACTAGGGATATTCACTAAGGATTTCCCACTGTTGTGAGCACTTCTCCAGCTCCACCAGTATGGAACAGCAGAGAACTCCCACTCATGCTTTTGATCCTTTAGTCTATTACTATGTCTTCCAGCTTCATTAATGTCAGTGGCACAGAGCCAACAGTGAGGCATTTTTAGAAAGCTTCCTTTACAGGGACAAAGTTTTCATCTCCTTTGCCAAGTCCATGGTGTCCTAGCTTGAATCCCCTTCTCTCTGTTGTCTGGCTGGTCTTTTAAAAACCCCTCTGTCCTCTTCACATCGTTAACACTGCACATGCCCATCATGGTTTGTAACCTCACGTACTCCTGCCTTTCAGTGGCTATCTCTTCAGGAATAGAAATCGTTGTCACAACCAGCACAAACGATTCAAAATTACTATCAGTCTGTTGACAACAGCCATTCTTGGAAAATGGTTACATGAATTTCTGGAATCCCTAAAAATAAACAAATTTGGCTCCATTAACAGGAATGGCAAAGTCAGGCTCCAAACCCACTTGACTAAGCCAATGCATTTAATTAAATTGTTTTGCTATTATGCTGATAAGCAGAGATATGACTGTTGTTAGTAGACGTAATAGTTTCTATTCTTGTTGCCTCGTAGCACCTTAATTAAATTAGAATTGTTCTGTTGGAAAACATGTCTGTGAACACCTCCAGGTAGACAACACAGGAAAATATTCTTAGCAATATAAAAACCAGGAATTCAATATTGCATGGTAGATAGGACAAAAAGGAATTGGGTTAAGATTGCAGTAGGGAAGACTCAGATTTCACTTAAGAAGAACCTAAATGTGAATCATTGGAATATATCACCTGGATTTTCCCATACTGGATTATCTTCTAGTACAAGTTAAATGAACAGCTGACAGTAATGACATGAGCATAATTGTCCCTCCTTGGTTACACACTGATGACTGAGATTCTGTTGAGGGCTCTTTCACCTCTTTTTTTTCTATGGTGATACTTTACTTTAGATTTGAAAAAAATTAAGTAAATTCCTGCTCTCATTTACACACATCTGAGCCTCTTATATTCTATAAAGTCTGTAAATTTACAAATGAGATCAGAATTTGGCTTCTTATAAAAACACATTATAACATGCCAGCAATTGCTCCATAACAACGGAAAGAGCAAAGTACCTTGTTATATAGGTCTTGTCACTTAACCAATACATACAAGGCAAAATAATCACTGCTTTTTATAGCAAGATCTCATCCAAACACATGTGTAAGACCTTCTCATATAGCTGAGTAAAGTAACACCTCCGCACATTTCCACCCAGAGAAGAGGGATCTTTGGAGGCCTGAATAAAATTAAGCAGAAATACCACCTGCAAATTTATAGTGTGAAAGCAGGAACTGATTGGAGCCCAGGCAAACACAAACTTAGAAGACCTTGTATGTTTTCATGGTTCTTTGGTAGTTAGGTATTTTCTTCCCTCTTTGTTTGTTACAATATTCTGGAAAGAGATTAAATTTAATAGCTCAATATTTGTATCATTTCCACTTACCTTGAAATAAGATTTGCACACGTTTTTGTAACTAGATTAAAAACTGCCAAGTGGCTTTTTAAACAATTCTTAGTGCTTGCATAAGAGTTGTTCATGGCCTCTTACATACAAGGACCTGGACCTACATCAGAAACCAATCCCATCCCGTACAAATAAACCTTTACCCTCTTTGTCCAGAAGTAGAAAGGCACTTCTATTTAAAACATGCCAGGACACAAAATTCCCATTGTATTACGCTAGCAAATTCTGCAGTAAGACTCAGTGTAAAGCCTATTTAGGTCTGTTAAAGGCTTGCCATCCACTCAGTGAGGTTTGGGACAGGCCCTCAACATATAGGTCTTAAGGGCAGGAAAGCCTCCATATACATGATAGCTCTTAGGGAAATCACTGAGGTCAGCAGAGGCTGATTGACTTCAGCAGATCACTGAGGTCAGCAGATGCTCAGTGTGACAAGAATTTTGTGCTGATCCAAAGCTATCAGAGAAATAAGAAATTGGGAAGACTGAAGAGAGAGAGTCCTCCACACATTTCATTCACCTGCAAGCTGTCAGTGCTGCAGTGACTGGAAAAGCCAACTAGACATTCCTACTCAGCCATGCTGTGCTTTGGAAGTGACAAAGAGGTTAGCACTTCCACATTGTGTAGAAATGATTGCATGACGTGAATTTTATTTTTAAAATAAATTGAAGATTTTGCTCTCTAATTCACACAAAAGCTAACAAAATACAGTGATTTTTTTAATTATGTACAAATCAATATTATAAAAATAAGTAAATATTTCCCTTGGCAAGAAATTATCAAATATCTCATTCTTGTAACATGCAATTTTTATATTTACACAGTGCAAAGTGTCCCACATTACTATAATGTGTTAGTAGCACGAAATTTTTTTATCTGCCATGTCTTAAGCAAAGCTTGAGTTACTGTGTGCAGTGCCCTTAAGCTATGTGTCATAGTCTTCACAGGATTGAAACGAAACACATAGAGCAGCGAGCAGTAACCACATTAAGGTTTAATGCTTATAAACACAAAAGGTTTAACACTTGGCAAGCCAAAATTCCCCTATGACCTGAAGACATGCAGATCATGACCTGGAATTAAGTGTTGTGTTAAGCAGTCAAGCTGTCTCTCTAAAGAAAAGACAAAAATAGCCAAAGACTAGCTGAGCCACTGGGTCGGCATATGTCAGGTGAGACCAAGCCCAAGTCAGAGTCGATCTGTAGCCATGTGGGGCCAAGCCTGACCTAGTCAAGCCTTTCTAGGCAGGGCTTCCTAAGAAGAAGGATTTTCAGAGGCACTCAACACCCGTTGTCCCCACTGACCCTTGGGGATGAGGAACACTTAAGCTATCATGCAACCAAGTCTCAACAGAAAGTTTCCGGTATTAACTGTGGGGGGGGAGAGACAAAGTGAAATTACTTTCCCCTGCATATTCCTAACCATGAAGATGCCTCTTGCCTGCCCTCTCTCCCTCCAGGGGCTTCTTCTAAAAGCAAGTGCCACAGTCTTGAAAAGCCTGTGGTAGAGGAGGAAAGAGAGGAAAGAGGGAAAATTTAAATGTGAAACAAAGGGTTTGAACTGAATGTTTAAAGATAGATAGGTCAGTCTTTGTTTTAAAAAAAAAAAAGTGCAAGGCAGAGAAGTTTATTTGGAAGAGATGAAGGTCAGCAGAGCAACAGGTCCAAACATCAGAGATGAAGAAGAGGAATGCAGCAAGAAGAGAGGAGTGTTAAACAGCTGCCTGGGGGAGCTTAAAAGGGATGTTCAGCATGCTCAAAACACTCTAATTTTGCCACAGTACATCTGCTTGTGCCAAATTCCCACACAGAAAAATCTCAGGGACATGAGATGGATCTGGCTATCATGGTTTTGCTTCTCTTGTTTTCTTCATTGCAATCTGTGCTTAGCTTGCAAATATACAAGTGTTCTGTTCTCAAGCATTTATTACATTCCTTGCAATATATGCTTGAGAGTTGATCAATATGCGGCTTACCCATGAAATTGCTATACAATTCCTGTTGGACTAAAAATGGACATTTCTCTGTTTGTTGGTAAATTGCCAAATACTGTTACAAGCAACACTTAATTGTAATAAACTTTTATTCAGGGTCCTGAGGTGCTCATTATAGAGGGATATATATATATACACACATTAATTAAGGCAATAAAAGAATCCCATGCTGCATAAGGCCTAATCAAAAGGCAGATTTTCCAATCTGGAGGGAATTCTATTATTCCAACTTTCATTTCTATCCTAAAACAGGCCAAAAAAACCCAAAATATCAATGAAATAAATTGGTGGAACTCAAATATCAGAATAATTTAGGTTTGAAAATGCTGATGCTTCCAATTGAAAATATAATAGTCCCAGGCTGGAAAGTCCTGGAATACAATCATCTTTTCACATGGATAGAAATCAAGAATATTTTTCTAAAAATCCATGAAGTTATATTGGTGGAAGCCTTCACATGAGTAATAAAAAATATATAGAATTACAAGCATTTGATAAAGCCAAGTGCTTTGGAAAGCTTTACACTTTCAAGCCTCAGGGCATAAAGCAACCTAGGAATTGGGAGGAAAACTCCATGGTCCATCCCCATGGCTGCGATGGCAGAGGCCAGGCAGTCACACTGGCTCACCAGGGCTGTGGGGGGCACAGCTGGTGGCTGCTCAGCCTAAATGCGGGAACATCTATATTCTCTTTGTTTAGCAAATCCTGGGGCTACTGCATAGGACTGGTGAATGGCAGAGTCCAAACTGTCTGCTGGGCTTCCCAGGCAGCTAATAGACCCAAGGAGGAGGGAGCAGCCTGTGCTGCAGTGGGAAATACTGGCTGTCAGAAGCAGACAGGCAAGCTCTGGCAAAATGTTCACGAGGAAAGTGGAGACAAACTGTCTGCCCAGCCCTCTGAATGCAGAAGTCTTGGACCCATGAGCAAAGAAACTCTCTTTAGATGCTTGACTCCCCTCCAGGGTTCAGGGAATTAGAATTTAGATATATTCATTGTGAGGGATACAAGGTGTCACTGCAGAAGCACGTTATTCTGCTATCAACTGCTCCTTTTAGCAAAGACAACTCCAAGCAACTCCTCCTGTTTGGGTATTTCCTGTTAGGTTTTTTTAAACAAGATTCTTTCAAAAGGCCATAACCTTCAGACCACCAGCTAATCTTTGGCCAGCTGCTTAATTTTTCTGAAAAACCTGGTACTGACCATTGTTGGAAGGTGTCACTTTGGGGGGAAAAAAATAGGGACATTTCCAAGCAAAGCTCATTCTGCAGAGGACCTGGAGACAGTTCAAGCTCTGGGTGAAGCAGGCATCTCTCTACATCACCAGAGAGCCAATGCCAGCAAAATTGCCAGCTGACTTCTGATTTGGGAGAAAAAAAAAAAAAACACACCACAAAATTGAAGCTGAGTGCTGCTGCCATCTCTTCTAAAAGTGGGCACAAGTGTGTAAGGACATTTCCACTACCTGCTCTGAGGGTGGTCCCCATGTCTGGAGTAGTAGAATTACAGTGATGGGAAGCTGGGTCTGGTTTCCATCAGGCTTCAAATCTATCACGCAATAAATGCTATAAACCTCATGAAGTACAGAGCTGAGCATCCAATTTCAACACGTTCATTTGTTCCAAATCTAGTCAGTTTAATCTCTGAACATGACTACACCTGGTGTTTGTAGAAGCTGTCTAGAAAAAGAAACAAGAGTCTTTGGAGTGCTTTATCTGTGGGCACTTATTTATGGTTCAGCATTTTTAAAAATTTGAGATCACCATCTGATTGTGTGAAATGTGACAATGCTCTAAGGATTGGTCCACAAAGTAAAAGAAGAGACTTAAGGAAGTTAATTCACCAACTTTAAATCTGAGATATTTTTTTAGAGGTATTTAACAAAATTAAAACCCAGTTGCAAAAGAAGAAAAATTGGGTTTTCCAGAGAAACTAAGATCACAGTCCATGAAAATGCAGAATACACTGAACCAAGAGTTTTCTAGATAAATTCAGCTGGAAAAAGCAGGTTGATTTATCCTCAACTATTTATACTTGGGAGCAAATCACTTTAAAACCAAATTCAGCCACTGCTGGAGAAGACCATTCAAAGGCAGGGTCAGTCAAAAACTTCCCATGGAATGATCTCCATTGTTCATTCCTGACTCATTCCTTGACTGCACCCCAGCAGTCAACCTCCCAAACTAACTCTCTCCTACAGTCTTCTCTAGCCTCCACAGTGATTTCATGAAGTCAAGCATAATGGAAGCACAACAAAACCGCTTCAAGTCATTAAAAACAAGTCATTGAACCCTCACACAAAATATGGACAGCTTTTTCCACATAATTATACACAAATTTTCCAAGTCTCAGGCTAGGGCCTTGGCCATCAGATCATTTCTCCTGCCCAGGACTAGGAAACAGCACCCATTTCAGAATTATTGAGAAAGTTGGAAAATCTGGAATGAATGAAATAACTTGTGATCAGGACAAAAAGAAAAAAAAATCCAACTTCAGAAATCAGCTGGATTGAGCCAAAATTCAAGGCAACTGTATTTACAGGAAAAAAGGGAAGCTTGATCTAATCTGTCACCCAAATCCCAACCACAGTGTCTGGACTCAACAGAGTCAGGTTATTTTCCCATAGTATCACAACCACAACTAGAAATAGTCAGAAGAAGCAACTGTCAAACGGAGCCACTCATTTCATTAAGTTTCTAATACAGCTCTCTGATCAAAGTGACAGTTACACTTCAGTAAAGTCTTTTGATCTTGTTGATGCTCAGCTGAATGGAATCATCACAACTTCAGAGCCGTGCACAATGAGAACATAAATTCTGACTGCTCATTGCTGAAAAGATTGCTTGCTATTTTTATTCTGGTTGTTTTTTACGGTAAGAAAAAAGCTGAATTCTCTCTGTCAAAACCAAGAGGAGGGTTGTTTAAAGGTATGGCAAGGTACACATTCATTTAATGGAATACATACAAGAGCCTTTACAATAACTTGATGAGTTCCAGAAGTGGACTCAATACTACAGAGCAAAGTCAATCGTGCTGGTAGATACATTATGCCAAAAATGCAGAACAGCTTCAGAGGTAGATTTCAAGAAATAAAAAAAATCTCACCAAAAACACAAGGGAGGGGAAAAATATGAGGTGTGCATGGGACAAATGGAGATAGCATTAGGCAATGAATGCAACACAAACCAGCTAATGGCTAGGAAAAATTGGGAAAAATCACAATTAGTCTTGCGCTGAAATCTCTCAGCCAGCAGTTCCTGCGCTGTGATGTACAAACCACCACTGGCCAACAAATCTTTGGTGGCTGACCACTGTCAGCTGGCTGAGCATTGTCTTTCTTGTCCCAGATGTTACATAACACTGAAGATGCTGTTAATGGGTGTCAAACTAAAACCAAGTCAGTGCTATCATTGCTACAGAGGCACTTACAGAACTGCACATGGGAAATGAATCAGATCAAAGGTCAGAGAGTAAAAATTTACTTCACCCCTCTCTCTGCATAGAGACACAAAGTAGTCCATGTTAAAATATCAAAAACTTCTTTTGTCTGTTCAAAAATTCATACTAGCAACCTTGAGCTGTCTACTGTAGACCAAACCCTGGCTTGTATATCAGTCAATACAGCGTTTAAAAGAGTTCATTAAGAAAAAGCTAATTCTGACTCCTGACTTAGAGAAATTCCTGGCAAAGTAAGAAACTATGCTCGACTCCCAAATAACCTAAAACCCATCCACTACATGTGGAAATTATTCTGCCACCATTTTACTATTCCAGCAGAGGTGGTGCATGGCCCTTTCGAAGCTTGGCTCTTTTCGAAGGCTGTTATTTTAAACATTTTAGTACTGGGAACTGCATGGAGCTGGCAATTACGGAATTTGAGTGCAGTGTGGAGAATGTCACTTTGAAATCATTTTGCTCAGTTCATTTCCTTTTCAAGCGCAATAGAAAGCAGATGGAGCAGGGAGGGCCAACATGCCACAGAAGAACTCCCCAGGCCTTGGCCAGCACTCCCTTCCCCAGGTCTTACAGAAGGGTCACCAAATCCCCATGGAGTTATTCTTTAAGAAAACCACATGCTAGAACTCAGCCAGAATCCTGGGCTTTGGAGCAAGTCACTTCTCTCCTAGGTTTGTGTTAAGCATTGAATGTTAGACCTAAATTGCTAACAAGGTCAACAGGGACACAAAACTCACACCAGAACAGTGCAGGAAAGCCAGAGAGAGGCCAGTGGAGCACAGCAGGAAGATTAAGTGCTTTGGGAAAGAGATGCCTTGGTAGAGAAAGAGAGGCCTCCAAAGAGTTGTCCAGTATGAAAGAAATGCTGTTACCAAAAGAAAGCTTTGCCGTATGCAGCAGGAGTTGGACAAGAAATTGTAATCTTGACTTGCAGCAAAGATACAGTGAGGTCAGGAGCACAAAAATAAATGAAGTGCAAGGGGAGTGAAGCATTGCAGCTTCAGTTTATAGTTGATGATGCATCACTGGAGGCGTCAGGGAAGAGTTACAGGAATTTCCCCCAGGGACCATCTAGTTAAGTGTGATCTTACTTCAGAGCATGGGGATGAATTTCAGGGATGCTCTCCTGCACAGCATCTCTTGGATAATTTAATAAATTCTGTTAGAGCTTTTTGTGTTTCTCATACAGAGAAAGAAGAATTCCCCAGAGGAGAGTAATGTGTGATAAGAGAAGCAGATGCAAGTGCTGGAGTTGCAATAGGATCTAACAGAGACACTGGAACATAGGAAGTCCAAATCCATTCCCTGTTAATGTAACAGGACAGATATTCCCCTCTCAGTGTCAGTAATGCAGAGAGCCCATGTCTCACTGGCCGGGGCTACTTGGACCAAACAGCAACCAGAATGCACCTCAGCCTCTGAAGCGCCCTATGCACAGCTCCGGTTTGGCCACTCGTCATGCTCAACCCTTGTTTGCTCCACAGCACTGCCAAGAACATTAAAGGCAGGCCACACTCTAAGGTTTCTAGCATCCATTTTCCAGCATGCAGGCAGCAGCAGCATCACCACTGCTCCCACTGGTTTCACATCTATTGAGCAAGTTCCGTGTGCTCATCTCTAAAACCCTTGGTGCTATTTGCCCCTAACAAAAAATCTGCCTTAAAAACAGTTCATTTTGTCAAGGCATTTTGTCAGATGGACAGACTTTTTCAGATGGACCTCCAAGGCATAGACAAGACTGATGCCAAAGATAAGGGCAGAGATCCCAGACTGACAGCACCAACATGGAACACTGTTATCTGCCCTTCATGAAAGTCTCTTCATGCTCACAGGAGGCTTTGGGTCTAGAGACCATTATTCCCTGGAAGAGTTTGTTCTGTGTATCTAGAATTACCCTTAGTGGAGGCATCACTTCTGTATACATCAGACCAACTTCAGGGCTTCCTGCACTTACCCTTCTAGAAACCTGTAGTGAAAGAGAAAATTTCTGCAATTGTCTTAGAGAATTTTGCCCCTCTAAGTTCTCGATAGTTACTGACAACCAGTTCAAGGCTGGCTATTAACAATCAGGGGCATGATTGTGATAGAGGTCTGTGAGATTTGCCAGCTGATCTGCCCATGCAATATGGTCACTGAAAATACCAGAAAGCTGTTACAAGCACTTGCCCAATGTGCACCCTCCAGATATCCAAACTAATAAAACTCCTTAGTATTCTCCAGAAATACCTCAAGCAAAGAGATTTCCATTCTTCCCCTTTCTGAGCCATAAACAGAAGGCTCAGAGACAGCCGGCAACTACACCAGACACCTGCAAAAGAGCAGCTACTTGAAACACTGCTCTGTGCCATGGGAGCTAGGGCTCTCTTCCTAGCTCACATATTGGCACCATAATGCTTTTCGGCGCATAGGCAAACTCTACTTACAATCTCCTCCAGAGATTCAGGCATTGTATCAATACAAATGTGGGTCTGAATGCCTGCGAACTCTCAGCAGAGCATGTGTTCGGCTAGTTGACCTCAAGATGACAAATCTGGGGTGACAGGCTGGACAGGTCATTGCGGCCTCTTGCATAACCCGTTCCAGGCCACCAGTAAGCCACCCATAAGCCAGGTCACCAATAAATCATTCTGGCAGTGTCTTTCCTCTCCCCACACACCCCTCAGAGGCAGTGCCTCTTTCCAGCACCACTGCCAGTCACACAGCATGTGCAGAGGTTTCTCTCCACTTCTGTTCCAGCCACCAGGATCTTCAGTCAGATCAGGGTGGTAGCCCCAAGAATACCAAGTATACATGTATGTGTCCAGATCCCTAAATCAATGCCATGGCAATTTCTGCCTACTCATCTCCTTCTTTAAAGTGTGTCTGCATGTTCTCCCTCTCTTTTTTTAACCACCACTATAAACAGCTCTGCAAAAACCCTGGCCACAGAGTAAGAAGGTTTCCAGGGTGGGCCTGGTTGGGAATGACTGGCAGAAGGAGAGAGAGGAAGATGTCCCCCAGTGACCTGGGGGTACAAAGGTATGAGCCAAGAGACCAGACTGCTACACAGTGAGTAGATGCATCAGGCTAACACCATCTCAGTCAAATAAACTCTCTGCCTGTCATGCTAGCTTATTCCCACCTCTCCTGCCTCTCCAAGGGCTGGAGCTCAGGGGAGAAAATGTACTCTCTCAAACATCCCTTTAAATATCACTCAAACATCACTGAGAATAGTCTCTGTTGGGTGCAAGAAGTCAAAGTAGGCATTTCCTTCCTCATTGTGCTTCTGAAGAGGTTCCAGGAGACAACCTTGCTCTTGCATTTTGTTTTAAGGGAATCAATTGATTCAATTGGGAACCTAAAGCAATCTGGCAAAAGGATATATGACATAAGCAGTCAATATAGTTTCACAGTCTTTCCACTGCCTCATCAAAATTAAGTTAGCCTGACCTTCTTGATGAGGAGGAATGGTTAAAAGGGTTAAAAAGAGGCAGGAAGGTGTTTGAACTCTAGGAGTAATATTAAAAACCTTTATTCAAACACATTAGTATGTATTAAGAGGCACAGACAATAATTACATGGTTTTTACACCAAGTTATTTAAACATGAAAAGAATGCTTGGCAAATTAACATACAGAACAATACTGCTCTGGTAGCTCAAATGATAATGGGACCTAATAGGATTTCCCTATCACTAATTCTGATGAATCCAAGTAAGACTGGTTTAAAAATTTCAGATGTGCAGGAGGTGGCTTCCAAGATAATAAAAAGCATGTCTATGCTCTGTAAAACAAGCTTTGAGGATGTGACAACACATGAAAAATTCCTTCAGCTGTGCCTCTGCTCAGCAGAGTTTGGGTGAGCTGAGCTGCCCTAGCAGCAGATTTGTCATATCTTGCTTCATTTCCATATGCATTCTGCTCCTGTGGCTTTCTTGGCAGCTTCCTCTCAGCTGGTACTGCACCCCACTGCATGCACACACAGAGAATGAGTTCCTGGACTGATGAACTTGGAGAGAACAGGCATCACTGTCAGGAGGTACTAGAAGAAATGTCCCTGCCCAGGGCGGCTCATGGGCTTGATCTCAGCAGGCTGCACAGTGTTTGAGGCAGGCATGCAGGGAGGACAGAGAGGAACAGGCAAGTGAAAAGTAAGTAAGAAGTAAGGGAAAAGCTCAGCCAGCAGAGGCACAACTCAGCTAAGTCTCCTGAAAATTCCTCAGAAAATTAGAAAAACATCCAGATTCACAGTACCAAAGGAGCACACGTACTCGCAGGAATATGCATGTGTGAAGAGCATGCATACACAGGTGTGACTGTGGGAGAGCTCAAATGTGTGAGTACCCTCGTCTGAACAACAATAACCTCCTGGTTCCATTTTAATGCCACATCAAAAGTAAAGCAGGCAATGGAATATATGGGTCTGTGTGTGGGAACCAGCATAACAGAATGAATCTGCACAGGCTCACTGCAGCTCTTCACGTTCAAAGAAGGTATTAGATTAGATAGTGATAGATGCAAGGTTAGAAACACAATAGACAAAAGCACTAAAGAATTTATCAGTGAAATCTACAGTCATGTAAAATGCCAGCATCCTGGACTAAACACCTTTGTTAGAAGTGACTTGGTTAGAATCCTTCACGGCTGTGGCAAAATCATTTCACTTGTGAGTGTTACTGGTGAATAAGGAAAATTATCTTGCTATTGTTGATATTTTTAGCAGCACCCATAACACTAGCTGCTTTCCAAACAGATTTCTCCCCAGTGAGCCTGCTACAACTCTTATGTGCCTGTGGATGTAAAATTATTGTCTTCTGTAGTACAAGTTGCTCACTTGGCTCAAAGTTCACTTAGGCTCACTTAGTTCAAAAAGAACAATGGTGGGTGAAACTGGAGTTAAACAACCAAGAGACTGTAACTGCAGAAGGGATATAAGAGCAATTCCCTCACTGTAAGCACCATTTCCCCTCGTGGACAATAAGATTCTTAAAGTTGAAAAGCATGTTCCATTTTAAATTCATACTTAAATTCATAAGAAAACATTGTGGTACTCTATGTTTGCACTAACAATTTTATTTTCTTTTGTTGCTGTTACAATTTTTATTGACAATAAAATCATGAAATACTTCTGGGAATAAAAAGTAATAAGTGAAAGCTTAGAGATTTAGAGAATAATATTTCAGGAATTTTGCCTCAAATAACCAGGTCTTTTATTTCTGTTGGTGCGCTTGTATGCATGAAAAAAAGCAGTGGTGTTCTGTCAAATAAAAAGAAACATCTTTCTCATTAGAACTGTGTTTATCACGCTTTCAAATGTTCTACAAACCAGTGCCCCTATTTGTCACTCAATTCAATATAATAAAAGCTGTCAAAACTGCTCACTTTGCTCGCTAGAGACAAATTTGCTGAAGTTTTGCAGCACGAGCCAAAAAACACAGCACCAGATCCTCCAACTTTTATTTCACTCTGCTCTAGGCAGTATTCATACTGGTTTCTGTGCAATTTTTGCTCAAGTAAAGGCTGAAAGTTTCAGTTTTGAACATGAGACTTTTTTAGAAATAAATAGTCACAGAAATCCCATTTACAGAGCATGTTGGGTGACTGGAATGGTACTGCTTGTGAGTTCTATCTCTGCAATAGCAGAGATAGAACTGCCAAGCTTATTTCCTTCAGATTATTGCAAAATACAGACTAAGTACATCCTTGATGAAATTCCCTCGAGGTCCATGAGGTCACCTCCAGGATTAAACACTGCCTGACCTTTTGCATACAGAGCTCAGAAGCACTGTATTTTGACACCTACTACGCCTTCGGAGATGTTAGCCCGTTCCACTAAAAACAAAGATTATAGATCTCGTCCCTCATGGGAAGAGCTTTGATGAAGCAACTCTCTGTTATTACCTTGTCCAGAGACTCTCCAGGACCACACTGTGCCCTTCTGGCAATAGACAAAATAGAGCTATCACTCAAGGGCAGCCTTGAGGAATGGCTACATTTTCCATGGTTTAAAAAAGATGTTTTGATGCATTACATAAACACATTGAGGGCTTTGTGTTGGGAATAGGTAGAGTGGCAGACCATGTGAAATGTAGCTAGGACAGTGGTTAGGGCAGAGGATTAGAGTCAGCTGCTCTTTTTAGTCTTCTCCACACTACTGACTTGTCCTGAGATTTGAAGGCTTTTATGGTAAAAATCTATAAATTAGAGTACTTCTGAATTGCCTTTCTGCATCTGTGCAGACTGTAGCAGTTTATCATGTCAAAACACTTTTACAGGCTCAGATAAAAGCTGCTAACTATTAACAGCTGTAGTGACCAGCCAGTGCCTTTTTACCTCTTTTTGTACATGTGCTCAAAGGCGGTTTGATGAAGATGTGTCCTACACCTGTAAAGAAGCAGATTTCTATGTAGACCCTGGGGCCTGGTAAGGCCAGAGAACATGAAAACCAAAATGAAATCTACTGAAGATTGCAGCTCCTCTGACTGAATCCTTTATTGCAGCTGCATGGACAGACCCCTCCCTGAGTTTTCACTCCGGTCATTATTCCTAACTTGGCATCCAGAAGTCAGCTTTGGCTTCCAACCTGAAAAAAACAAAATGGGCAGATAGTTAGGCTAACACACACTAGCCTCCGTTAAGTATTCAGGGTATTGTGCATGTGATAAAGGGTTGAATAAAACAGTGGCAAGAGTCTGCTATCTTCCAAGGCTCAGGAAAATAAACCACAAAGACAATTCAACAAAGTCCTCTTTGTTCCTGAATAGAATCAACAAAATGAAAGGAATCTGGGAGAAGAGAGAAGACAAGAAAGAGGTCTGCTGCAGGGAGCAAGTACAGACAGAATCACTCTTTGCCGGTTCCTCTGACAGAGCAAGTGCATGATTACCACATGAGCCTCACAAAGACTGGAATTAAAGGGGCTGACTCGGCTGTCACATCGCTTAAGCTGCACTGAGGTCAAAGGAGTTCGGACTAACCGAGGTCAACCACACACAGCCTGGGAAGAAGGGGTCTCTTTTTCTGAGCAACAATTGCTCAGGTTGATAAAAATAGACACCTAGAGCCCATGATGGCTTACAGAGTTGTCCCTTTACACCAGATTCCCACAAAGTATATAATCAATAGTGTTCTGAAAAGAATAGAACCACAATGAAGGCCCTCAGGTGGTCACTAGAAACAACTGGCAAGGGCAAAACACACAAGAGAAGTCACCATCTGTGCTACCTGCTAAAAGACCAAGGGGAAAAATATTGTCTGACATACTAGAGCACAGGTATGGTAAAATCCAAATGCAAACAGGTGTCAATGGCATGGCCACAGGGGAGCCTGCTATTTGCAGGTCTCCACATGTCTTCTGTATATTATTTTGTGAATCATATCCCCAACAGAGACTTCTTCTTGCAGATTTCCAGTGATGCCAGGGCTACTGATAAATGTCTCTGTGCTAAAAATAGTACCTATTCTCTCCCATGCCCTCTGTCCCCTTTCAGCTTTCACTTCACATGATTCAGCTCCAAGAGAGGGGCACTGACCTCGTCTCACCAGGAATATCAAACATCTCCACAGCTTTGATGAACCTTTTGATGAGAGTGGAAAAAAGAGAAATGTACACATCAGCTGTGTAGTCATGTGCTGGATGGGTCTGGATACATCCTGAGATTCATGTTTAAAAGCAAAACCGATATATATCTGTCTTGGTATGCAAGCACAGAAAAGTACCTTTTGTTTCTATGTGGTTTTGTGGTGGTTTTTTCCTGGAGGCTCCAGTAGTATCTGTACTGGGTCCACAGAAAAATCTACTAATTTTGTCATAGACATAGAACTATATCATATTTTCCATTATCATCACTTCTGAACATAGCCCCAGTCAGGACGCTAGTGGGCTTGTTGCTCCACAACATGGATTAAGTAAGTGCCTCTGCCCAACAAATTCATAATCACCTTTGAATCCCAATTTGTGAATCAGGATTTTCCATCTTGATGTTTTTTGTGGCAACATGCCAAATTTTTAAAATACTTTCTACAAATAAATTCTGTGTCCCCTTCATTCCTCACGTCATAATGCTGGGGCTTCCTGGTAAACAAACTAGACCTACTGTGACACCAATAGAGTGAACAGAGCCAGGTTTTCAAGCATCCCTCTGTCACACCTATTTGTGGACAGGAAACTTGCTAAAACAAATCCTGGGAGAAAGACAAAGAGGGTAAACTGCATGACCTCTAGGGGCTCTTCACAGATGTGCTCAAGCTGATAGTGCAGGATGAACCTGAGAAAACAAGTCCTTGGATAAGCTCAGGGGTTTTTTTTACAACCTGACTGTTAATGACTATGTGTTTACCTGTCCTTGAGGAAAGAGCCTCTATTGTGGTTTATCAAACCCAGAGGGATTCCCAATGTCCTCAGGGAGGTGTGGGTCAGAAGTTAAACTGATAACTCCAAATGCACTATCTGTGTTTCATCACTTGGCTGATTTTAGACTGAAGTACTGTTCAGTGTCCAGTGCTGTAACAGCAGAGAACTGCAGGTCCTTTTTCATTTCTGCTCTTTTAATCCAATTCTTCTGCATGTTTTCAGCTCTGTTGTGAGGCTTGAGACAGTGCCGGTGCTGTGCTCCCTAGGTCAGAATCATCGTACAGAAGGACATGCCAGTATGTCCTGTCTAGGCCAGGTAAAGGACAACTGTCTCCTTGCAGAATCCTTGAGGAAGAAACACAGAGTGAACCACAAAAGCCAGCACCTTCAATGCAAGTGAAGGGAATGAGTAAATGCTCAGACCATGGAAACTGGGCTTTCTGACACAGCTGGCACACAGATTGAGTAAAGGATGAGAGGCAGGCAGTCCAACCATGTGCAGCCTGGGCAAGGTGAGGGGTTTGTGCTTAAGGACCTGACAGTGTTCATTCCTGACCCACTGGACACTGAGAAGGCTGTGATCCACCAAACAGTAGGACTCTCTCTTGAACATTCTCCACTAAAAATGTTCTGGTTTTGTCTATAAGGAAGTTTATTCTTGTATCTCCAAAGTGAGAGGAAGTAATGCCAATTTCTCTTTCTTTGTGTTGTCACCAGCTCCTCAGCTCAGCATGCCTTGCTGGTAACTTATCCATCCATTGCAATAAAGCAGCCTTGGTTTTTCACACCATGTTAAAGAAAACAACCAACAGAGTACTTGAACCAGGCTTGGCCTGACTGCAGATTTCAATTGAGTTCAGCAGTAAAAGGAAACTCTAGTAGTACTACTTCCCCACAGCTAGCCTTGCTCAATGCTTAGTGTTAAGATAATTTATGTTCTTCAGTGTGTAGGATGAAATAATAGTTGGTATCACAGCAGGATGAACTTGTCAAACATTACTCACATTAGACAGCAAACCTTTATTGTCATAGAAGGAAAATTTTTGAAAATAGAAAACCAAGGTGATCTTGGAGGTGTATTACTTGGGGCCATAATTCATGATGTGTGTAGACCCTCTTAGTGCAAAGTGTATAATTTTCTCTAACAGCCCTTAACAGGGACTTTGACAGAACTTGGTTTAAAAACTACTGGAGTATTTAATAGCAGTTTAAAAGTAACAGCTACTACTACTTAGACTAGACATAAAGAGAAGGCAACTAAGCAGGTCATCGCCTTTACAAGTAGAGAGTTTATGGAGGAGGATTTAAGAGAAACAAAATTATAAATCCAACTACTCCATTATTCTCTGTGTTTTAAAGGAGAAAGCAGAATGCATTTGCAAAGTTAAGTACAGGATAAGACTGTTCTGAATCTAATAAAAGTATGAAGGTACTGTTAGAGTGAATTTGCCAGTTGCTTAGCCCTTGGAGAGCCACTTCTGGGGCTGGTTAGGTAGGGATTCTTGGCTCTAACATCCCAAACAAGATCAACATTTTGTTTGCAATTCTTTGTCACCAAAGAATGCTAGTTGTGAACGAGGATGTATTTTCCATTCAGATGGAGAAAGGAGCAGGAAAGGTATAAGATGAAGTGTCTCTTTTCTCTTGAGATCTATCCAAGATCTTAAAAAAATCAACAGAAATCTTTCCGTAGAGTTCAGCACACTCTGGATCGCATCCTTACAAAGCTCACATTGTGGTCAAGTCCATTCCTTCTTCCCCACTCTGTTGCTCAATTTGCTTTCTGCTGTTAAGATCTTTTTCACAAATATTAATAAATCTGTATAATCCTTGGCCTTTAGCTGAGTCTTACTTCTGTGGCACCCTGTTGCACTGTGCATGACTGCATGGTTGAGGGTTGCTCTGGAAATTACTCATAAAAATTAATTGTCTGGTAATACCACAATTGTCAATATGTGTAGATTGCAGCATTCTCCCTGTGGACTATTGTAGAAGATCATAAAACTTCATTTCCAGGAAAGTTTCAAAACTTTTATTTTCAAGGGAACATTAATTACCAGAGTCCAGATGACCTGTCCCATTTCTCCATTCACTTCCTCTTTTCTTTCTCTCATCAGACATGGTAAATTGAAGACAACTGGCAACAGATCATATGGCAGGCTCCAGGTTTTATGCCCTGGTTTCATATCAGTGTCAGCTGGAGTGTTTAAAGGCAACCAGACTCATAAGCCTAATCCCCAAACCAGTGTTTGTATGTGATCATTTCCCTATTGTTAAACTTTGGTACCAACAGCTGATTTACAAGTCTGACACTTATGCAGACATATGATTTGGCATTCTGCAGACTTCCTGAGACTCTTGCCCTCCAGCACTACTTGTTGACCACTCCTTCAAACACAGAACACTGATAGATCTTCACAATGGACAAACCACCCTGGACATGCAAGGTTGTGAAAACTCTAGTCATGTCCCCCCTGGAGTTTACAGTGGTGCAATTTTTCACTGACAAATTATATTCTCTTGAGACCAGACCTTTTGCAGGTACTTGCCATTTCTTATGAAGCTTTTAAGTAGGAAAATTCTCATGAAATACTGCAAAGGGTATGAAAACTGCCACCCCTTCTAGATAATCTTGCTATGATCAAGGCACTAGGTGGCACTCAAGGTGAGTCCAGATTTCAAGTTTCTGTTCTCCAAGATGTCTGAATGTCAGAATCCTGTATTCCAGGCAGGATTTCTGGCCACCAAAACATCAAGTTGTTCTGAAGATCAGCTTCTTCTGTACCTCATGTTGAACCTGTTTCACTTTGTATAAATAATTAAACATTAGTTGGAACAAGGGCTTGAACTTAGACTGCCCATTGGACTATTGAATTCATCTTTCCCCAGGCCAGTAAATAAATAACTATTTGTACGAACTTAGGAAGTTGCAGAACAGCAGAGGTAGTTGAGGGGATCCCAAAAACTCAATTTAAAAAATCAAAAAAAAGACTTGTGGCTCAGTCATTTATTAGAGTGTGAAACACCTGGTTTTCAGTCCTTGACCTGAATGAGGAAAACCGAGCACTCTTAGGTTTTCTATGTGAGGCTTTGTCAAATCATCTCCAAAGGCTATGCTTCCACCAAATTTTGAAAAGTAATAATATTTAAAAATCATACTTTTTTCTTTCTTAAGTGAAAAAAAAAGTACTGTAGCTAAATGGTCCTCTAACAAACCCCTTGCACTAGGATTAAAGTTTGTGGAACATCTGCTCCAGACTCGAAGAGGGACCTCAGTGTTCCAGCTGCAAGTGGAGTGATTTCTTCTCCTGACTTCTCCTGATTTCTTCTCTTTCCAACTTTGCTGGCATCTTTCAAATGAAGGAGTAAGTCTATTAGTTACAAACTGTTTTCACATGACAATAGTGACTTAAAGTCATATTTAGTCATACAGGAATATAAATAAGAGCAATAGGAAAAATTCAGTGATTAGTGCAACATTACCATAAAAGACCATATAAAAGGTAAGATAAGAACTGGAGAGGTTGAGTCCTAATCCTCTCACCTTGCCTTTAGATAATGTTCCATAATAACTTTAATGTTTACATTTGGTCATCAAAACTATTTATTTTCAAGCAGCTCTTTTATAAGGAACTTTGATTAAGCTCTTTGATTAGGAACTAAAATCCATGTTTTAATCAGATCAACCTCCCCATAAGCATTTGATATCAACAAGTTGGTATTTCTGTAGATCCTGCAAGGTTCTGCTTTTTCTTTAATGTCATATAACCATTCTCATCAGCACTTTCAAAATCCAGTTAAGAGTTAACCAACTAAAGTATACAAATATGTGGGGGGTTTTATGAAGAACTACAACTTCAAAAGGAGTTGATTTAGGAGTCATGACCTTATTTTTTGCAATAACTGATGCATCATGACTTACGTAATTGGCAGCAGATAACATATCACACTCTCAGTTTTATGTCCTTGGTTTGACAACAGTGTCAATTGAAGTATTTGCTAACTGCAGAACAAATGCAGCCTCATAGACGAAAATGTTTTCATTCCAAAACTGATGTTTGCACCAAAACATTCCCCTTTTATTGTTCTTTTATAACATTACTATATTCAGTATCAGAAATGGACAGGGGTATACTGATAACTTTGGACATCAAAAAATATCTCTGAATACTATTTATCCTAGCAAAATGAAAATATCTGAGAAAGAAAAGTATATATTTTTTTAATTAACATATCTTCGGAAAGCACAAAAGCACACATTCAAATGGCCTTGGAGGTCTAAATCTTTGTTATCTTTAGAGTAGGAGTCAGTTTTGAGAGAAATTATTGGGAAATGAGTGACCTGGATTTTAAAACACTTTAGTAGGGCAGGTTTAAGTCTACTTTTTCCTTTTCCCAGAGACTGCAGTAAACAACAGCAAATAGGCAAGGATAGACTGCTCCTCTATGTCAAAACTGGACACCTCTACCACCCACTTAAAGGGTCAATCTTCCTGGGACACTGTAATCTTCATAAGCTACAGCAGAAAATGTATAAAGCAACAAATCATTATACAGAAGGGAGGGATTTAAAACCTTAAAGGAACCTTAATGACTTAAGGTCTTAATATCCATTTAAATTCAATGGCTGAGAAGCCCAAATTTAATGAGTCTCTTTTTCAGTGATCCGAGGCTTAGAAGTGGGATTTGTTTGGGTTTGGCTATGAAATGTGTATTTTGTGGGGTGCAGTTCTCTTTTAAAACACTTCTTTCTCAACATTGAGCATATTGATACATATGATATTGAACATAATGCACAACAGTTTACAACACAGAGGAAGAGAATGATGACAATTTTGTTCATTTGAAGTTTTCTGCTTGACCAAATTACAAATGAATGTTGGGGAAAAAATACACATCATCAGTTTAGTAAAGCATTTACTATTATTTCTCATTTCAATCTGAATTTAAACTGACCTAAAGAGAACCAGGTATGTATCACCTACGATGTGCGTTACTTGGTAGACATCATTTTTGAATCAACTTTGTTAAAAACTTTTGGTCTCTGGGAGAGTAAATTGCCATCAATGTAACTCCATGATACACCAAACTAGGAGAAATTATAAAAAACAGACAAGGAAAAGAAAAAATTATAATGAATTGCAGGCAGAAGGACTGAAAATTTTAAAAAAAATGGAAAAAATTAAACAGATATGCATAGGAAAAAGGGACACCCATTACAGAATCATGGAATCATATAATTGTTTAGGTAGAAAAAGGCCTTTAAGATCATTGGGTTCAAGTGCCAAATCCACAAGTCTTAACTACTCTCAGGGATGATGATTTCACCACTTCCCTGGACACTCCAACCCAACTTGGTGTCATCTGCTGAATGAGAGTGCCCTCACTCCTCTTGTCCAGATCACTGATAAAGTTATTAAACAGGACTGGCCCGAGCCCTGGGGAACACCACAAGTAACCAGCTGACAGCTGGATGGGGCACATTCCCCACCACCCTCTGGCCAAGCAGCCACTTTATTACCCGAACAGAGAACAGGGCATCCACCTAAGCCATGAGCTGCCAGTTTCTCCAGGATAATGCTGTGGGAAATGGTGTCAAAGGCTTCGCTAAAGTCTGCATAGGCATATCCACAGCCTTTTTATCATCCACTTGTCATAGAGGGAGATCAGGTGAGTCAAGCAGGACCTCCCTAAACCCATGCTGGCTGGGGCTGGTCCCCTGGCTGTCTGCATATGCCATGTGATGGCACTCCAAATGTTCTGCTCCATAACCTTCCCCAACATTCCACATCCATCAAGTGGAAGAAATGCGAGGAGCTGCAATTCTGACAGAAACAAGAAGTACAGCATGGGGGACTCCACTGTCACACAGCAAGAAAATAAAGCCCTTTGGAGCTGCCTATGCAAAGGTCTGTGTAAACTCCTCTACAGATACAGTGGTGAGCTTCAGAATCATAATTTGGCTTGAAGGGTTGATATAAACTGACCAAATCCATTTCTGCTTCTCTATGCAGGAACAATTATATCTTTCTTCTCAGCAAATTATTTTTTGTTTAGTCTTTTCTTAGAAGCCTCTCATCGTAGAATTTATTCAACATCCATAGTGCTTCGCTACCCTTATCATTACAAACATTTTCCTGATGTCGGACTCAAATCTCTCTTGTTGATATATCACATTGCATTCAGCTCTGGACAACACGCACTCGAAAAGATCTGGACTGTATCTGCACCAGCATTGTAGTTCCTCCTTACTTATTACACTCTGGTTCACACAACAAAAAAAACTGATATTCACAGGCTTTTAGACAAAACTAAATCAGAAAATGCATTCCAGAAGTGCATATCATGACCTCCAACCAATACATACATCCAGTTTGAGGAACCAGCCCAGAACTATTCCAAAACCTTGATTGTGGTTACTAAGCCCTCAGCACCAACCATTTTATCCTATAGGTCCTGTTTTCCTTTAACCCCGCACTATTACAAGGCCACACTACTTACTAAAGTAAATATAGCTGCTGGCAAACATTCACTGAAGAGCAGCAAAGCAGTGATGGGATAGAGAAACTGACTTATTAGGAAAAAGGAGGACAAACACACAAAGGCAGCAAAAGGAGTTTTATAGCCACTGTTTGTCCTGGCCCCTGTTAAGTAGAATAATTATGGTCATGCAGCTGTACAGACCTTTCCCTTGGGGTGGCCAGCACCTTGGGTTGGTCAGCTTGAGGACACAAAGGTAAATGGTAGGAGACAACAACTATATTGTCTTTAAGAATATCATATTTTAACTTGGTATATCAGAACATAATCAAGGATAAGATGTAATTAAGATAAGAAAAATACATAATTTCTGAAGACAATGTACTGGCATGACATCTTTTAAACAATGGAACAGTCTCCCAGACTCTTCCTAGTAATGGATCCTATTTGTTTGGTGCTTTTATAGCCAGATTGGCAAATACTAGAAAACAGCCTGCAGGATATAATCTTGCTTTGGCAAGAGATTGGGCTGGATGATCATTTCCATCTAAGCTTCCTCTCAATTCAGGCTGAAGTTTTGGAAACAGGATCTCTTTCTTACTTTGTATTTGCCATATGAAACCATATTTTGGCTGGAGCTCCCAGGTATAACACTTAGCCGCTACAAATTGCAGTTAGAGCTCTTGGGATACGATGCTCCTTAGGGATGACCAGACTTCTTTCGACGTTTTGGGGAACTCTCAGAACAAGCATTTGACACTCACAAAAATTAATGCATGTCCGTGAACGTGTGAGAAGTCAGAGCCACTCCTCCCTTTAGGTTACCCAAGCTGGCAAGAAGCAAGCCAACATTAGCAGAAGCATTGTGTAGCACTGACCTACTATTTCCTGCTAAACAGTGGAATGCTGACACAGTGACACAGCTTCTGCATTCAAGCTGACTTGTACCTTGTCAGGCATCTCTGTGTTCAGAGGCAGATTTCACCTACTTTTATAAAAATGTCTTTAATTAACCTCTATGTTAATAAGCAGGGGAAAAAATCCTAAAATAACAAAACAACTTCTCCCTTTTGACTCCTTCCTCATGTCTTAGATGCCTGTCATCAGACTGTCAGTACTCTGAGGGGTGAATCATTATTATCTAATACAGAATCAAGCAATCAGCATCTTGACCCAACAAAAGCAACAGAAACCAAGGGAACTGCACCACACTCACAGGCAGCAGTTGAGAGTTTTGCTGGTTCTTTGTCCTGTTAAAATTGCTGTAATGTTGAACCTTCTTCTCTAAAAATTCTTTTCTTAAAAATACCCCAGTTTAGCCACCCATATATGGGTCATCTAAGCCTTACAAGTAATTTTGAAAAATTGCAGCCACATTCTTGAATGAAGAGGCCACATTTTATTTCAGCAATATGGATATAAATTACAATCTCTCCTTCCCTTTTTCTCAAAATAAAGAACAATACTCTTTACTGGGCTATATATTGTACCCCTTCAATACAAATACATGCACACTAAGATCAAGACCACCAATAGCAAATGCAGAATTATTTATTGCCATCTGAAAGGTAAATACGCACAACAGAGCAAATAGAACAAATCAAAACAAGTTTTAAAATTAAGATTACAGAGAAGAAATAACAGGAGAAAAACATATTGCTGCCCCAAGCAGATGTGAATTTCAATAGAAAATAACTACCAAATGTTTCCAAAGCCAACCACAAAAAATCAAATAAGACTCAAATGCAATTTTTTCTGAAGATTTTGTTATTATAGAGTCACATATGCATGTAGTATTCATGGTTATTTCTCAAAAATTAAACTCTTCTGGGCTCAAATTTGTGTAACACCAAAAAAGGGTTTTAAAAAGAGAAATCCCTCTATTCTGTGAAATGGTTTCTGAGAACTTTCCTGGAAATCCCAGCAAGACAAGCCAAAGAAAATTATCTATGGGGAATTGCGATTGTTGCAGCAAATGTGAGCTTATACTCTGATTCATTTAATTAAGCCCTTAGAGTGAATAATGGGATACAAAACAAGGGGCATACTGAAGATGAGTAATCTGTCTGTAACAAGATCTCTTCAGTTATTAACTGTACATTATACAAATGTAAATTCAGATCAGCAAAAAAAGCCCTACCACACTTACATATTATGATTTTTCAATAGAAGATTTAAAGCGGCATTTGTCAATGGTGTTAATTTTAAATTATATGGCTAGTGACAACACTGTATACCACCCAAGATTTCAGCATGCTGAGAAAATCACATTCCTCTTTTGAAGTTATATTTCCAAAAAAACAGTCATTTTGAAGGATATTAATGAGTATGGAGTGAGAGAAGGAAACACACAATGAAGAAGTTAAAACAAAAATAGATGTATATGAGACACATTAAAAATCCAGATTTCAAAGCCTGAGTGACTTTTCATTTCTATTTCAATTTAAATGAATAGTAATGTGTGATAATTGTACTAGGAAAATAGAAACTGTTCTCTCATAAGCAATACTGCTGTTTCCAAACAAGAACTGCACTGTTAACACATTCATTTGTATTGTACTAGTAATAGTCAAAATTTGTCATGAACTTGTGGTTATTGAGTGAAGTGCATTGATAGCCCCAGTAAATTCCTTTTGGACAAGTACATAAGGCACTCAGCAACTCTGGATCTGTGACTATAACTAGAATTGGTTTTGAGTAGATCTGCAGTTACATTTGGGCAAAGACTGGTCTCCAGTGGTCCACAAGTGGGTGTACATCTACCCCTGCTTATTGTGGTACAGTTTGGAGAAATACAACTTTGGAGAAATTATATTAAATCCTGGAAAGAATGTGTAACAGGAAGAAGTGCAATACTCAGAGATGGAGACTGAGATGCTGCTAAGTTAGAACTGATGTTGATAACCATTTAATGGAACACAGCAACACAGATGAAAAGAGACACTCATGCTTTATATTCGTCTCTCCAGTTTCTGATGCACCGATCATAACACCACCGTAACTAAGGAATGTCAGCTGGGACCAGGACTTCCAACAGTCTTTTTAAAAGTGTGTTATCTATCAGTATGGCCTTGAAAATTGAACTTAGTTACACCTGATGTTTCAGGTTACTCACAGATTCCTGTGACATTTTTATGTTGAAGTTGGGAGAGATCAAACAGGCCAGCTGAACACATTTAATGCACTTAATCTTTCCCACAAAAAAACCCAAAGGGCAACCCCAGACATATTTTAAAAAGAAGAGTTGTATTTTGGGCATTTACAGCACTATCCACTTACAAATAAAGCAAAGTGTAGGGCAGTTTTGCACAGCTCAATTAGAGCAGAAGACGAAGTCAAAATTTGCAGGCCATGCTTCAAATGTGCATGAAGAGAGGAATGCTGCATTTGAACAGCTCTGTCTTACGTGGAAGGGAGTGACTTTACCCCCAACACACAACATATCTGCACTGGCAAAAGGCTGCTAGCAACCTCTCAGGACACAAATGCCCAGGCTGAACTCCAAAATTACATTGTTCAGCACTCAAATGGCAAAAATCCATCTAGAATTTAAAAAATAGTACATCAAATTAACATGAAGTAAGTAACGAATTTTGCAGTCCTTACTTAGCAAAACAATATCCTTACATTACCTTTCCCAGAAAGTGAAGGCTGAGACATAACACATGGAGCTAAATTAAACCTCACACAAACATCACTGACATGTACAAGACAAGTGCTTACTCATCGAATGTGATTCAAACAAATAGCAAGTTATTGGGGGTCAAGGGCAAGCATTACATGAGGACTTTTCAGCTATTCAGAGCTGTGAATCAAAGGGTATGTATTGTTAAATTGAATATCTATACAAAAGGGCTGTGGTTAGGGAATTTTATGGCAATGAGCACTTTACTGAATATAAATGTCACCTTATTTACCATCCTGTATCATTTTTAGAATGTTCATTGCTAGGAAATATACTTATGCAACTTTGATTCTATACTAGAAAGCTCTCTATAAGAGAAAAAAGTTGATTCCAGAACTTTTCAGAAAAAAACATTTTCAGTTTCTATAGCTCCCACAGCTGTGAAAATAAGGACCTATTCAACTACAGTCTACAACAGTATTCATCATATCAGGTCATTTTGGGAAACTTCCATGCAGGTGTTTAACAGATTATGGCTTGATCTCCTAATGGAAAAAAAATAATGCATCAAACACCAAATAAATAAATCATTTTTGTGCACAGAATGCACAAAGTCCTCCTCAGACTGATTATAGCCTAGAAATGAGAAAAAGTTTCAAACACCTCCAAAAGGTGCATTCAGAGCCCTTGCAGATCTTCATTCGCAAAACCTAGCCATGATGATGATGATGGTGGCTGCATCACTGCCTCCTATTGCCACATACTCAAATTTCATCACCTGCTGTCAAAGACCACCTGGCCAAAGTGATGGTGGCATCCACTAGTTAAGCACTTCTCTCCTGATTCCCCAGATGAGCTGCTGCTTCACTGGGAAAACAAGGCTGCTCAGTACACGACCTCTTCCTGTTTGCTCAGCACGCACATTTTCCAGCTTGGTTCCGCCCTAAAATGGGTTCATATCCATGGAACCTGCTGGGCCTAAGCTTGGGTGGTTCTTGACAAGAGGTGGATATTAGCATCAAAATATTCCCATTAGATCAGCCAAATCTAGGATCCTCCCCTTCTTGCTTCTTAATTGTCACCATGACAATGTCAACACTTCAATCATCAGTACTGAACATATGCGAGATGTGGCCCAGCTTGTCTCTCGGAGTCGTTACCTCGATTGCTTTCAGATGCACTACTGCATTTGGGTTATATTTCTTCAGTTTTCTTCACAGCCATGGAGCTGGAGAAAGGGAATGGGAACCAGACAGCCCTTGTGGAAGAAAGAAAATAGCAACATAATGCCCAGTTCTTATGCTAACAGAACATAAACAGAACATAGAACATAGTTGGCTACTTTAAAGGCCAACTTCAGGGCCACTGTTGAAAGGGACTGATGTCAGGACTGATTGTTGCAAAATGTCTCTGGTACCTCACTCAGGAAAGCCGTGAATGCTTCGTCATTACAGCAGGGCTCACTGCAAGCCACATGAGGAGCAGCTGAGGGAGCTGGGATTGTTCAGCCTGGAGGAGGCTCAGGAGAGACCTTATTGCTCTCTACAACTACCTGAAAGGAGGTTGTAGCAAGGTGGGGGTCAGCCTCTACTCCCAGACCACTAAAATGGCCTCAAGTTGTGCCAAGGTAGGTTCAGCTTGGGCATCAGGAAAACTTGCTTCACTGAAAGGGTTGTCAAGCATTGAAATGGACTTCCCAGGGAAGTGGTGGAGTCGCCATCCCTGGAGGTGTTCAAGAAATGACTGAACAAGGCACTTAGTTGCTACGGTTTAATTGACAAGGTGGTGATCAGTCAACGGTTGGACTTGATGACCTTGCAGGTCTTTTCCAAGCTAATTGATTCTGTGATTCTGTGATCTGTATATAGGAAAAAGTTACAGCTGAGTTAAACAAGGGGAAATACTCCCAATAATGGAAATCTAAGCCTTTAATATTGTAGCACCTTTAGTATTATGTCACACCCTTAGTGTTAATTTGGTATAAGAGTAACTGTTTCATAAACACGGTTGTCTTTTTAAGCAAAGCCTTTGGAATTCTTTAAAAAGTGTTTACAGTAGCTAAAGAAAGATCAGATTTTAAAGGTACACTTCTAATTACATTCCGCCAGTACCTTAGCTGGGAACGCTACCAGCACTATTTTCATAGCAAAAGCTGTGACAGTTTACATCAGCTAAGGTTCCCGTCAGCTGATTATCATGATCAAACTACAATACAAGAATATGGTCAGCAGAGATGACATAGAACACCAGGGTGCAAAAATTGGGAATAAACTTATGAAATCTGTGTACAGAGTGTACAGAACAGGGCTAGGGTATTTCACTGGAAGAACTAAATGACTTCAAGGACTGAAATAGGACAAACAGAATGAAATCCAGAACTGCCTAGCTCAATTTCATGAAGCTGGCAGCAAAAAATATCACAATAAACTGGGCACTTGCCAGCTGCACGTGGAGGATAAAATTCAAGATGGTTCAGTCAAATTCAGGGTTAGCATGAACCCCTAAAGAGAGGCAGAAATGGTAAACAAGTATAATTCAAAAACACATTGGGTACTTCCAGCAGTGAGGGATGTGCTGGTCATACATCACTGGAATACTGTGTAAAATTTAGGTCACTCCTTTCAAGGACAGACACAGCTGTGCTCCATATGGGGGACATCCACAGCCACAGCCCTGTCACACAGCCCCCGAGCATGTGCCTGGGCTCCCATGTTTGTGTCTGGGAAATCCCATGCCATGCACCGCATGAGCAGGAAATCCACCCTGTGGGAAACGTGAACGACACAGATGGCCAGCGAGTGCACAATCCGTCTGATGCTCTTCAGGCACACCGGGCTCCCCAGAATGGGTTGACTATGTTGTGTTGGCTGATGCAAGAGAGGATCCAGAACTACTGTACACAAACTGTTCATTTGTCCTTTGGGCTTCAGGTAAGTCCATATTGTACAGCAGTGCTCAAATAACACAGCGCGTGTAGGGAACACCCAGCATGTCCCCGACATGCCACGCTCCTTGCCCAGGTGTTCAGCTGTCAAACTGCATCTGCGTTTGTCTGTGACTTCCAGATGTCAACCAGACTGATGAGAATGATTGCGCTGAACCAGTGACCGTATGCTGTGCCGAACAGTGCTAATGCAAGGGAAAGGAGGGTAGAGCCATCTCTGGTTCTCCAATTAATTTCTTCCTATATGGTGCAGGAAAACAGACTTGACATAAAACAGGTGCAGAAAAATTGCTTCTAGAAGGATCAGAGAAATGGAAAATCCATCTCATGAGAACAGACTGTGAACACATCTGAATAAACAGGTGCAGACCAAGGTGAGCCTCAGTTGGCCTCATACTGTCCCAGAGTCCACGTGGTCTGAATTAACTCAGTGCTAATGAAATCTCCAGCAGAACTCACCAGCTCAGTCTGAGCATTACACTGCCATAGCCCTACAGGCACCAGGAGAGGGCCAATTCACATCCCAGCTTGCTCAGATTGTTAGCACAGAGCCTGAATCTGCCTGCTCCCATCAGTGCCAAAACACCCCAAAAGAGTTTGCCTTGTTAGTCCCAGTGGGGTAGCGCCCAAGGGGATAGGACTGCTCTTAATGATCTTAAAAGTCTTTTTCAATCTAAATTATTCTATGATTCTTTAGTTCACAGAGAAAGGGGAAGCAGGAAAACTGCCTCAACAAAGAGACAACATTGGCACATGAACAAATGGTGTAAATCTGCCATAGATACGTTTAAGATGAATATATGAATAATTCTATCCATTACGGCGGCGAGATCCTGGAAGAGTTCTCGCAAGTAATGGGGGGAAAATGTAACTAATTTTAAGGTGATGCTTGATGTTTCTGAACAGATGTCCGTAAAAAAAACACAGAAGTGTTTGAAATACTCGTAGATGCCTCATAAGACCCCAACCCAAAAATCTCTATTAGCTGTGAACTGCAAACCAAAATCCAATTGAAATCAGAAAATTAATTAAAAGCTGCACTTCTGAGCCAGCTGCTGGCAGGCATTACAGTGGTAAAAAGTGACAGCTGGTTCGTTGGCAGTGCAATGCCAATGACTGTAGAAGAGGCCAAGGAAAAGGCACAGGCCACAACTGCCCAAGGACCATCACACTTTGAAGAAAGCATTTCTAAAAAAGCCTTCAGAGACTTTTGTCTGTGCTTTAATTTATATTTTGCTGCTGTCTTCCTTCCTTTTTTTTCTTTTTTTTTCTTTTTTTTGGCTCAGTGTGAGTGTGGTGCCAGTCAAAATTACTAAAGAAAGAAAATGTCAGGTTTTCCAAATACAACATAATTCTTCTTAAAAAAAAGTCCCCTCATTACCTGGTAAATCCAGGGTTTGTTTGCAATAAATGTGCATTTCAGAGCTCCTTCCCCTTTATACAAGTGGGCTTAGATCACTTTGATCCATTTTATTTGCATGTGTAAGTATATGTCAGTATATGATTCCCATTTAAAGAAGGCTTTATTAACACCTTTTCTAAAAGACATCATTTTCTTGTTTAATAAATTCAAACTTGGTTTCAGGCAAGACTGTGCAGCAGGGGATTAGTACTGTCACAAAATCAATTTTATTAAAATATCCAAAATAAAAGTATAGTTAGATTCCAGGAAATGGATTTGCACATATGTTAACATTCAAAGGCAATTTGTGGGCCCTAAATTTAGTTTCACAGGGGAGAGTGGACCACTCCAGATACCCAGAGTAACTCACACATTGAAAAGAGTGAATTGGAATCCAAAATTTCCTATCTAAGTTTAAAGTAACCATTTAATCTTTAGTTGTTTTTTTCTGCTATAGCTTCAGGTAGAAGTGGTGGGTCCTCAGAAATGATGAGTTGTGTCACATAGATAAGCTTGTCACAGTTTCTCCCTGCAGAAGAAACTGTATTGCTTAGTCTAAGAATAACTTTAAAATTCACAGAAAGTGAGAACGGTTGAGCAGTTAAAAATAAAAAGTCACAGGAGGACACACTGTTAGGCATAAACATTGAGACCCTTTGAATCAACTTGAGCTGTTGAGCAAACTTAAACATTTTGGGTCAGATCCTGATCCCAGTGAATTCAAAATGATTTGCAGTGATAACTAGAGTTTCTCCTTTTAATTCTGTTTCCTGCGAATGAGTATCAGATATAACATTGCGAGACCACTCTGTAAACAAAGTGGAAAATTAATCATTTTCAAAGGAACACTTTATTCATGGTAGTCTGTGTAGGGAATAAATTTGTCTAAGTAAACAAACAATGAAGGTAAATAATAATATACAGAGAAAGAAAAACCAAAAAGATGCCAGTTAAAAAATTAATGGGTATATGATGAAAGCAAAATAGACCGCTTACGAGGAAAATTCAACAACTGAGTAAAATGCTGAGTAATTTCATCTGTGCATTAAATTATTTGCAATTTCCTGCATAAAAGTAAAAAATAGAACAGAAGTTCAGGCCCTTGTTATGCCAAAGATCTTTTCTTCATCCAAGAGCAGAGGAGCTAGAAGGTTTACACAATTTTATGTCAATTAAAATATTCCATATAAACAACGCATACTTGTTCAAACTAACTGACTTCCACTTCCAATTCTTTCTGGGCAAAGTCTGAGAAAGAAATACTGCATTGCAATATAAAATAAGCAAATTTCATCTATTTTGGAACAAGTGAAGAATTACATGCAGTTCAGATACATCAAAATCTTCCTATCTGGCTGCAGAGGCCTATTATTAGGATGTGTTAAACCTCTCCAGAAACTTCTTTTTACTATTGATAAACAATCCACACATTAAATTAGGAGATTAAGATGTGTTCCTTCCAGTTCTTATGTATGTTTGTCATTAATCCAAAATACATTGCCAAACCTCGACCACAGAAATAGTAAAAATAAATACCAAAGGTCTGGGAAGAGAAATCCTGAGGTCACAAAGAGAAGGTAACTTCAAGGGAGTATCCTGGAAATTAAGTCTTATAAATCTTCATGGGCTGAAAGAAACAAATTCAGCAATTGCATAATGCCATTTTACAGGGCTAAAAATAATAAGAGTCATGGGGTGAATGCCAAGAAAAAAAATCACTGGAAAACTTCACAAACATTTATGTTCAAAGAAAAGGCTTGAAGCAAGAAAGTTATTTGATGAGAGCCTCAGTGCACAGTAATGGTGCCTTCTAGCCTCCTGTTTGACATGCCACTGCTTCGCATGGGTCAGTCATGCTCACAGCAATCATTTACCCAAAACCAGACCCCATTGTGTTCATAATATACATTTCACTAGTGTTGGGGATAAAAGGTCAGTAGAATAATCTCTATTCTATATTCAAAGAAGGCTGATGCTCCTGCCTTTCTGGGTAAACTCCATTCTTGCTAAAGTGTTTCTTCCTCCACTCTACAGCTTATTTAAAACCATTAAACCACCGCTAGGTAAAACCATTATATTGTAGAAAATGAGGGTGGCCCTAAAGAAGGTTATCCCATACATGACCCCTAAAGATTTTTCTTGAATAAATGTCTTTTTTAAATGCTATTTTTTCTGCCTTACCCTCTGAGTCTGTTAGAGATTGAAAATCCAAATTTGTGTATCAGTTCAGGCAGGGCACATGCAATCACCTTAATACCTGGGAATTATTAAATTATACTGTTTTAAAATTCTTGATATTTTACAGCACTTGCTAAGAAAAGTGGGATGATGCATATTGGACCCTGAGTCTTCAGACTCCCTTTTGTCTGTTACTGTGCTACATGGTTTGGGCAAAATTGCAATCACAAGGAAGGTGCCGGGACTTTTGCTGCTGATTGCTCATGGCTTTCAGCACATAAACTTCAGGGCTCCGAGTACCAACCTGTGACAAAGACTGGCAGGCAGCAGTGAGATGTCCACCATGGCAAGCGATGTCAAAGGAATAGTTTTCCCTTTACCCTAACAGAGCCTGGAGCCAGTCTTTCAATTCAAAAGTACCCCCTTAACATTTTGAGGAAACACCTTTACTATGCTGCCTTTTAAAAGATGAAAAACTAAGCTGAGTTATCAGCCTGCTGTGCTCATCTCTCTAAACAGTGTTAGTGTATTGAATTTTTATGTCATATGCTGCACGTGGTGAATTTTGTTACAATCTTCTTAGAGGAGATTTAGATTCAAGTAAATTGCACGTCCTTATCCTCATCTACATCACACCTGAAACCAGTATGAACAAAGACAATGGAAGAAGTATTTTCTCTTTTCTGCCAAGGACTTAATCTGTATTCATTGTGTATAAAGTCGCCATTTAAGTATAACTCTATGGGGTGCCACTTCTCGACTAGACTGTTGTCTTTGCTGCAGAGCAAACCATTCAGATGACTGTAATTATACTATGCTACCAGGGGGTCCAGCCTGAGCTCTTGAGCCACAGCAGCTTTTGAGCAGTTTGCTTGATGGGGAGTAGGGATGTGCTTGGCACGGGGGTTTATGGATAATCCGATTTCCTACTGATGGAACTGTGTTAGCAGCTGCTGCTGGAGTTGACATTGCTGGCTCACCCCAGAAGCTGGCTGTGCACCCCATTTCAGCTACATCACCCAGCAGGACCCTGTGACAGCCACTGTCATCTCCTGTACATCTCCTATGCTCTTCCACTACACAAAAGCGGAAGACTACACACATTTTCAGTGAAGCTTGTTCAGGAAATTTCTGCTCTTAACACATTCTCACTGTGCAGTTCCACCCAGAGATGGACTGATAATATTGCTAAGGCAGTCTGATGGGATGGTCCTGTTAGCACTGCCTTGGCTGCAGGCTGTGGCCATTTCTCTTGTGCCTTCCCCGCATCACAGGTGATCATTTTGTTTTGTTGTTAGCAGGTTTATGGAACTAACCTGTCAGGAAATAACTCTTGTTTTCTGAGCCAAGCTTCTCTGCTCCCATAGTCCCCAAAGCAGGTCACCACAGGTCACTGCAGGATCAACCAAGATACAGAGCAAACAGAAGTGAGGAAGGATTAATGGGATGGAAAGTTGCACTTTTTGTCCTTCATCAAGTTGCACTGGAAGTTATGCTATTATGCACTATTTTAGAGCAAAAAGCAAATCCAGTCATCAAAATCATCTGTGTTTAAAACCAGAACTCTGTAATCCAGAACTTTTTGGTTATCTGATTTCTACCCCAGCCTGATGGGCTGCTGGCACAACAGAGGCACTAGGGAGCAGCCAGATAGAGCCAGGTGCAGAAACCCATTAATTTACTGGGGGAATTGTACAATTCGTCACACAAAAAAGCCTTGGTAGGTGACCCACAAACTGAAGAAAATGTTGGATTCCACTTCCTCAGGGTGAGACCTGAGCATTGCACTAACAGAATTGTGGCTGTGGAATCAGTTCTCCCTCCAAATTAAACAAGTCTTTCCCAATTCAACCCCGAGTCAGCAAGACGTGAGGGAGAAAAGAACTACAAAGCTTCACTGCAGGGAACCTCTTTGTCATATATGACACACTTGTCATGCCTTCGAAGTGCCAGGGTGGGGTAGGAGATTCAAAGTCCACTTCTCTGCTAGTGATTTTATAGACTAACGTGCAGCACAGGACTTTTTTTCTCTCAGTACTCAAAGCTACTCCAAGCATTGGCTAGGTACTTGGCTTTGCATGGGTTTTTTTCAGTCAGATATATTTTTTAAAAAAATAATAAAAAAGAAAAAGGCAGCAGAAGGGAGGAAAAGAAAAACAGGTGTCATCTAGAAGGGTTGAAAGATTAAGAGAGGTAAATCCAGAGCCAGACCCATGCAACGACTTTTTTCCAGAGGTGACACTACAAGCAAACAACTGCAAATGGAGATTATCCACCTCCAATTTCAGCAATATAACATTTACCCACTTCTTACAGATACCAGATAGGTGAGTAATTTACCACTGCATCTCTCTTCAGTCACTGGGTAGCCACTTACATGGGTAAAAATTGTCCAGCTCTTATTTCAGGAAATATTTCAGGAAAGTCTTTTTCATTTCCTTCACATAAAGTTCTAACACATTAATGACATGTAGCTTAGATGACATGAGAGGTGGAACTCTTCCAAAATACATTTAGGTTCCTGTCAGAAAGTACTGCATGCCTTTGTGCAGGAAATTATAAAATAGAAAATAAACATGTAAATATACCATTTCAACACATCCTCTACATCAAAGCAGGCCTGATGGTTTTAATTTCAGCTTTTTGAGGTTTTGTTTTTGTAAGTTTTTGGATTTATTTTGTAGCTCCCGTTTATGAAAAGAACTTTAAAAGAGTTGTAAATTACATTTATCAAATGAAGAAAAACTACAACTATAAAGTTCTCAGAAAAAAGAAATAATGTGAACCATGTATGTGCACTTGTGTGCGGACACACACATACACAAATATATATTTTTAAGCTAGTGACCGCTGAACCACAGACCACATGCAGAAGAGTAAAAACCACCCATAACCAGATGTGCCACTGTAAATCCCATATTTTAGGATATATTCTGAAATCCTCAGTGCTCAGGAAGGCAGAAGTTCCCACACTATTAGTATCGGTGATATGGATTCCTAGAAAGACCAACTACCTTCACATTTCTAAAAATAATCCAAACTCCAGCTGGGAGGTACAGCCCTTGTGAAGTAGAGAGGAGGGTTACCAGAGTGAAAACACATGATTTTGAAAACCATCCAGCACAACACAGAAGTGAGAACAGCAGCGACACGTCGCTTCAAACATTCTGAGAACCAAAGGGCTGCTGAAGGAATTCCGCCCTTTCCCACAGCGTTGATACCTGGGTGCTGTACCTCAACTGAACATAGCAGCATATGGCTTGTAGGGCCATGCAGAACCACCCTCTGTTTCACTGTGAAACAGTGGCCTCAGATTATACCTGAATTTTCCTATGGCAGGAAAGTGTACCGGTGGTCAGCTGGAGCAAAATGCTTCGGTTCTCTGCTATATCCACAGCTGAATAGGAAACTCCAATTCAGAGGTTTCCTTCAAGCTATAAAAATAAAGCAAGGCTGTTCCCAGGGAACGGAGAAAAAGTCATTTCCCAAGTCCCTATCCACTACAAATACAAGACCAAATAGCTTTTTTACCTCTGAATATCTCTCACTGATCTAGTAGAGCAAAGTTTGTTGATATTCAGGGTTGCAAACCCATCTATTTACTCAGGCTTTTGTCTGTCAGCATAGTTTGAAGAGGTCGCTTTGAGAGATCAATTTTTTTTCCTGGGGGTTTCTTCAGAGCTACCACAATTTGCTATTGCATCTCTTAAGAGGCTTTAATTTGTGGTTTTCAAGATTGCATAACTGCACAGAGAGGTGGTGAGAGGCCCACATGAATAGTTCAAAATAAGTTTGACAATATAGTAAATATCTACTCAGTAATTTTCCCTGGACTGAGTACCATGGAATGCCAAATAAGTTATTAATTAGTCTAGTGTATGAACGTGGCTTTATCAGAGCTGGGTTATACACTTCCACTCAGATGCTAAAATGCTGAATTACCTTCACTTGCTGTTGACACCAGCTAAAGACAATGCACTGGAGAGCTGCAAATCAGGCATCTAATTAGATTGCTGTAAACCAGCCTATTCGGAACTAGATAAAGAAAAAATATAATGAGATTTTAATTTTGCCTTTTATTCAGAGTTCTCGTAATAAGTTACATAAAAATGAAGCAAGCTGCCTAGACTCCCATGAGGAGGGTTAGTATTCATTTTTCCATTTTGCAGATGTTAGATGGGAGGCACAGACATGCACAGTCACTTTTGAAGAACTATAGGCTGCACCTGGGGGAGTTGCAGGTCCTCAGAGCCTTTGGGAATCTGCAGCCAGAGACTTGCCAAAAATGAGGCAGAAACGAGGCACTCAGGACCCACAGGCACATAGAATGCTTGAGTTGCATGTCCCAAAGTCAGCATGACAGACACCTGGGTGAGTGGCAGCTGCAGCAGCAGCTATGGGATGCATGAGCTGCATTTGCATAGCAGAGGGCAGTGTTCAGCATTTTGGACAACTCATATCCCTTTCTGAGGAAGCTGGTGAGGAAATGATGTGCACGATGCAAGCTGGGAACCCTACAACAATGGAGTGGCAAGACTGTGAGCAGAGACACCAAACTAGATTTAAGCTCTGTACCTCTGGGACAGGTCTCCATCTAGTTCAGCAGGAAGGAATTTACAATTTATAGATCCCTTCCGATGGGTGAAGACAGAATGTGGACAGTGGGTGCTCAGCTCTGTGTCCTGTGAGCATTTTGCTATTGGCACACCACCCGCCCACTCCCAAAACACTCGCACATCCCCTCTGCGGACCCTACACAGGTCTGCCTTGCTATGCCCATGAGGTAACTTGAGGGCTTTGACAGACCTACTCCCACGAGAAGCTTGTGTTTATACATCACTCGACAGGTGCAGAAGACTACTGCTGGCTCCTGCTGGGACGCCGTAAAGGGGTGCCCGCCCTGGCTTGCCGCTCACCTGGGCACAACAGGACCTGAGCGAACAGGAGGGCGGACAATCGCAGGCGCGGCGCTCCCTTGCTCTGCAGCGTGTCCTGCCCCCCGGGCCGCGGTGCTGGCTCCCGGGCTTTCCCCGCTGCCCGGGGCGCGGGGTGCAGAGTGCCGGGTGCGTGCAGGTGTAGGGCACGGGATGCGGGCACATGTAGGGTGCGGGCAGGTGCCGAGTGCAGGCAGGTGTAGAGTACGGGGTGCAGACAGGTGCGGGCAGGTGCGGGGTGCAGGCAGGTGTAGGGTATGGGGCGCGGGGTGCGGGGTGTGGGCAGGTGAGGGCAGGTGTAGGGTGTGGGGTGCAGACAGGTGCCGGCAGGTGCGGGGTGCAGGCAGGTGTAGGGTATGGGGCGCGGGGTGCGGGGTGTGGGCAGGTGAGGGCAGGTGTAGGGTGTGGGGTGCAGACAGGTGCCGGCAGGTGCGGGGTGCAGGCAGGTGTAG
>WBMV01004950.1:292039-432848 GCA_013396655.1 Campylorhamphus procurvoides | reverse complement strand
CGTCCCGCCGCCGCCGGGGCATGCGGGCGCGGTAGCGCGTTCGAGCCCCGGGTGTCCCCGCGGCGGCGGGGCGTGCGGCGGGGTGGGGGCCGTGCCCGGGGTGAGGGGACCGGGTTGCCGGGGCGGGCAGCGGAGGAAGGATGCGTGGAGGGACGCGGCGCGGGCGGCCCGTCCCTGTCACCTGCAGGTGCTGCCGGGACGGCCCCGCGCTCGCTCTGCCCGCGGGGAGCTGTGCAGGGGACGGGCTGTGCCTGTTGCATTGTCCTTGGCGGGGCCGCCTGTGAGCGCCCGCAGCTATCTGCGGCCGGGGACCCCGGCGGTGCCCTGCCTCCGACTCTCTGCCGTGCCTGATAGCGGCTGCACCCTGCTCCGTTGCACGTCCCTCGCGGCTCCTGCCGGGGCTCTCTCCCCTTTTGTCTGTGTATTTTTAGGTCATTAGAGTGGAGGGGTAGGTAATCCCCAGGCTCAAGTTCCAGAGGGGCGGGTTCTGGCCGGAGGTGGAGTCACTTTTCATTTAAATCCCTGACTATAAAATGGGCTTAAAGAGAAGCGGGATCTCAGCTGTGCTGCACAGACCCCAGCACGCAGGGTGCGTGGGGGCCCCCCGGCAGCCAGCGCCCTGCAGCACAAGCCGCTGCGATGCTCCACTCCCTCGGCGTTCACACCTTGCAGCTGCTCACCCAGGCGGCCGCCTGCATTCTCCTCTTTCCCCGCTTCCTGCTCACGGCCGTGATGCTCTGGCTCCTGGATTTTCTGTGCATTAGGAAGAAGATGCTGACGATGCCCACGGCGGAGGAGGCGGCCAGCGCCAGCGAGGGGCCGCCCCCCGACGACCCCCCGGTCTGCGTGTCCGACTCCAACCGCATGTTCACGCTGGAGTCGCTGAAAGCCGTGTGGCATGGGCAGAAGCTGGACTTCTTCAAGTCTGCGCACGTGGGTTCCTTGGCCCCCAACCCCGAGGTGATCCAGCTGGACGGGCAGAAGAGGCTCCGCATCCTGGACTTCGCCCGCGGCAAGAGACCCCTCATCCTCAACTTCGGCAGCTGCACCTGACCCCCGTTCATGGCCCGCCTGAGGTCCTTCCAGCGCCTGGCCGCGCACTTCGTGGACATTGCCGACTTCCTGCTGGTGTACATCGAAGAAGCACACCCATCCGACGGCTGGGTCAGCTCGGACGCAGCCTACAACATCCCCAAGCACCAGTGCCTCCAGGACAGGCTGCGGGCAGCTCAGCTGATGCGGGAAGGGGCGCCCGATTGCCCCCTGGCCGTGGACACCATGGACAATGCTTCCAGCGCCGCCTACGGTGCCTACTTCGAGAGGCTCTACATCATCCAGGAGGAGAAGGTGATGTACCAAGGAGGCAGAGGACCAGAGGGCTACAAGATCTCGGAGCTGAGGAGCTGGCTAGACCAGTATAAAACCCGGCTCCAGAGCCCCAGCACGGTGGTCATCCAAGTGTAAAAAGGACCTGGCAAGAAACACAGGGGTGGAGAAGCGAGGGAGGGCGGGGGGAGAGGTGGGGAGGGAGAAGGCACTGCGTCGCGGATGGCAGGAGCTGTCTTCCCGCGGGGACACTCGAAGGAGGCTGCTGTGCGAGCTTTCGAGCAAGATGTGCCATAGTCCTTTCTCTATTCAAATCATGTTGATTTGCCAGCCACGGTCTGTCAATACTGTATTTCCATGTGCGTTTTGTAAATAACTCTCTTTTTTTCCTTTTTATTTCTTTTCTTTTTGAGGAGCGTTTACTATTTTTTAAGGAGGCTCTCTTCCTACGGGATCTGTTCCCAGCTGCGTGTGTGCGCGGGTGTGTGTCTGAAAAGTTGTGTACAAGTGCTCCGTGCTGCCTAGCAAGTGCTAACTGGGATTTCTAGTATTTCTTTGTGATGACCGATTTTGAAATGGGTTTCTCTAATGCCAGGAAATCGCGTCTGATGTTGTCAAATACTAGAACTGCCAATAGCCAGAGCTGGACGGAATGTCCTATTTATGTGGGGGGGTTTTGTAAGACGTTCGTTCACCTTCCTTTTTTTTATGAATTTTTTTAAATAATAAAGGTTGAGTAAAGACACGTCTAACCTTGACTGCCTTTCTTTATCTGTAGACCGCTACGTTCACTTTCCCTCGCAACACCCTCCCCGCAGCCCAGGAGGGGCAGGTGAAGCTGCAGGCGGGAGAGGATGCGCTGCTGGGGGCTCGGGGGCGCCGAGCTCTCGCTCGGCTGTGGCAGGAGGGCTCACCGCCCGCGACCCGGCGGAGAGTGGGAGTACTGGGTGCCTCCAGGAGGAAATCCAGACCTCCGGGGCTCCTGGGGGAGGAGACCGGCCAGGAGGACCTCGCGCTCCCTCCGTGACCCCGGCGAGCTGCCCCGGGGAGGGCGAAGGTGCAGGGCTGACCGGCTCCGTGCAGGCAAATGAGTGCCGGCAAAAAACACAGGCAGGAAAAAGCCGTCCTGGGCTGCAAAGCCGCCCCGACGAGGACGCCCCGTCTCCGGTACGCGGGCGGTGCCGGGCCAGAGCCCGGTCTGGGGAAGTGCGTCCCGCACCTGAGGCACGGCGGGGCTGCGGGGCGAGGGCAGGAGGGCAGCACCCAGCCCGGCCGTGAGAGGCTCAGCCCCCTCCCCGGGGACCGGCTTCAAAGGGTGCGGGGTGCCGGACCTTGCTCCCTCGGAGCCCGGCAAGTGAGACCGGGCGTGGAGAGCATCCCGCAAGCGCCGCAGGAGCCGCCCAGAATCAGCGGGTCTTTAAGGACCTCCCGTGGCGCCTCTGAACGCCTCCTTGTTCTTCACGGCAGCGGAACGAGGTGCCCGAGCTGTTAAGCCCCCAGGGTTTGGAGAGGGGTGCCCGGCCCGGTGTCAGGGCAAGCCGAGAAAGCCGCTCTGCGCAGCTGGGCACCGAGCCGCGCCCGCGATGCTGAACTAAACCTGAGGGAAACTGTTTGTAGGGGCGTAATAGCCCCTGTCTTGACGGTGACAATGTTCCTTTGGACCCTTAGTATTCCTATCCCTCAACATTCATGGTTTAGAACAGCGTAACCGCTCTCGTCGCTTTCCTAACACAAGCAGCACCGGATGGTCCCTCACATTGAAATAAGACGCTCCAAAGCCCGCTCCTCCGTCTCCTTTGCCCCCGAAGCCCCCGCCCTCGGTGGGAGCAGCGGGAGCGCAGCGCCCCTGAAAATCGGGCCGTTCTGCTGAGGTGTAGGAAGATTCGACTCAGGTGCCCACTTCGGGCTTCGCGACCCGCTTGCCCATTTCTTCTGCTCTGACGGCCTCTAAATCCTATTCTGCCCCTTCACCTTTCCGCTGCCCCCGAGAGCGGGCTCCCGGCCAGACCCCCGGCACCGGGCTCAGTGCTGCACCAGCTCCGCCCTGCTCGGGAGCCTCCGGTTGATGCTGGGGCAGCGGGACGAGAGCCCACCCTGAGGTGGGCTTGCCTCCCCTGGCTGCGCTCTGGTCACCAAGCACAGAGCCCTTGGCGAAGCCCCGGAGCAGAGGGGCGCCCCGGCGGCAGCCCCGGCAGTGCAGGGTGTACCAGGGCATCCCCCCGCTCCTCCGGGCGCGGGCACGGCAAAGGTGTCGGTGCCTGAGCCTCGGCCAGCCACCCTCAGTGCCTCCCGCCTGGTGCATGGGCACACCAGCCTCGGCTCCTCCCGGCACCCCACGCGGGACGAACGAGCACTCTTCCCTGGTACCAGACTCCCAGGCACCAACAAAGGTGGCCCTGCCCCGGTGCGGGACAGCAGAGCCCCCCGCTTGGCCCTGGCCCTGCCCCCGCAGCGCCTTTCCCAGCCCCGAGCAAGTCGTGCCCTGAAAACCAAAGGTAGAGGAGCAGCGGGTCTCCTCTCTGCTACAAGGGCAGCCTCTGGGTACGCGATTACTCTTTTTTCTTTTTTTTTCTTTTTTTTCTTTTTTTTTCTTTTTTTCTTTCTTTTTCTTTTTTTTCTTTTTTTTTTCTCTACAGCTTGGTTTTCCTTACTTTACAATAAAGCCATTCTTTGCTTTCTCACCTCGTTATCTCTTTCGCTCATCCGCTTTTGGCACGCTTTAGTTGTAATCCGAAATTACGGGCAAACCCCGGGCACGTCCCCACTCCGGCCCGGCCCCCAGGACATTTGCCGGTCATACGGACTTCTGTGATCACTGTCCTTACGTGGGCTTTAATAGCAACAGAAACAGCCTCGTCTTTACTCTCTACTACTAGCAGGTTTTGGTCAAAGGCTATCTGAGGTCAGGCTTTTTTTCTTTTTTCTTTTTTTTTTTTCCTAAATAAGTCAGCTTTCTAAAGCTACATTCCTCCTTTAAACCGAACACAGAGCTCTTATTTATCACTTTCTCTTTAATCAGCAACAGAAGAAAAATTTGCTACGAATTCCTGGAAACCCTGAAAGAGATCACACTTTTCCTTTGCACAAATCAAAGTTATCTGCTTCTATTATGTCCTCCACTTAAAATGAATCATAAGCCTCCATCCCACTGAGCTTTCTCGGGGATACTTGTTTAGCACAGACGAGAACAATACGCTGCACATCTAAAGAGCCCAGGGCGGCAGAAGCCTCTCCGGCTGATACAAAGGATTGAGAAACGTCCTATCTTTAAAACGCGTTTTTAGTGCCTTTCCACCTCCCTAGTGCACGACAAACAGAGGTCAGAGAGCAAGAAGAGATTTATCAGGGAGAGATCTGAGTGGTGATTACGTGTTCTGTCAATAATTAATTGAATTATGTCCTCATCATAATTACATACAGTCCTCTAGCCAGGAGGAGAAAAGAAAGAAGGAAGTTGTGGTGTGGTCGGAGGGGGATCTCAGGACATGGTTCCAGTCATTAAAAATGTGATGTAACATTGCAATCTGCTGTATTCTGAGGCACAAATGGGGAAACACAAATGAAAGCAACTACTAAAATATTATTTGCTTTACAGCAGGGAGACAGAAAAAGCACTTGCCTTCATTAGTTGTTTTCATTACTACTTTCTGCTGAGGATTTAAAGGCATTTTACAATGCAAAAAACAGAGGTCTTACTCATTTGATCTACGAGCTATGTTTTCAGCTTTGTATTGTTCACCACATGCTATCTGACTATACTGGATATTTATGATATTTGAAATAAAAATTTCAATCAGTCCAGAAATTAAAATTGGTCCAGCAAAGCATCCTATATTCGATACAAACGTAGAAATGACACATTCAAAGAATCTTGCAAGCAAATTCTTAGTCTGACACTAATTTTTCTGTACTTCTTCCAGTCATAAGGGAGATCATCATATCATTATTAATTTATTATTTACTAAGAGCTGTTAGAGTACTCTTTTGGTACACAAATGCAAGAAAACAAAGAGCTCGATTCAGTTCTCACACAAGTTTTGCACTGGTGTAACTTCAATGACACGGGTGTAGTCACTTCAGAACCACCTGGGTGTAATTATGATCAAAATCTGGGCTATTGCACTTCCTTTGCTTTTCTAATGGTTCAAAACCTCTATTTTTTTTACAGCATGCTGTAGAAGACAGACAGCTGTTTGAATACAGAGCTCAAAAATCATTCTCAAGTTCCTTCTCACTGGCAATGCCAGTGTGCCATATCCTGCCAGAATTCAGGCATGTCAGCACATTTCCTTGCCACTCTGCACCCTCCCTTATAGCATGAGAGTTGTAAACCCCTTCGATACGTGCTTCCTTCCGCTTTTTAAGGCACATCCTCCTGGTGTCTTGAGCTTTAGATCAGGTAGCTTTTCATTCTAATTGCTTTTAAGCATCCAGCTGCCAAAAGGAATTTGACACCTGCTTCCTTCTTCACAAATTTCTCTTTTCAGACAAATGTTTGATGATGCCTCTTGACAAGGGGTTCATTTATGACCTCCACTTAATTGACTAATTCATGCATTTCTCATCTTCTTGGCCTTCCACCTGCTTCTTCAGAGATTTTGGAAGTGGTTTACAGTGGTAAATGCACTAACAATCAGCAGCCAAAAACATCTTAACTAGAACAGCAAACAGTATGCAGTACTTCCTATGTGAAAATGCAATACAAGACAAGCTTAAAATCCTTCAGCTAATATGTTTTTTATAAGAATTCTTCTCAGGGTATAATGCTTATGCCCTCAAAAACAGGGATCCCTCAGTCTGGTCCACGGAGTTTCTATGCCCATCAGACTTAGAAGAGCAGGCCTACCTGATGTTTCCTCTTCTTTTGCAAGTTAATAGATCCATCCTCACTTAGCGTTTTCTTTGTTAAGAACCATGGCAAAGTCCTTGATCTTTTCTGGCCTCTCACCTTCCCAGGTATATAAAGCAACTAATGCTTTATCAGTTTGCATTTGACCACACTTTCACACCCATTCCAAGGTACACCAGGCTGGACTTTGAGGGTCACATTGCTATTTTCTCAGTGCATCTTGCTTTTCTTGCCTGAAGAATCAGTCAGGATGTACATTGTCTGTAATCGACAAAATTCAGTACACTTGTTTAATCACCACAGGCTACCAGGCAGTAGCACAATTCAATGTGAGGAAAAAAGCATGATCACTTTCCATTTGTGATGAAGGACAATCAGGAAAGAATAGGGCAGAAGGCTGCTGTCAACTGGATTTGCAGCACATAGACATAGAAAACATACTGCACTACTAACACACAGACACTTGCATACAATGGCAGAGATCAAAATTAGCCCAAAGTGATTTTGGAACCTTGGAAAGGGAGAGGCAGGGAGTTGTTCATTTTATAGAAAAAAATAGTTAATTCAAAAAGTGGTAATTATACAAAAATTTAAACAAATTACCAAATTCATTTCTATTTCTTCTTACTCAGGAGTGGAACGCACATCCATTGCATGTATGTCAGTGAATAATGAACAATTCTGGGGAAATAGGAAATATTAGATGGAACTCAGTTGTCTAGTTCCCTTGTTCCCTCTAATTTAATCTTTTTTCTTTTCCTTTTCAATGTGTATTTCCTTCTCTAGAATGCATACCGCTGGAATGATTATGCTGAGCTCTAGTTTTTTTGATGTTCTTTCAGACCCATAGGTGTTTCGGTTGTGATGTATCTCTGATACTAAGTAATCTACCATGACATCAAACTGCGTCAATAGTTCTATCTACCTGATTAGAGCAAAGGCATGGCAAGCAAAAGCAACAGAAGAATTTGGAACTGTTCCCAAAACTGACCTGCAACACCCCTCCTATTCCCATGAGATGTTTCCACTTGACTCATTCAGCCAAAATAATTTCCTGAAATTAACTATTGGGAGGAACAGAAAGGAAGAAAAAAGAGCAGATTGAGGTAAAAATGTCATGAATCTTCTGTTTGGTTTTGCTTTGTTTTTGTTTTGTTTTCTTTTTTTTAGTGGCTGAACTTTAAAGTTTTCAACTACATTCGCATTAACACAAAGACAGGTTTGGAGGAACTCTGTAGTGATCTACCCGTAGAACTGAAACAAACTGGTAGATACCACAGAAGTACATCTATGTTTTCTAAAGTTGGATAGGAAACTATCCAGAGAGAAGTCTATTAGTCCTGCAGACACTGCAGGAGGCTGGAAAGGTCTCCTTTGTCTTTTGGCACACATTCTGTGTTACTATGAACTCACCCTGAAATCTTCTATCTTGTTAACAAATCTAATCCCAAAAAAAGAGATTTGACAGCAAGGAATACCAGACTTTGTTTTATCTTTCCAGTTACTGAACATGCCCACTGACTCACAATTCCTTTTGAGATTTGTCAAGCTCCTCTTGCTCAATGCAATAAGACAGTGGTTCAGGGGCCGGGCAACAGGGAACAAGCCATGGAGTATCTGGGGTCTGTGAGAGAGACTGCAGCATAGTCTTATAAATCCATGAGATGAGGCCCAAACTGTGGGACAATGAAAAGGGACATGGTTATCTATTTCCCATGCACAACATGGACAGATGACAGATATGCCCAGCTAAATATTGTCTGTGAAACCTGGTACTATTTTTAATACCAGGTGACCAATCGGGGCATTCATTGTAATGCCCACGTAATTTGTTTTTAGGCAATGGATGTGTCATCATTGCAAAATGGAATTTGGGTTTTTTGGAAAAGAAATCAACACTTAAGCCATACTTTTGAGCAAGTCAAAAGACACCCGAGGGTATGATTGCCTTGTATGCTGGTCTTTTTAATAAGGCCAAAGAAAAGCATCACTGGATAGGATCATAATCATCTGCTGCTTTAATGCAGACAATCAAAGAAGGCTCCTTACTGATGGCTGTAAATTCATCATTATGGATACCACTCAGAGTCATTTGGCATGACATTTTTTATGCACAGAACAGAAAAGTGCAGTATTAGCTCCTGAGTGATTGGATGAGTTGTACATCCATTAATGGGCATATCAGAAAATGTTTCCCAGCTCCGACTTATCTCCTACACAAATTGAGGAGATGCAGATTGCCTTGCAGTTGTTTACTCAAATTTTTGGTACATTTTTTCATTTTGTCCAAAGTCCTGTTTATTTGAGAACCTCCTATCATCATGCATTGTAGATTTTACTGCTGACTCTGAGATCACAACAGCCTGGCAATAGGAGAGAAAATGAGTTGCACTAACTCCATAACAAATAAACATTTCTCTGTTCACTGCTTTGGGAAATGAAGGAATTGGTAGATTATAAGGCCAGGAAAGGTGGACAAATTTTTGATCGAATTTTTTATCCACCTGAATTGTGAGTTCAGCCTGGTTAAAATCCATGGTTGTCCATCTGAAATCTGCAAAATTCTTCAAAAAAGAATTCAATATAACACCAAGACATTAAAAGTAAAACTGGAAAAAACCTATACTCATTTTCATAATAGACCACCATTTTAATTTATGATGTTTCATTTCTAAATATAACAGATACTTTTTAAAGAAAAAAACACCAAATATAAAATAAAAAATCTAAAAGTTTAATTTTCCACTTTGACCAACTCAAAAATCTACATTTTCCTGTTATGCAAGTGAAATTAAATATACATTATTCAAACTCCCTGTTCTGTAGCCCTTTTTCTTGTTCATGAATTGTTCAGGAACTGGTTATGATCTGTTAATTTATTCTTTATCCACACACTTCATCAATCAAATTACATGAAAAATTTCAACCAAGAATGTATCAACTAATTGTTCACTTAGGATATTTATTTAACTGTGATATATAACCATCACTTTCACGAATGGTGTCATATTTGCCCCCCTGCTGATATTATGACTTTTTTTTCAGACAGGAAATATTAAATATCAAGTCATGGCATTTCTCAGATGTAAATTATCAGATGAATAATCATTAAATGTTTAAAAGAAGTACAAAGTTTCTATCTAGACAGCAGCATTATCCACCTTTAAGCCATCAACACATTTTCAGAACTCTGAACCAACATATTTTAATTACTAATACGCACAAACTATAGTTTACAGGAGAACCTAGATAATAAGAATACTCTTAAAAATAATAATAAATAAATAATTTAAAAGCCTAGTTTTCAACATCTAGGCTTCCAGTATAAACAATATCTTTTTCCCCTGTAAACAATAGAGAGAATTCAATCCTACCTCACCTGCCAGTTAGGACATTCACTTAAAGGAGGATATTCTGGTACAAGACCAGCCCATGTCCATGGACCTGAATCTGGAAATTCCATATCCTGGACAATATCACAGCCTCTGAACTATACAAGCCATTTTCTTTAAACTTTAGGGGAAGAAGTACTGACCAGTACTTGTGGAGGCTGGTGGGAAGAAAACTGCTCGCTTTCCTAGCAAAGCTACTTCCTTAGGCTATAAAACAGCTGTGTCACAGGATGAAGCAAAACGTCAGGTACATGTCGTAACTGTGAGGCTATGGTTTAATTCCAGATGATCACCATTCTTCTTTATTTTATTCTGACCAGAAAGTCTATTCTGACTTGAGAAAGCTTCCCAACATTTAACCAATACATTCCCTCATAAAACAGCTGTATTTACCAGACATTTACACACACTCCAAACTGAACTCCCCCAAAACACCCAAAAAAAACCCCAAACAAAACCTGAAAAAAAAGCAAACTTTAAAAAAAAATAAAAAGGAAAGTTTTATTCAAAACTTTCAAGTCAGCTCAGGGATGGGCTTTGGGCTTTTGGACTCTGTTTTTGTAACTGCTTTCATTGTCCAATTGGTCAACACAGTCACTTATCTTGCCCTGCTGTGCATATGACCAAGCATTGTGTAGGCAGGCGTGCTGACCAATAAAACCTCAAAGAGCAGTGAAACACTCCCATCAATGCAGGCAACTGTTCTCAGTATAAATAATTGTCTTGTCATATCTCCCCAGGCCCATTCTCTTTCCCTTCTTTCTCTCTCGCCTGCATTTCCTCAGAGATGTTCTTTCCCCGTCAACATTGCCTCATGTTACTTCTCTGCAGCTCTGCTGCCCTCCATTCTAAAATCTGGCATTACAGTGAAACTTCCAAGAATTCCATTCTCTGAAGCATTATGAGTCACACTGTAGTCCTCAGCAATATTTTTTAAACACCAATGTTTTTTTAATCACTCTTGAGACCCACAGAAGAAAGTAAGGATATTATCTTGCTAACTTACAGTCGTGGTTGTTTTTTCTATTGCCACCCACACTCTCTCATCTTTCTCCAGATACTCTGCTCCAGTCTCTCAATAGTGCAGGCATATGGTATTCAAGCATGCCAGAGTCTGACTTCAAGTTTTAGTCATTTTTCTTCCTGTAAAAAGGATGGAGGGACATTAAGCCTATGACCACTTGAGAGCTTTCTTTATATAAAAGTTTTATTAGGGTTTATACTTTAAAAGAAATTATATGCTATACTGTAAAACTAACAAAGAAACATCAGATCTGAGCCATAATTCATCATATCTGAATACCAGCAGTGCCATGTGTCTGGTATGCCAGAGGCAGCACAGAATTCACTGGTGCAACAGTGAATATAGGAAGGGGAGAATTTATGCCTGCTCCTGGCAGTGATTTCCAAAGAAGCATTTTTAACAGAGGAGATGGTTATGTTTAGGAGCTGCAGTTGTAAATACTATCCCTGATAATAAAATAATAAATCTTTATTCTACTGTTTGAAGAACTCTCCATTTTAATTGGGAAAAAAAATTCACATTACTAAGCCATAGTAAAGTTACCAGTTAATTTTCATTGTATGTTTCAATGCTCCTTCCTTTTTCTTGAGCACGAGGAATGAGGCAGCTTGTATTACGAAAGAGTTATTTGCAGCTCAGGACCGAAGTTGCACAAATTGCTGTTATCTGCTGTGCAGATGCTCATGTGACACAGAGTAAATAGACCTTAAGGTAAGCACATTACACTGCACCATGGGCATTCAATAAAGAGGATCCCTAAAGACAGCAGCTGAGTTCTACAGAGATCAGCTTCTTGCATGAAGCATTCGAGGATGACTGGCTGCCCCATGATAGTCTTTAGAAAAAGCTGCCAGGAAATAAGAGGACAAAGAGACCTAGATTTCAAATTACCAGCTGATCATGTGAAGCGAAGTACATACTTGGGTCTCAAAAGTTACTGAAAAATGGTCAGTGAGCTTGCCTCTGCAAGAGATGGTTGAGAGAACTGTGAAAATAAACACATCATTGAGAAATGGAGGTAGGATGAGTGAGATTTACTTAAGAAAAGGCGAGAACAGTGTTAAGAGAAATAGAAAAGAATCCATATTAAATAGTAGCATTAATGCAGTAAGCCAGAAAACTACAAATTATCAAGACTCCTCAAGAATCAAAGTTAGGTGAACAATTGTATACACACTTATGTATTTATTTGTCTACATAAAATAAAAGACATTTATACTGAAACTGCTCATTTTACATCTAGCTGGTATAGGCCTTTTCTGTCTCACTGGCTCATACTCACAAGTGTGGCAAAGCAATAAACTTGCCTTTCATTTTAGCAGGATTTACTTCTACTCTATGTGTCTTTAAGAAATCTTGACCAATTTTTTTTATTGTAGCAATACTAAAATTTTGGAGAATTCTGTAACTCCTGGGCTGCATCAAAAGCAGCGTGGCCAGCAGGTCAAGGGAGGGGGTTCTACCCCTCTACTCTGCCCTTGTGAGACCCCACCTGGAGCACTGCATCCAGCTCCAGGATTCTCAGCACAAGAAAGACATGGACCTGTTTCAGCAAGTCCAGAGGAGGGCCACGAAAATTGTCAGAAGGCTGAAGCAGCTCCCCTACCAGGACAGGCTGAGAGTTTAGGGTTGCTCAGCCTGGAGAAGAGAACACTCCATGGAGAACTAATCGTGGCCTTCCAGTACCAAAAGGGGCCTTCTAAAAAAGGAGGGCAACTTTCTACACAGATAGCTAGTGATAGATGAGGGGGAATGATTTTAAATTAAAAAATGAAAGATTTAGATCAGATATAAGGAAGACATTCTTTACTCAGAGGGTAGTGAAACACAGGAACAGGCTGTCCAGAGAAGTTGTGGATGCCCCATCCCTGGAAGTGTTTGAGGCCAAGTTGGATAGGGCTTGGAGCAATGTGGTCCAGTGGAAAGTGGCAGGGGAGTTGGAACAAGATGAGCTTTAAGGTCCCTTCCAACACAAACCATTCTGTGATTCTGTGATTTTAAGATGCTGTAACTACGAGGACAAGATGTTTAAAAATTGCTTTACTCTTTGTGGGTGTTTTTTAAGACCAAAAAGAAAAAATTCTAGGAAATAGGGCCAAAATACTAGTACAGTTATTAGTCTAATGTTAAACTTTTAAACCCATATTCAGTTTCCCTAATCTCAGTAATGTTATGCCTCAGTGAACGGTTACGAGATACAACTTGGCTAAACATCACACTGTCTATACAATCATTAACATTATAGATTCAGGAACCTACTTAAATAAGGCATCCGGTTTTGACCATCTGTCGTAAGAGTGTAGCAGCGATGGGCTCAGATATGTGGTAACTGCTGATGTCATTGATCAGCTGTAGAGATTTCAATTTCTCACAGAAGTTATCAGTACCAAAACAGCACCTCCTTAAGCCCCTTCTGTTTCCTTATTTTGTACTACTTCAAAGAAGAAGAATATTTTCATCTTCTCTGAACACCCCTCACTGTGATTTTGTGCCTTGGACAGAATGTGGTGCAACAGACACTACAACCAACCTGTGGTCTGGGCAGCACATCAGGCCTAGCAAGGGGAACACCATCAGCCAAAGATCATCAGCTAAAGCTTCCAGGTTACTCTGAATCATCCTCCAAGTGGCCCTTCATGATACCTCTTACTGGTTTTTCAGTAATAATTAAAAACAGGTGGCAGTTACACCATTTCTGTAAGTTTAAAGCAAGCTGAAAATCAGAATTGAGTTGCTTGTTGCTACATTTTCAACAGCAGAAACTGTCAACAGCAGAGGCAATTTTTGTCTGAATCTACCACTGCTTTATTCAGTGCTTCATGGGCAGAAAAGCCAACTGACACAACAGGGAAATCTTGCACATACAAAGTATGAAGGCCCGAAAATGAGGACTGTTGTGAAATTTAGAAATGTGATATTGATGTGAATGTGCATGTCTCTAAAACAGTCTCTTCTATTACAGATCTCAGATATGTATATGCCAGACATAGCTGAATGAAAGCCAAAGCCTAGATTAATTCACTTGCTATAAAAGTTGCCTACATATGTATCTGAAAATCAAAACGTGGAAAATAATATCAGAGAGCTCAAAAAAATCATATTTAATTAGCTACAGGTTAGTAACTAATTAGCACAGATTCAGGAACTTACCTTGAAGCATTTTTTGTTTTGTTTGTGGTTTTTTTCTTGCATAAAATAAACCTCTTGAATTTGGTTTCTTTATCGGTGTTCTTTAATGAAGTCTCCACTGGTAATGATTTAGTCAGAAAAATATATGGTATTTTGTTCATTCTTACCTTCTTTTTCTATAAAACATCCCCTCAGTACCATTTACAAAAAAAAAAATAAAGGCACAAAATACTACTTAGGGGAATCAAAGACTAAATATTCAAACAATTTAGAAGACAAAGACCGCATATTTTAACAAGCCTACCCCACCATGGTGATATGATGGGACTTACAGCTGTGACAGAGCTTTTAACTGGGGAAGAATCAGTGGAGATTTGCAGATGGACATCATGAGTCAAAAATGTACGAGGCTTGTCTAAAGGAACATGGGTACAAGATGCCCTGGTAACTGCAGCATTGCATTTCTGTACTTGGATACTCTGGTGCATACAGCTTGGATTTCCATGAAACTTTGGGAAAATTCATAGGCCTTGAAAAGAAAGAAGCTACCGTGGCAAAAGAGGAATGGTCCTCTTGAGTATTATTAGCTTTTTTCAAGTTAGGAGAGAAAAGAAGGAATGAACAGTCAGTTGTCAAAGGGAAGAAGGATATTTGCAAGATGTTACAAGGTCTCTGCTGGAATCTCTGCTGTTCAGTGTGCTCCTGAGTGATCTGAAATACAGAGTAAACAGAAACTTTACACATTTTGCTGATGACCTGAAATTACTTGGCGTAGTCCAAAGTAAAGTTTTTTGAGGCAAAGTATAGAAGCACCTCACAGTCCCAAAAGACTAACGGGTAAATTGGCCATTTCTAAGACGGGAAAAAAGGTGTATGTGCATTTTTGCACATGGTAGCTGCCAGGTGTAACTCTGCACAACAAAGTCTACAAAGATTTTAATGATTTAATGAAGCTGCCTATTAATTTATATCAGTGATTCAGAGTGTTCCTGACAGTGCCTTTTAATTTCAGTGAAAGTTGGTGTCTTTTAGACTACTACAGTAATTTTCATAATTCTTTTGGGGATTGATTTTCTCTGTCATTACAGTGCTTAACAAATACAAACTAATTACCTTAACACTGTATGATGTCAATAAACTATATAACTCTCTTTCTCAGGAAAGAAAACTGAGGTATTTCAGTTAAATTAATTGAACAAAGTGCTAAAAATGTGTCAAGTAACTCTCCACTAGAAAATTGTCATTTCCACTGGATCCCTTATTGAAAGAAATTAAATTAAAAGATTTCCTTGAGAAAGTGGAAAACATTTTTAAAATGTACATATATTTCAAACAGACATTTCTGGAAAAGAAAGGTTCAAATTTTCACATTACAAAAAATTACAAGTGTTTAACTGAATGCCTTTATTTTAGCCAAACACTACAATTCAAACAACCCAAAGCAGTATTATATTGACTCTTTTTTTTCCTGAAGATGTTCAAGAATTTGTCTTTTTTGTTCCCACTTGGCATGACTTTCTTTGACAAAGTATGAGCTTTTTCTGAGAAACAAACAAGTTCATTCCCTGAACAAATCAGAATCTGTTTGTCCATTACATGCCATGAGCTGACAACACCACAAAACTACCTTTGAGGAATTCTTAATATTTTTTTGGTAGAAATAGTATCTGTCTAGTAGTATCTCTTCATAGATTAAATTTTCAGGGTCGAGTATGTCCCTGTTGATTAACAGTCCCTGAAACATCCTACAAGAGGTTTGTAAGCATGTAAGGGATACTAATGCAAAACTGAGGTGTCCTGCCCCAGACATACCAAGGCTGAAACTAAAACTTACACTGAAAGATGAGAAAAATACTGAAAAAATAACCTAATTGTAATAGAGAAATTTATATCAATTTTAAAGTTTTTGGTAGTAACACCACTGAACCATGATCTAGCAAGATGGCCTTCACTTGCTCAATCAATCTGTAATTCTGCATACGGCCCACCTAAAGCTCTAGGCATATGAATAGATTGTATTAAATAACTACCTTTTCTTAGACTTCCTCAGCTGCTGGTCTTTACCCTTGCAGGCTCTCTGTTATGTATGAAATCAAAATGTGATAAAATAACCCCAAGCACTAAATAATGCTGGGAGAGGACCAACTGGAAAGCAGCCTGGCAGAAAAGAGCCTGGTGGTCCTGGCTGACACCAAGTTGAACAGGAGCCAGCAGTGTGCCCTTGCTGCAAAGAAGGCCAGAGTTATCCTGGACTACATCAGGAGGAGTGTTGTGAGCAGGTCAAGAATGTGATCCTTGCCCTCTACTCAGCACTGGTAAGGCCATGCCTGCTGCATCGTGTCCAGTTTGGGCTCCCCAGTGCAAAGAAGATATAGAGCTGCCCCAGTGAGGTCCAGCCAAGGGCCACTAAGGTCATTACGGGACTACAGCACCTCACCTGGTGAAAGGCTGAGAGAGCTGGGACTGTATAACCTAGAGAAAAGAAGGTTCTTAGTGTAAATAAATACCTGTAGAGAAGGGAAGGTGCACAGAACATGGAGCCAGGCTCTTTTCAGTGGTGCCCACTGATGCAACGGGCATCGACTGAAACCTGGGGGTTTCCATCTGAATGTCAGGAAACACTTTGTCCTATGAGGGTAGTTGAGCAATGGCACAGGTTTCTCAGGGAGGTTTTGGAGTCTCAATCTGGGACCATATTCAAAAGCCGTCTGGACATGGACCTGGGCACCTCTCTCCAAGTGGCCCCGCTTGAAGAGGGCAGTGGCACCAGGTGACCTACAGAGGTCCTTTCCAAGCCCAACCATGCTGTGCTCTGTGGTTCTGTGAAATATAACTCAAACTGACAAAAGATTTAAGAGGGAAAAAAAAAGAAAGAATAAAGGAATAATTTAAAAAAAATAGTCCTTAACAAGAAAACTAAGGAAAATATACCCAAGCAACTAGGGCAGCAGAATCTTTCTGGTATGTTTATTTATAACAAGTACTTAATAAAACAGCTAGAAAAAATATAAACCAGAAGGAGGACATATGCATCCCCAGAACATAAAAGAATTATCTAGCTAATTTATGAACCACTGACAATTAAATTGGTATGCCAAGAGGAGAAGGTACTGACAAATAAAAAAAAAAATTGAAAAGGGAGAAATATGGTTAACACTTTTCCCATTGAAGTCCAAGGAATTCTAGCACTTGCTTTCCAGTATCTGTCACTTCGACTCCCAGAAAAACAATTTAATATATGCTATTAGGAAAAAAAAATATATGAACCTTAAGAGAGACCAAGAACATACTAGAACCATAAGCAACAGGGAAAAAATTAATAGGATCAAACAATCACAGGATAATTCATGTTGGAAAGTACTTCTGAAGTTAATCCAGTCCAGCCTCCAGCTGAAAGCAGGGTCAGCTATGAGATCTGACCAACTTTTTTGTGTGTAGTTTGGTCTTGAAAACCTTCAAGAACTGCACAGTTTCTCTGAGCAATCTGTTCCAATACTTCACTGACCACACTGTTAAAAAGTTTTTCCTTAAATCCAGCCTGACCTTGTCTTGTTTCAACTTCTGTCCATTTTCCCTTGTCATCCCATCACACAGCACTGTGGATAACCTGGCTTCATTCTCCAGGGTCCCCCATCTTCTCCATGTTGAACAAACCTCAGCTTCTTGTCCTGAGGCAAATCCTTCAATCCCTGACTATCTTGGTGGCCCTCTGTTACACTTCCTTCAGTTTTAAATTTAAATGACAATTCCTGGGTAAGATACATAGCACGCTCACGTCAGGGATAACCATAATGCAGTGCTGAATAGGCTTTTCAGAATAATTTGGAGTTTTTCATCTTATAGAATGGATAATAAAGAAATGACACAATTTGAAAAGATCTCTATTCAGGAATGAAGATAAAGTTTTGCTTAACTTTTATTGAGTCCAAGGTCCCACTTAGACAATTGCTTTCATTTCTGGGCAAGAGTTATTATATGTAGAATATACCCTGCAACTGGATTTTGTATCTGATTACAGTGCCTTTCGAAACTTTACCCACAAATGATTCATATTTTCCCAAACCCTTAAAAACCTTATGAACCACAAAACAATTAAAAGACCAAAACAAAAGGTAATGGAAGAACATATAGCAGGTCTGGAAAGAGGTGATACTGGACACAACAGAGTTCACTCAGTATTACTAAAGATTTCCATTAGCTATCCATGGTGACAGATAAAGAGCACTTCCATTTGTAAATTACATTGCACCATTACAAATGCTAGTGAAAAGAGTGAAATACATTGCAAAGGAGTCTGAAAATATCAGACTGTGGAATCCAATACTGCCTGCCCTGCTTATAAAAAATTCCCATTGAAACAATAAGGTGTGCAGAATTTGGCTCCTGGAAATAGGAAATAAAGGAACAAATCCAAAGCCCACTGAAGTCAATAGGAGACATTCTTCTGACCTCAATGGGCTTTGGACATCATCCAAAATGAGATTCACTCTGGAAAAACGCAAGCTGAAGGAAATAATCATTCAAAAAGTATCTGGGAGAGAGATGTTTGGAAAACCTGGAAATCAAAGAATACCTAGGAGACCTTGTCTAATAAATGATACGTGACAAGAATTTATGAACACTGTTACAAGGCTGTACCTTTTCTAAAAGCTGATTAGTCTAGAAATGAAGACAGAATATAAGGGAGAAGAAAACAACCTGTTTCATCCAGTTAGGGAGCAGAAGTCACAGGGATATCATGTCACAGTACGGGCAGGTTGTTTTGTATGGAATGTAAAATGTGCCAAACATCAAATAAAAGCATAGCACCAAACTGTCCCATTTGTGAAACCACTAATTTCCAGCATTTTTCCCGGATAAAAGTCTGCATATAGGAAACCACAGTCAGGCTTCAGTAGGACACAAGTGTCACATTTATGATTTGGTGCTATTTTCATTTTAATGACAAAAGTCAACAGAGCCTCTTAAGATGCTATCTTTCCTATTATGCATGAATATCTTCTGCTAACACAGGATGTTCTCCTCCTTTGGTGGAAGGACACCCACTTTCATTCTCCTATACACTTTCCTGCTGTCAGATGGAGAAAATTTTTCAAGAATATACATGCACCCCAGTAAAATGAAGGTCTGACCTTATTCTCAAGATCAAATAGACTCAACATGCATGATATAAGTTCTCAAGATAGTTATCCACAACTGGATAAGGACATCTGTAAGCACATGCTATATGGCAGAAAATGATAAAGGTGGTTTCCCTACATCTGGTCTTCTGCTGGCAGCAGCACCTATCCTGTCTCCATTTATTGAGTGAAATAAGCTAAGAATGGTTTGCATAGAAAATAAAGTGATTATATTGAAAGGCTTTGACAGGCTGACTAACTCATCTTCCTGATTGTCAAATGTCTTGATCCTTCTCCGCTGTCACTACTGCTGCTGCAGAGGAGAGGAAAACTTTTTTTCTCACAAAAAAACCCCAAACAAGCTCCCCCAAACCCAAAGTCCAACACAAACCGTGTGTGGCTCAACAAATAAGATTCATAAGGCTTTGCAATTTACTGCTTCATTGGTCCAGATCACCTCTATATAGTTTTTGCTTGTAAGACATTGATAAGAAAAGGGTGAAGACAACCAGACATCCCTGAATAAATGTATTAGAATAAATAATCATATTATGATAACAATGACAAAGCTACAGTTCATTCTAGAACGTCTTTAGGTTCAAACACTGTAGATTATGTGGTATTTGGTACCATCATTTCTGGTTTAAAATCTTTCTATTCTTAGATTTTAAAACAAGATTTTTTTTTTTCAATTGTATAGCTGATTCCTCACATAAAATGTTGGAAAACATTTTATTTTGAAATATTCATCCTTATGCTTCATGTATTTTTGGACCACATTTAATGCTGATTGGCTTTTCCTAGAAAGTCATGCCACAACATGACTATAATTCTTTTGGTGGGATCAACTCTATGAAGTCTTGAGCACTGATTTCTATCCGTTCTCAGGTTTTCTCTGAATCTGATCTTTTGTGACATCATAAAAAGTTCAATGGAAAAAAAATCACAAAGAAAGGATTAAGCCTCATGAGTAGGAAGCAAAAGGAACACATGTATTTTAAAACACGAAGCTTGTAAAGAAAGTTCTTTAACAAAAAAATAGGAAAAGAGAAATTGTGAATGGTACACAAGAGAACTTTACTGAATAAACTGCTTTGCAAAATCTTTTTATAAGGCTTCAGTAGGTTTTTAGAAAGTTGAACCCTATGCTCTTACACTAAATCCTCCTTGATTTTATAACATTGATACTGGAAAAATCAAATCTTTTGCCTGAAAGCTCTAGTTTCAATTAACAAGGATGTTAAGCATTTTTTTCAGATACATGAAAAGAGTGACAGGATTATAGACCACCAAATTGCTGGTATTTTAAGAATCTGACAGGCTCAGCACCATGTGCCATTCTAGCCTCTCTCTGTATCCTTTGTGGTTAAAACTCTTAAGCACTTTAAATTCTTTTGGTCAGTATTTTTTTCCTTTTAGGGCAGACAACTAGAAGTACATTCCAAGTAACCATTTATGGTGTACAGAAAATTATAAGATACTAAAATCACCTCTTTGAAGGTGTTTCCAGGCATTGGATAGTAAAAAAATATTATATTTACCAAAAAAAATGTTGTTTTAAATCTAGAAGATAATTACCTATGTTTCAAATCAAATGAAAGACAGTAACAGCACAAAGACACAGCAAAATAATACATGTCAAATCCTAGAGCCTCTACTTGGACAAATCTCCTGTCAAGCTTTGGTGGCAGCTTTGCCTGATGAAATATGGCTGAGCCAGACCTGAAATAAGCAAAACTTTAAGAAGCCACACCAGTGGAGTCAGTTATAGAACAACAAATGAAATATTTACTTTTGTTGCCTGAAAAATAACGACAATTTGGTGCATTGTCAGTATAAAAGTGGGAGTCCACTAAAACAGGAGTTCTCAGATACATTTATCCAGAGACAACAGAGGACCAAAAAGATGTTTGAAGAAACAGATGACTTTCCAGAATATTTGATACAGGCTGGAAGAAATATGCGAACAAATTTTTCAAATCATCAAGCTTTGGCAAACAAAACTGACTGTAGCTTTGCATAACTTCATTTACACGTGGCTCAGTCCTCTCGTATTCCTTCTTTTCCAATGAATAAGACAAAACTGTGGACGGGTCCTGTGCAGGAGACATATCTGCATGTTGGGGCTCATGGTGGGGAAGAGGTCAAAGCTGCTGTGTTGTATCCAGGAAACATGCCAGGAAGCAGGTTCCTTGGAGCCCAGCACCTCGGGAAGAGCTGGTGGACATGTAGCCCAGCAGAGCAGCGCACTGGGAGGCAGGGGATGAGAGGAACTGCCAACCACCTGCAGCTGGTATGTCAGGTCATGGAGGAGGAGAAAGATTCTGGCACTGTGCTAGGAAAGTCTGTAAGACATACCCCTATCTGTGGGGGTGCGTGGATGCTGAAGCCAAATCTATGAGTCTCACACTCAGTGCACAAAAACTTAACAGCTCAGATGGATGGGTAAAATCTGTATCAGTGTAGAAACGGCATGGGATGAAAGCTTTACAGTTCTGCAGAGGAATCTGGTTCTGCTCTGTACCATCTGTGCACCAATTGTGGGGATTGTTTGTTGAGCTTTGTTTGGTTGGGTTTTTTTCATTCAAGAAAGATACAGAAGTCAGTTAAAAGAATTAAACTTCAGGTCAGTTTAACTCCTGTGTTATTCCTTTTTGCCCTCACCACTGCTCATTATAGGTTCAAATTTCATACAAGAATTTAAAAGAAGATCCTTGCCTAATTCCTGCTTTCTGCAATTTATTTAATTTCAAAGGCAACAAGTTAATTTGAAACTTTGTTCACATTACCGAGAGAAGTGGAGAAAACATGGAAAAACAGAAAAGGTAAGATTTGAGGTCCCATTTTCAGTGTTAGATCCTTACAGCTGGCAGTAAATCTGTGTGTGCATGCAATACACACAGTGTGTCTTTGAAGCCTAATGACCATGTGATAGTAAACACCTGTCAGATCCAGACCTTGAAGTGGATGCTTCCCTTAGGTTGGTGCTAATACCATGAATACCCTGGGTTTGGCTGCATGTATTCTTCCAATATACATACAAATTAGACTGAATGGTTCTTAGCAACAAGTAAATGCAATAAGAGTAACTAATATAAGCTTATACACACATTAGACATTTACATAACGATGCATGCTTTATGCGCATAGTAATAAACACATTTCATGGACACGCAAAAAACACCTTTCAGATGAAGATTTAAAATCTCAGTGTCCACAGGCCTTCCAGACTTGCTGTGGGAGTCATGGAGTGAAACCTGAGACTATCGAAAACAAATAGGAGCCTTGCTTAATCAGACTCTGCAGACTGCAGAAGTCCAGAGGGGCACCCAAGAGAATCCTTGAGGAATACAACATCAAGGTGAAAAAAGGTACCTGTCCTATCCTATCTGCTTCTCCAGAAGCTTCTCTTGACTTACAGGAAACACAGCTCTCAATCAACACAGGAAATCTCATACTCTCAATCAACAGGAAGCAGCAGTGGAAGAGATGGACTAAGACTTGCATAACATTGGTAAATGTCTTACAGGAATGTTTTTAAAATCTTGATGTTCTTTTCTGGCTTCTGGGGTTTTGGCAGGAACTCTGGGCCCATTTCTGTGTACACACTTTAATGATGGGCTTGATTAAGGGACAGCAATTCCCTAGGGGTTTAGCTATCTTATTTATTGACACAAACACAAGAACAATGCCAAAATCAAATGGTCATGTCCCAAGCAATTGGAAAATCACAGATGCAAAACCATGAGGGATTCTTCATTTTTCAGGCTTCATGTGTTTCCACTGTTGTCTGCTGTTTGTAATCTAAGCAACAACCAACCTGGCCTCGTAAGAGACAACCTTCCTCCAAACAACAAGCAGTAGCAAAAACTGTAATTCTCATGAGGGAATTACGTTGAGGTACAGTTATATTTGTCCCAGTAACTCTGTCTGCCAAGTGAGCCAGTTTCCCTCAAATGAGGATTTAAAGGAAGAGCACAGATGTTGGCTCTGGGATAGGCCAAGTCTGCTAAGGAAAATTCTAGACAATGAACTCTGTTACTGGGTAGTTCAGGAGTCAACCTCAAAGGAAAACAAGGCAATGAGTTTATAAAAATGAACTTGCTGACCTCCAGTCTTTTCCACAGGATTCCAAATTTCCAGTGAGGTCAATAGGATTTGCAGGCATGTATCTCAGGACAGGACTTCATATGCAAAGTTCACCTTATCTCAATGAAGTGCAGCCATTTGGGGGTGACATGTGGCACTCTTTAGCAGCAAGAGAGCACAAAATGAAGCCAGTAAAGTAGAAAGTGGGTAGGGCAGTGAGCTTAGCTCTTAATAAAAGTACTCAGGAATCCTTACTTATCACAAATTCTGTATCTCATTGAGATTATTTAAAAACACACCAAAAAATATATTCAAGAATACAACCAAGACTTTCCATAACTGAAAGGCAATATGAAGAAAACATCCTTGCCATACCCTGTATTAAACTATTGGCATTGAACTTCAGGCTAATTGACCATTTTCTTCTTTCTCTCCCTGGCGGACTCAAGAAGAACCCTCTCCTATGGCTCTACCTTCTCAGAAAAGCTCACTCTCCTGAAGTCTCTCTTGCAGGAGAAAGTGGAGATGATCCACATCCTGCAACTCTACTATATATTCTTTTACTGGAATAAGAAATGTTTCTAGATCAACAACTTAAGAAGCCGATGGTGCATCCATGTGCCAACATTAAAGTCCCTTTTCATCTGTGAGAAATCCATGCTTTCTAAAAACTTTGCCTTCTCATAGGATGATGGCCAAAATCTCACAGAGACAGGAGTTTGTGGCAGAAATCTACAGGTTTTCATCAATAATTACATTATTTCTACTTTTGAATATATCTCAGCATACATGTATTCATTAATCTGTATGTCTTTATTTCTGTTTTATTATATCCTTCAGTTGGACTTCCATCTGAATTTCAGTTTATCATGAAATTTTGAATGTTTTATTTTTCATTCTTTTTCACTCTTGTGGTTGTTCTCATTCTGGCATTTAATGACTTTTCCCTTCACTTGTTCCTTTGTGTTTCCTTAAGGCGACAAGCCATTCTTGTGGTACTGGATGGGGAAAATTGCCAGCAAACTTTTCAATGCACGTGCAGTAAAAGTCCTCTCCTCACCTATTCAGGCTTGTAAAAGGTAACCCTAGGTGGAGTTTCTACAAACAGTGGTACATTCTATCCAGAAGTAATTGTAAAGTCTAAATTTATCTCAATTACTTATACATATGTATGCATATATTTATTTTATATATGTCTATACAAATACATGCATATTTTTCACATAATTTGATTATGTAACAAGTACTTATTCATATGAAACATATGAATATGAATGCAAGCACAACATTTTTCAATATTCCAAGTAGCACTATGAATTCTTAAACAGCCTGGTGCTTGCAAACACTGTTGCATGAACAGAACAAAAAGTAGCTGTCAACCAATTGAAAACTTTCATGTACCATAAACCACAAGTACATTCCTTGTATAACTTATTTTTAGAAAAGTTTTAGACAATTATATTTCTCATGTAACAACACTTTCATCAAATCTACCTATATAAAATCTGATATTCCATTTGCTGTACTAGAAACTCAACAGTAATAATCTTAGAGAACCAAAAAGTGAAAAGAACTAGATGCTGAAAATCCTCACTTCCTGTTTCATTATTATGACAAACTGCAAGACCCAAATATTGAATCGGAGAAATAGAAACTATGCTGTTGTTAGCATAAGTGTGATGCAAAACCCCTGGATATTTTTGGAAAACAAATGAGTCTCACAACTTACACAGAAAGTCATCAATCAAGTACAGCAGAGAAAAAAGCTGAAAAACTACATCAACTGTGTAAAGGTTAGTGATGGCACAATGAATCTTTGACTGTTGTGTCCAATGCCTCTTCAAAAGATGTTTAGCTGAAAGAGAAAGGTGTCAAAGACAAGTAATGAAAATGTGGTTATGGGCACAATATGACCCTATTATAAGAAGAGACTGAAATGAATAAGTGATAATATGACACAGGCATCAGATAATTAAATTTTGGCAATAAATATCAAGAAAACAGTTATGTCCACAGTGTTACTTGACAGGAATTCTCAGCAAAGAAACACATAAAGGAAACTTCATGTTTTTGATCGCTACTGTAAATGTAACAAAGAAAGAAAATGGAGGGGCTCAGTCACAACCTTCAGCTGCCTGCCAAAGTAAACAACGAGGCGTTTGATTTTCAGCCAATAAAGATGAAGTGAAATATGAAAGTGGGAAAGCTCTGGGTAGAGCTTTTTCTGGTAGAGAAATACAGGCAGATGTGCATGATATTTTATTTATGGCTTTGGTAGAATACAAATGATTGAAAAAAAAATGAAGCCTTTTTAAAAAAATATTAAAAATTAGAGAGCATAAGTCCTTCAGACATTTGCTGAAGATGTTAAAGAAGGTACAGAGAACTTTGGAAAGGTGGAAATTCAATAGGAAAAGTGCACTTTTCATTATCAATGCCATTTCCCATGCAAGTTGAACTCAGCTACAGGACTAAGGTTCCATATGTATTGCCAGATTACAAAAGATACATTTTTCAAGATGAGGCTACCAGAGACCACTGATGGATGAGAAAGGACCAGCAAGACAGAGACATGAAAATGTTTCTGGAATTAACCCCTTGTAGAACAGGGTATAAACCAGCAAAGTAATAAATTCTGCAAAACCAACTTTCAGAATCAGCCTGCTGCTACCCATCAGTATTTCCATCTCTTTCCCTATTTCCTGCCTGCCTTTTCTCCCCTAACTAGGTATTTAATGATTTCTTTGGTATCCCTTATTGGCAGAAATGTAGGAGATGATTGTCCATTGTTAAAAGTGATAAAGCTAGCAGTGATCATTTTCCATTGTCTTAGAATAAAAATATGATCCATCAGTAATTGTCTTATTAAATTCTTAATAGGCTGTTTGACACCATGACTGATCATTGACTACAAATATTCCCAGGCATTTTGACTCCCAGCCAAGGACGAAACTTAACACATGTCAAAATTGAATGGTAGAAAACTGAAAGATGGAGAGTGAATGGAGAACTATTGCAAGACTATTTTGTATTCTCCACTATTCTTGGTATCATATCAATTAAAACATGCTTATCAAGATATTTTCTATATATTTCACTACCTATACCACTATGTCCTATGAGGCAGCCTAAGAAAGCATGAGATACTAAATTATAAGGAAAGCCAAGTTGAAGGAATTACAGAAAGAAAACACCTAACTAAGCAACATTCATCACTAGATTAGACAAATCTAGAGAGTTTAGAGAAAGAACCAGAAATTATGACCATCAGAAGTCCTACCACAATTCAGGAATTTAAATTCAGCATTTAAAAATAATTTTAAAAACATTTTACAGTACTATGTATTTATCTTCCACATACTGAACATAGAGACAAACAAGTGTAACACAAGAAACAAAGCCAATTTTAAGAAAAAAGAAAAATGTTTGCTATTCAAGACATGGATCTGGTAACAGATGGAAATTGAACCTTTTAGGCTGTTCTTACCATAATGACTGCTTGGAGAACTTACTAACTCCAATTATAGCCACAATTAGCACTTTTTAAAGACATGACTGTATAAACCACTGAGACAAATCTATCACCAAAAACCAATAACCTGTTTTTTGTTATGTTGGCTTATCAGACTCCACAACTGGAAAATGATTCATCTTTTTCACCACTTCCCCAGATGCGCCCAGTGTCCCGGCTTCTAGAGAATGGATTTGTCTTCATGATTTTTAGTGACACCTTCAGTTCTCTAAGCAAAATGCAGTAAGCAATTTTTCCAAGGGTGCAACCCCAGCTTAGTGCCCTCTACCCCATTTATCCACCACTGAGGCACTGGGCACAACAGGAGGCATAAAATGAGATTTTGAAGTAGCTGTTGGATCAGTCCACTGGGTCCATAGGTAGTTCGGATACCTGGGACTTGGACCAACTCAGAGCACTCTTTTACTACCAGAAAACTTAAGCAAAACTTTCTTTCCTCTCCTTTGGCAGCTCCACGATATATCCCACTTGCAGCCCAAGGTCTACCAATGTCTCCTAAGCTATGACAATACAGACAGACAGAATCCTAGCACTGTTTACCTACTCACTTACCAACACACTGAACAAATCCTAATGTAACTTCCTACAGCTCCTTCTCAAAGAACTTAATACCGTGCCATTTATAGACATATATTTTAATGATTGTTAAACATTATCTGGACAAGAATTATTGATTCACAAAGCACAGATTGAATGCCTCTTAAAACAAATAAGTTGTGACATCAGCACGTTATAAAGGTGTTGCTGCCTATCATACACAATTATTGTTTATTTAAAGAACTTCTGAGAAACTGTGAGAAGGCTCATTGCTATTTATCCCAAAGCATGGATGTTAGCCTGCAGTTGGAATGGAAACCGACTAATGTTTCCAATGAAAAAAACCTCTTCTAGCCAAATTTTAATTGAAGCTAGATAGCAAATGAAATATTTTTTCTCCCCAGGGAAATAGAAGACTCTGAAAACAAAATTGTATCAATGAATTTGGGATTATTTTTACACTAAAAGTCTAAACAATATAAATGATATACAGAAAAGTATTTAGAAAGTCTTTAGTGAATAGAGAAAAGCCAAAACTTTTGTCCAGAAAATACTGAGGTGGATACTGATATGTTTTTCCAACATAAAGATGCTTATCTGTTAGCAATCTGATATTCCCAGCTCTTTCTCCTCACGATCACAGACTAATTCTCGAAATTAATCTCTGTGATTTTCATTCCACGGTTTTAAACTGAGTCTCCATGTGTTCTGAAGGCTTTATTGTCTCTTATAATTTCACATTAGTCATTAAACAATCACCTTTCATTATGTACACGGTTTACCTCTTGCAGTAATGTTTAATAGATGATAGTCCAACAAACATTCTGGAACAGATCAATTGTTCATCACTACATCTCATTGATTTGATTAGTAATTAAGAGATGTTGCTATATTGTACCTCAGTAAAAGAAAAATATAAAGCACACAAATACGAAACTATTGTCATTTTTGTGTTTACAGACACACATACTCAAATTTACTCAGGAAAGCCGTTTGGAATCCTTCATTCTTCTGGGAAGTACTTCCAGAAAAGCTTCGTACAGAAGCTCATTCTGTCATTCATACTTATATTCATCCATACACCTTACTAAGTCCTTGCTAAATACTCTGGACCAAGACCATAGCTGCAGTATTCTATAAACAAGGATTGTCTGGGAAAATTACCCTTACAATGTTTAGATCTCCAGAAAATATCAAAACTAGTACTTTAAAGTTTGCATAAAACCTGAGATTATGGAGAAGTTAAAATGCACTCAGTGGCTATGCTGAAAAGTTGGAGAGGCTTGGCTGGAGAACTTATGTGAGTGTCTTAGCACTGCCTAGAGCAGAGATGTTATTCAGGGGTTCCTTTGTGTTTAAAACAGAACTATATCATATGCCCTGAAGAACTGTTTTCTAAGGGTTAACAGGAATGCCATCATATAGAATATTACCAATAGGCACTACCATCTATCCCTCTCAGTAACTAATTAATTCTGATAAAAGCCAGTTTATTCATTCTCAAATACTGATTGACTTCCTCTCTTGAGTACTTTGATTGCTAGACATGCCCAAGCCAAAATGTCTAGCTTGCCAGTTATTTCGATAAACTCTTTTAGTAGCCAGGTACTCCACCCAAAATCCGAGCACAGAATGTAGAAAATAGGGGGATCCTGTGTCTATCGCAAGTTTCTTGTCTGGGAAGAAACATATATCAAGAACCCAAAATGAATAATGCATGGCCAAGGCCTACAATCTTCAAAGCCCGTGGAGGCACAGAGCACCTAATATTAGTAATTAATAAAACATTGTTCCCTTTGCAACAGAAGACTCCTGGCAAATGGAACTGGACTAAGAATTCTTAAGGCTTTAGAGTGGAGTTTAATTCTGGAAATGAAAATGAAGGAATGATTAGGCACCAAATTCTCAGCAAGTATCGCATGTCCTAAAGGGCTCAGTGTTCTATAACTATGCAAATCACACCACTGAACAGGTACCACAACAGAATGGGAACCTATGTCTGCCATACCAAGAACAGTCTGGAGTGATGTCATGGCTGAGAGACCATCTGGCCTTCATTATAAAGGGAAAAGAAAGTATTAGGACAAAAGAACACAGAGAAGAAGCTGTTTCAATCTGTGTCTAGAAAACAAAGCCAAATAGTTCAGCAGCCAACACTGCAAAGATGTTGAGAAATAAGCAAGTCTACTTGGACTGATGAGAGAGGAGGCTGATCCACATAAGCCAGTTCAAGAAGCAGACAGTCTTGGAGTAAAACACATATATACCACTGGGTAGTGACATGGAGAATTTAGATTCCTTGGCATAAGCTCTTCTTTAAGTGATCAGAGAGAAGATGAAAATACAAAAGCCTTCTTAACTCACAAGAAGAAAACTTCAGAGTCTAGCTGCCTTTTGCACAGTATTTGTACCTTGAACGACCAGCAAAGAGAAAACCCCTGAGAGACATGGTCCTAATTGAGAAAACCAAGTTATCCTACATGTAGGCTTGTTCTGCACAGCTGAAATGAGGCTTTGGATGAAATGCTCAATGCAGACAAAGCAAAAGGCAATACAATGATTGCAAAAGATCCACAAAGCATTCCCTTTCCACAAGAGAACTTCTTTATATGCCATATGCTGAGTATGAAGGAAAGGACCAAGAGCACATTTCTACTAATACAGCAAAGACAACATTTTGGATCTTGAGTGCCAGTGCTGTAGCAAACACATTGTAACAGTTAACATGGACCCATTTCAAGAACTTGTGATTTGAGGACAGATATTGGTTAAGATCAGAAGGCATATCTAGGACTACAGGTTTTTTCCCCAGCAACAATAACCTTTGAAGAAAGAGTACTGTCTCTAAAAAGGTTGATCAGACAGTAAATGGAAACAGCAGGGCTAAATATGAAAGGCATTTTTGGGGGTCTGTTTCTTCAAATAAATACAGATTTAGGGCAGGTGCCAGACTTAGAGGGGATAACAGAAAACTGGGGACTGTTCCTCATCAAAGAGATTATCCAATAATAGGGAAATACCAGGAGAATCCTCTTCCCACAAGGTAAACTGCATGTCTGTTCTTTCCTTAAGCCACAACCAACATACCATGCCTAAAATATGAAGTTGTTCAAAGGAGTAATGACACACATTCTTGTTGCACACAATATCACCCTTAAAACTGTGCAATGCCAATGCATGTTAGGAATTCAGTGCTGAAATAACACTGAAAGTGTAAATAGAGCTACAGTTTTATTTTCTGTACTCGATCACACAAAAAAACACCTCAGATAATTTTATCTTTCATTATGTCCAGCTACATATTGGTGTCCAAGGTCAAAGCAGAAACTCATTAATTTCAAATATGGAGGACTTAATTCTACATGTAACACTAGACAAGAGGCTGTCATGTTTACAGGCAGATCTTTAGTCAAAGACCAATTGTTTAAGTACAGGATTTTTTGCAAAAATACCATATGAACATGACAAAAGGTTAAGCAGAAAGATTTTAAATCAAGACACTTATCAGTTCTTACCACTTTTATCCCTATTCATATCATAAGTCCCCAAAAACCAGTGAATTACTTAAACAGTTGCAGCTGGTACAGAATTAATTTGGAAAACCCATGAAATACCCATCAAAGGATGCCTCAAATTCTATTAATCTCTTCCTCAAATAAGTGTTTCCTACCTTGTGTGAAAAAAAATAGTAGCCAAACAAGCCAAAGTAGGAAATTAAACAGTTTGGGATTTAAGAAAAAACATAAACTACATTTGACCTGACCAAAAAAAAAAAAAGTGTAATGATCAATTAACTGAGGTTCTACACAAACTTGATGAACACTAATTGGTTTATTGCTTCAATGTGATTCTGTAATTAAGTCGAACAGTATACGGACAGAATAGGAGGAAGCATTATTGGTGATAAAAATTAGTCAGGACAGTCAAATCTAAAACTTACTGCAAGTATTTGCAGAATTATACCGTACTGAGCACAGGAAGTAAAATTCATTAACTACAAAGACAGTATCTCTGACTTTGGAATTTCCTGATCTGCAAACTGCTGAAGCTGGGGAGAATATTCTGACAAAGTAACAGTACATGATTACTCTCTTCTAACTTTTTTTTTCCCAACAGCATTTATTTTAGCCAGTGGTGGAGACAGGAAACTGGCCCAGGGTAACCTTTGGTCTAACCTAGTATGATCATTGTAATGTTCTTAAAATGGATCATGGATGCACAAAATCAATAAAGACAGCATAATACATAAGGCAAAATCATATAAAAATATGATCTCTTAATATTATCTTAATGAGATGTGGTCTTGGAGTCATTATGGATGATTCTTTGAAAACAGCAGTACAATACGCACCAGGATTAAAAAAGGCAAACAATATAAACTAGGAGAGAGACACAAATAATTCTAAAACACTATAAATCTACCATGTTCCCACCATCTACAAAGTATGCAGTTTTCACATTCCACCTCAGAAAAAAAAAAGACCCTATAAAACAATAATTTTAAGTTCTAAAAGACTGTAGTGTCTATAAAACTACAGAAAGACTATCAAAGATAAATAAAAGAATGGACCAGCTTCACATGGCTGCTCATGGCTCAGGTGGGTGCACCATTCACCAGGTAATAAAACAGCTGTTTGGCCAGACCCAGAGTGGTGGATGAGAGGTTCAAAGGCACCCTCAGTCAGTCTGCAGATGACACCAACTAGGAGTGTTGATCTGCTGGAGGGTGGGAAGGGTCTGCAGAGGGATCTGGACAGGCTGGACTGATGGGCCAAGGCCAGCTGTACGAGGTTCAGTATGGCCAAGTGCCAGGTTCTGCACCTGGGTCACAACAACCCCAGGTAGCACAAGTCTCACGAGGAGCAACCAAAAGAGCTGGGGTTGTTCAGCTGTGAGAAAAGGAGACTCAGGGGAGACCTTATTGTTCTCTACAGTTACCTGAAAGGGGATTGTAACAAGGTGGGGTCAGGCTCTTCTCCCAGGTAACAAGTGATAGGACAAGAGGAAACGGACCCAAGTAGTACCAGGGGATGTTTACACTGGATATTAGGAAAAATTTCTTCTCTTCTGAAAGAGACTGTTCAGGGTAGTGGTGGAATCATCCTCCCTGGAAGAGTACAAAATCCATGTAGATGTGATGTTTAGGGAGGTGGTTTAATGGTGGACCTGGCAGTGTTAGGTTAATGCTTGGTCTTGATGACCTTAGTCTTTTCCAACGTTAATGATTCTATGCTTCACTTTAAACAAAAAAATCTAGAAGATTGAAAGCAAAAGAGGACTAATATTGATGTTGAGATGACTAAGGTCATTAATGCAATTAAAGAGGCTATGAAATCAGAATAATCTGGTTTTTTGTTACTCTGCAGATAATAAAGCTCACCAAATAAAGTCTCACATAGCAGGTGAGAAGCAATGCTAAGCTAGATGGACCTTTAGTCTCATTTCATGTGACTGATCTGATAGTCTGAGTTACATTAATTAAATGAGGTTAAGAACTTATATGTAAATATTCATATGGAAATAATATAAATAGAGCAGCTGCTTACAATTATTATGATTATTTGTACCTATTCTTATGGAAAATGATACTAAAAGTTTAATCAGATTAGCAATTAGAATTCAGGAAAATGTCAGCCACAGTAGTTTCCTGTACATTTTTACACCTTCTTTTGAAAGCACAAATGTATCAGCAATTTTCAGAGATGGGATACAAGACCAGATGGAATTCTTACATTCAGATGAACACAAAGTACAAGCCTTTGAAGTTCTGATTTTTCACAATTTCTGAATAATTCCTATCTCAAAGAGTCATGTATTATTTCAGGCAATATATTTATGAGGTTCTTGTTTATTGTTTTGTATTGTTGATATTTCTTAAACCTATACCCCAGTACTATTTCTTTAAAAATGTACTACTTGTCATGTCCCACTGCCCAAGCATACCCATACTTTATTTTTTCTTTTAAATTCCAAAAAGACTTAGGCACACTGAGTAAACAGATTTAATAAGCTGAACTCAATCGTGACTTCTCCATTTACATTTTTTTGGCAGAAAATGCTTTTCTGAGTTTCTATTTCAGTAAGATTCACTTAATACACCCAAAGTCAAGTAAGCTTTGATCCACAATTACAAAGTTAATATATATGGAGAAAGAATAATGCTGGGAAAATGCTCTCTTGGCAAATAGAAGCCGGAGCAAATTAATCCCACAAATTTCCCACCTTTAATGAGTTCAAGTCTTGCCATCATTAATAATACCGAAGTAGTTATTAACATTTATATAAATATAATGAGAGAAGGTCTTTGGACCTGCCAGTAGGATTGAAAGCTATTGGAACTTTTATCACATGAGCAAGATCAAAACCAAAGCAGCTATAGTCCTTTTTTTCTTTTGCTTTAAGTAACTCCATAGCCCAAGCATCTGACTATCGTCTTGACTTAAAGTACTTGGCTATAGCCCAAAGACAGGTTCAAATGAGGTTCTTTGATTCCACACACATGCACATACACACGTTCTTTCAATCCACTCTCCTTGCATACAGGAGTTAACAGGACTGAAGGACAGCACTTCAAAACATGCTCAGCACTTTGCAGGATGTGGCCTTTTATCCTTATTTGCCCCGTTGTACTTGCTTGGTTCTCTTTTTACCAGTTCTACTAAGAATGTTCCTCTGCAACAACAAATACTGTCCAAAACTCACTGATGCCTACTGCCATCTTTCCTTGAAGTCCTATACAGTCTCTACCACCAAGTTATTAAGTGTAGTCTCTACACTCTGTATCATTAATCTTAGAGCAAGATAATTCTGAAAAACAAGACAATAAAATTCTCACTAAAATTTGCAAGGTTGGAAAATCCTTCAGTAAATACAGTCATAATTTTCCCTGAGATATTGCTCTATTGTAAGTCTGTAAGGAGATGTCCTATTTATTTTTTAAGATATCAGGACTGAATTCTCATGGCTTATGATCCTAAAATGTAGATTAGAATTTACCCTTGTCATCCAGCTACGCTGATTTTGTTCAGACTGGAAAACTGTATAAAGTGAAAACTTTCTGCCTGTATCGTTAGATTCCCATTCAACACAAATGAGAGCATTAGATCAATGGGAAAGAGAAATGATTTACACCTAGAGCTTGTTCCTACAGTCACTTAGGATGCACCTCTGTATCCAGGAGCCCACAGACATTGTAGTAGAATTCAGTGGTTTATGCACAGCAGTTCTACAAAATTAGTGGTGATGAGCACTTAGAAAATTCATGAGTCTTCTGGACTTTGTGTATGGATCACCAAATAAAGTATTAAAATTTACTGCAAATCAGCCACTAGTGCCCAAAGGCTGCATTTGTAAATACATATTTAGGTACCAAAATTAAAGTGACTTTATGCTTGTCATAAAAAGCCATGGTGTGCACACCAAATTACACATTACAGAAGTTGGATGGCATTACAATATTCCTGTATACCATATTAAGGGCAGTCTAGAAAACTAGAAAGATGAGCCGCAATACCCTGTGTAAACACTACTTTCCCAAAGTCTGTCTTTTATACTACAACTATTTTTAAGTATATTTTAAGAGATAACATTCTACAACCTGTTTTAAAGGACTTAAAAGACAGATATTAACAATGCTCATTAGAGAGTATTGGAACCACCAAAGCCTTTGGAGGCAAACAGTAAACCTGAATGGTCTAACAGTTCTTTGTAATCAAGAAGTCAAAGTTCTTATCCCATGGAGAAACTGCATTTTAACATACTCCACAACTCATTCCTTCCAATTAATCAGTGATAGGAATCCTAAAAAACGCTGACCACTCTCTTCCCAAATTTTATACTGATGCACTACTGCTGATCTCAATACATGCAATTGATTCACTTTGATACAAATACACTTTTTAATACCATGTAAACAAATTAGTGAGTGACACATCTGTCACTACTTTGGGGGCATTTAAATGTAATTAGTTTCCAAAACAAAGACTATATTCACACCCAAACACACAAGAATTTAATACAAAACAATTACAAGAAAATGAAAATACTTCAATCTGGGACAAACCCCCTAATGTTCCATAAGTTTTGGGCACACATAATACATAAGGTGATTAGGTAACTAAATTTTAATAGTAGATATTCTTTAATTCATCATTTCCCTCATTCTTGATACCCCTCAGATTTCAGAATTATTCTTGTGATATGAAATTAATTCTTGTCTTTCACTGAAATCAAAAAGGAATTCAAGCAACTAAGAGGCAACTGAGTCAAAAATCCAACCCTATGCATTTACATAATCTTCAAATTTTATTAAACTGTCTAAAAGAAATTAACAAAAGTTTTAAGCAGCTAAATAAATATTAAGGGAAGTTAAAACACCAACATTCAAGAAAAATTTACATTGTAACTAATACTCTAAAAAACACCTGGTTCTTCATTTGTAGACTGGTTGTACGTACTCAAAATTCACAAAGATAACAAACTCAGGACTGAAAGGTTAAAGAGAGCACAGTAAGGACCACTTCTTGGGCTCCTAATCCAGGTGCTTTTCTTCTGCTGACAAAACTGAATGGAACGGACAATTTATTAAACATCTCCTTTAATTAGGCAGCTACTCTAAGACATCTTTGGGGGCACATTTTGTGATCCAGTCTGTCCTCATGACACTGCCTGAACATTCAAAAAACCACTGTATACCTCTCTAGACAGAATTCTCTGATCACAAAAATCACTCTCAACTGGCTGGTATCCAGTATAACCAACTCCTACAGTCTAAGTTGGCAACTGTATGATCTTGAAGGTCCCTTCCAAACCAAACCATTCAACATTTCTACAAACTGGGAAGCAAGCACAGAATATGAGCAAAACAGTTCCAGTTGGTGGACTCACATGGATCATAACTGAGGTGAGGAGTTGAGTGGTCCTCTTTTTGCAATGCTGCAAGGTCTGATGTAAATGTTAATTTAAAATCTCAATGTTCTAAGGTTCTCCCTACTGGTCCTTTGCCACAAAACCCAGACTATTATGACTACATATTGTGAATAATCAATCAACAATTTTATCATACAATTCTTACATAGGCAGTGCTTACAAATAAATTTGGTTACTTACAGGTACATAAAATAAATTCAGCATTCATACTTTTGGACAGTTTTCATAAGGTTACTTACTTACAACTAAAAGCCTGCCTTTGGCTCCCACCCAGGCATCCCCTACTATAAAATAGTTTTGATTCACAATTCCAAAGTTTTTTTGTGGAACTCTTACATGCATGAGTAAGTAACAACAAAATATGCTGTTTCTGTAAGCAATAGGAGCACTGTACTACAAATTTCAAAGCTCAGTACTCTTTTAGAATGATTTGATAAATCTGTTAATACCAATGAGAATTCTGGTTGTGCAAGGACAGCCACATCAGGGACTAGTCAGGAATATGGAAAAAGCAGAGTACTGTGACTAATATTGTTAATGCCTCTTTACACAAGATTACAGAGTCACATTCTCAAATCCTGAGGGGAATTTGGCTTAGTAGCTCACTCTCTCTGATACTTTTAAAGAACAGAATGTAAGGTGCTAGAAACATTTATTTGGCAAGAAAAAGATCTGAGACACTCGTAAGGGTAAAATAATTTCACAGTAGGTGGGTCCAGGCATGTAAAGCAGTTTGGAAGGTAATGAAGAAACTGGAGAATGTTGTGATTAAGAGACAACATAACATTTTTAAGTCATGTTCTTCATGCATCAAAAGATATGTGATCAGTAACACACTTGCTGCATGATCTCTCTAAGTAGCCACTTAACTTATTTCCTTTCAGTAGCAAATTGGTTTAAAAAGTGGTATTATAAACAACAGACATTTAATTAATGGTTAGAATGTAGAGTCCTATGGGATTCTTTTAAACCTTTTTTTAAAAATATTATTATCAATGAGTTTGTTTTAACAGCTAATTAAACAAGCAAAACAACCCACACAATATATGACTAGTATTTAGTTAAATTTGTCTAAAGAAATGTTTGACTAATGGTGCTAATTCCTCTATACACGTTTGTATTCTCAAACTGTAAAGAAGAATGTAGAATTTAATGATTGATTTTTAAAGATGTCAATGAAAAATAGGTATTCAGTCCTGAAGAGAACAGAAACAATTACTTAGAAAAATCTAATAATTAATATTATTTTAGATTATTATAACAACACTACAGCATTATTTGGTTTCAGCAAAATGCTTCCTATTCTTAAAGCACTTAGTCCTGTCCCACTCTGTCACCAGCAATTTTTGTAACACTATTTCCCAGGAGACACCTGCTGAAATGCAGAAGGCACTCCCTGGAAAAGCTGTGTGACTCCTCTGTCTGGCAGAACTTTTGTTACACAATATTTTGACCAAAACATTTAGAACTCTTGCTTAATCTAGAATATTTTTTTAACATCTGTTTGATTTGCTAACCTATTCCAGTATAAAAACATGGCCTCCCATCCCAAACCTGATGACTTTAGTACCATGTTCTTCAGTCGCTCCTGGAGTCAGCAGGTTCTGCTTCAGAGAACCCCAGTAAAAAAAGATGCATCTAGAAATGGTGTCACTTTCAACTTAAAGAAACGACTCCCACCTCACATCTAAAGGTTCTCAGTTTTGAAACATAAGGCATGACATTTGATAGCTAATGGTCCCCAGAGCCAGATTATGAATGATTTTCCTTTTTCACAATGGTGAGTACTTACTGTCTTACATAGTCCCAGTACAACAAGTAGGACTACTAATTTTTTATTTAAGTGGCCATATTTGGTAACAAACTAGTAGTTTTGCCAATTCATGCTACTGACACTATGAAACACCATCTAAAAATGAGAAGTAAGGGCATAGCTTCTTCGTCATTAACACCAATCAACTTCTCTTTGCCTCATATAGGATTTGAAATCTCTTCATTAACATCGACCTGCCTACATCTGTGTTGAATTTAAGGAGGAGCTATGCCTTTCACAACACATTTATACCGTATCTACAGGCATTTACTTGAAAGACTGCAAAGTGAAAAAATTATGTGCTATTTTTTACTCACAAATTACACAAAGGTGTACATTGAAAACACTTTCATTTTCAAAAATTACAGCCAATTAATTGATGTGGAAAACATGTCATCTTATAAAGTAAAGCATTTAGTTACAAAATAGCCTTTTTTAGTAAACACCCTTTTTTTTTTCCTGACTTTGTATTATGGGAAATCACAAGGCTCTTTTATTCTAGAAAGATTAATCTGTTGAGGAAGAGCCTAATTGAGCAAAGGATTCTTCTCTCTGTAGTTCTACAGTATAAAGACTACTTTATAGTTCATTGTACTTTAGTGTTTCAATTTTTTAAGGCTCTTGTGTAGCCTATTCAATTCAAATAAATTCTCAGCATATGCTTATATGATCTGTCCATTAAATTTATATTAAAAGGGAATTCTTAATACTTTCCAGATATTTAGTTTGGGCAGCAATACATGTAAGAGCCAAGGGATACTTACAAAGTTTGGCCCCAAATCTAAATGACAGTAACTGAAATCAGTGAAGACAGATTTTTAGATTTGTTGTCATAGCTCTGCCACATACAGTTGGTCTGTTTTCTCTAACTTAAGATCTCAGTACCCTTTTTTAAGACTGATTGCTTCCAGCTGTAGGGGATAATGTCAGTGGAGAGAAAGCAAAGGCATACTTCCCACTGATGTAATTGAAATTGTAATGGAAAAGCGGCCTTTGCAAATCAAAGTCAATCCCTTCAATGTATTTGTTTTTCCTGTCCTTTATTTCACACTGAATTTTTCTTATATTTTCAGTCAAACACCAGAAAAAGAGACATTTTGCCTGCACAGCTTCTTAGCCTTAGGACTCCTTGCTGCCCTAATCAGGATAAGATGATATCCTTATTCACTGAAGAATACCTCCCCTAATGAACTGACTTCAGTAAAGCCATTTATAAAGTGACACATTCACCATATGAAAGATCTAATATTCTAAGTATGGCATACAGCACGTAATGATACCATAAGGGGCTGGTTCCTGTGGTTATCAGTGGAAACAGAGTATAACTGTGCTAGACTGCAAGTTCACGTTGTCCAGAACATTGGCGTGTAACTCCACGTTACATGGAGTTACATGTGCCTCCACATGACATTGTAGCTCTTCAGTGACCTGTGAGAAATGCATCTGATTATTTTATTTCCTATATTTCTTTACATATTTCTAATAGTAGAGAACACTGTGCCACTATTGGACTCTTTTTTTTTTTTTTTTATAAATCAGCAAGCAGCTCGAATTTGAAATGGGCAGATAAAATGAACTGCGTTGTAGGTCAGCTGAGAAGGACATTATCAAAGGAGTTTTGGCTACTCTTCCTGTATTGTCTGCCCTGCTGATTCAGTTCTGCAGTGCTAGCAGTCAAGCCCCATTTGAAAACATGATATTAGATAAGAAAATCTGTGTTTATTACAGAACTGTTCTAGTGTTTATACTATACTTTAAAAAAAACACTGAGAAAAACTCTGCACTGGAATCCCAAACAATAAACCATTGGACTACAGTGTTTCATAGCCAAATATGATGTTTTCAAATGCTTCAAAATAATTCTTATATTCCTGTATTTGTATTTAAGGCAAGATTCTTGTAATTATGAACATGTGAAACTGCAGATTATAATTATTTGTCTTCATTGTACTTCTAATTATATAAACAGTATTTTTTAGAAGAAAATTTAAAAAGGACAAAAAACATACATAGAACACATAACATTTAAAAAAACACAGTCACCAGTTTACAGTAGGTTCACAATTCTGTAAGTATGCAATTTGCAGTACCATAATATCAAAGTAATTTGGATTTAGCCAGCAGGAACACTCAAACTCATATAACACATCTTCTTATCCCCTGAAGTCATTAGATCTACAGAATCCAGAAATACAGAATTCAAGAGAGTCAGGCAAGTGGAAGTACAAACAGGAGACAGATTCACCATATGGTATTGACCTATTGAATAGAATGTGGACCTAAGATCAAATTTTTTCACTCTTTCTGCATTCCTTGTATATCTTTACACAGCTTAAGAGATAAAGAGCATTATTTTCATCCCCTGTGTTGTAGGGCCTGTTACTAACACACAATTCCTCACAAGCCTTTCCCCCAGGATATCTGGGTATTATTTTTTCCTGACATTACTTTTCATTTCTTTATTTATCTGGAGAACACACATAGCACAGGCAGAAACTCTGAGACTTCTCTGTATTTTACATCAACAATGCTCAACTTTCAAAGAAACTAGAGGGAAAAAGGACATGTCAATTTTCACTGGCAATTCAACCACTGCCAACAAAATCATGTTTGTGTTTTCCATAGTTAGCCAATTTGCAATGTTAATTTCTATCTGTATTTTTGGGGGACTGGACACAGACAGTTAATTCATGAAGCACAGCATTATGATCTACCATTATAGAATATTTTGTCACTAGCAATGTGAACTGGAATTATACCCATCAATCAGAAGCAAAAGGCTCATAGCTCAACATAAGCCACCCCTGAATAACATCTTGCAAATGTAGTAACATCTGAACTCTTCACATGACATTTTTAAAATAAGTGTTCATTGCATAGTTTCAGCTGGCCCTTTGTGGGTCACTATTTATACTACTGACACTTCAAAAATAGTTGTTGTCTCATTCAAGAGAATTGTTCCTGAGTTATTGTTCTGTGGCTACAATTAAGGTTGTCATAAATTTTATGTTTTCATATTGCAGCTTACCACTGCAGTTTGTATGATTATAGCAAGCACTGCTCAGGAAGATTGTGGAACAAAGGCAACAAGAAAATTACTTTTCTCTGTGCACATGAACTGCCCCAAATCAAGTGTCTTCTTTGGTCCAAGCAGAGACTTCAAGGAAGAAAAAAATTTTGCAATCTAAATTGAATGCTGGGGAAAAGAACACTGCGTTTTGATGTTCTTATCTTTCCTTTTGTTTTTTAAGGATAATTCACATGGAAATTAAGAAAATATTTACCTTCAATTCTTTGTACAGAACTGAAAAACAACTGGCAAAATAACAAAAAATACATTTGTGAATTAAAAAATTGGTTTATAAAGAACAAGTAGCTTTTATGAACAGTAAAATATGTATCAATGCCAGTATAAGCCCTTTAGTAACCAGTGCTGAGATTTTACAAGGCATTTAATGGTAACATTTAAAAGCTATAATCCGATCTCCTAAAACATGTTTGCCAGCTGTCAGGGTATGGGAAAAAAAATATGAAAGCATTGTTAAGCCAGGTATGAGGTCCTCTAAGTGGACCTGATACACAAGCGAGCTGCCTGGATATTGAATGGTCTTTGAAAGTAAAATCAGAACAGTGGAAATGTCACCATGTTCATTCCTACCTGTGCTGCTCCTCATTTGTAGTAATCACGCCCCTCCAAAAGATAAAGTTGTGTCTTGAACTGGGTCTCCTCTGTTTCCTGCTTTCACTTTGTCTTGGATTTATTTGAGGCATGCATGAATGGAAACATCAAAACATCTTCATTCTCAAAATACATTATGGAATATTTAGATAAAATTTCTCCAAATCTGTCAGAATATATGTGCTTGTGGATAAAATGTCTGGAGACACTCTCACTGTGAGTTAGATTTGAATACCAGAGTTCAAGAGGAGACTAACAACCAAGTAGTGGTCCAACCATGTTAAACACCATTCCTATGAAAGAGCAACCATAGCAGAATACAACTACATAAGTTCAATAGTCTGGATAATTGTAACAAATCATATATATATATACGCTGATAGTCACATATGTAATGCAACTAATGCTGGTGGTTGAAGCATGTATTATCATCTCATTGTATGTAGCATTTGGTTCGTTTTCCCTTGTTATGATATCTAAACCAAAACTCTGCATTTATAAACAATAACAAGGCCAAGACACCGTCTTTTCAACACACGTAAACCAACTCTCATTGATGTAGATCGAGCCTTGTGTTAACACATACTGCCACTAGAGGATAGTGTTGCCATATGACTATGCACATTAAGTACATGATATTACTGTAATCTTCAAGTTGCTTATTTTCTAAAGCCAGAAAAAAATATTGGATTTCAATAAAGGAATATTTTTTTACCTGACAAAACTTGAAGTCCAATTTTTTGAATAAAAATTACAGAGCAAAACCACATGGCATAATTGCTTATTAGTTTATATTTGCTAACAATATTTAATACGTTATTTGTTCTCAAGTAAGTGAAATTAACTTCCCTCAGGCTTTGTGTGCTACCTGGGAATTTCTTGGAAGGAGACAGCCCTTGTGCAGGGGTCTGACGTACAGCAGAAAACTGAATTTTATTCTAGTGGTACTGGATGTTTGGGAGAGCTACAGGTATCAGACTTGAACATTGACTGACAGTCTACTGAGGACTAGGAACCAGATCAGGCCAAGCTCAGGGATACCCACGGCAATAACAGGGAATAAGGAACGCCCCCCCGTAATACATTACTTACACCTTCACTTCAGCAGAGCAGAGATAAATAAGCTGCCAACTTCAATAAAAACATACAGACTGAACTTAGGAAAAGAACTTGCACAAGTTTGAGGAGTACAGGGTCTCAAACAAAAAGCCATAATAAATTGCTGCCATCAAGAATAAGAAAGGAAAAAAAAAAAGGAGGAGGAGGTACTGTCCCAGTCATCTCTGCAGCTCTACCTATTGCAGCACAGCTGTTTCTACAAGTGTAAAATAAGAATTCTAATTTCTGGAAAATAAAATCAAAATCTAACTTTAGCCTGGTGATGATATGGACATTGGTCGTCTATTGAGAGGGCCAGAATATAATTTACACACTTGTTTTCAGCAATGGAAATCTACCGTGGAACACAGTCAACTCATTTAGACCTATGATGACCTTATTTGACACACTGAACACCATATTCTTCAGAACTGGAGAGCATTTTTCCTTAATGTTTGTTATGTGCTCATCATTTACATTACTAAAAAGAAAATGCTTTAATTGTGTATTTACTCAGTCATTTTGTATTGCTTTAATTTAAAAAGTCAATAGGTTTAGCAACAGTAAATGTGACTTAGAAAATGAGACATACTAGAAAGGTGAAGAATCTGAAAGAGTTCAGGAGAATCACCTCCTTATACATGAAAGGTAGTTATAAAAACATGATCATAAACTCCTCAATGTGTCCACTAGAAGGAGGACTGGAAGAACAGGAAATATTAATTAAATGGTACATTGACAAGAATTAAAACAAATATGATCATTCTGCCAAGTAACTAAGAAAGTTGTAAAACCTTTTCCAAAAGTTTTTCATTAAATTTAAATGTGCTTGTCATAGATTACTTAGGAGAAAAAAACTGACAAGAGCAATATGTTATCATGGATTATGTCTTCACACATATTCCACCTTTCCTATAGGTTTATAACTCTTGTATTATCCTAAACAGTTGCAAGACAAAAATCTCTACTCATTTGCAATCTTACTAAAATCAATACAAACTGGGAAAATGGTATTGCATCTGACTGGTCCATTTATTTTATTAGTAATAGTAATATGACATTTTAAGGAAAAGGGATCTGAGCTAGGTATATATAATAGATATTAATAATTTTTTAAAAGTCTGCTCCCATTTTTGGTAGGTTTTTTTTCCGTTGTAAACACATACACTTTGCACACTTTCTCTGTGTCCTTGTGCAAAAATCACCACCTAAATACTTCTTTTCTCTTTTCTTAGCACTCAGTTCATCAATAAGACTGGACAACACCCAATCTTGGGAATTCTACCATCAGTTTCTGAAAGTTTGTTTACAGTACTGAAATAAGTCACTAGAAAAAAGGAACTAGTTACTAAAAACAGAGGGACCCCAAATTCTTCAGCTTTTTCACCCCACAACTGAAACGCTAGTCTTCCAAACAGAGTTATTTAAATTCAGTTAGGATTACAACATTATTAAATTTTATTAGGTCATCTTTATTTAAAATGAAGTGAATCTGAGTAATTTTGAACTCAGCAAACTTCAAAAACATTTTACAGGGATTTTTCCTATTAACTGTTTCTTTATGCCTTACATTTGTACAGATAAAACCACCCTACTGCGGCTGTTTTCATACATATTTTAATCCCATTTTAGTAGACTTTTTTATTAATGTATGGTAATAATCCAGCATTACACTTTACTGTCTGCAGATTATATTTAAGCAATAAAATTCTGTATGTGACCTCTGTATTCTAAAGAAATCCACCAAATCTACCCGATCTTCTATGCTGTGAACTGCTTCCTTCAGATAAGGGTTTGATTTTTTTGTCTGACTGCTGAAATTTGTTTTACATTCTAGTTCTCATTTTCTTACAAATTAATTTCATTCTCCTTGCAACATATATAATGGCTATTTAATTGCATATAATGTCAGAACATGTGTCCTGGGTTGCTCAGTTAAGTCATTGTTATTATTATTACATAATATTATCATATCTACACCAACAAGATACTTGGCTGAAGGTATAAGTGTTCAGGCACATTCAGTTTTGGTTTTAAATGCACATGATTAAGCAACTGTGAATAGATAACTGCTGACAGATGATCTTTACAGAAATAGCCAACAGTTTTCATAAAAAGAAGTCTAACTACATTGTTAACAGAGACACTAAACTCTGATCTATGAAATATTCTAGCCAGCATGAATTGGGGGTTTTTGGAGCAAGGAGACCTTGGGTTCTGGACCATGATCACTCACACGTTATCCAGGGATATCAGTTTAATTCTTTCTTAAAATATAATCAGCAAGTTCAGAGATATTAAGAAATTATTTTCTCCTGCATTTCACCTTTCAGTCTCTTGGTTTTTGTGATACTGCTATGAAATATGTTCTTCCATTGCCAGTGACTATGGAGGACCTTGATTTTTAATGTCAGAGTTACAACTGGCTTTCCTAATTCAGATAGTCTTTGCATAACCTAAATAATAGAAAGAAGAATGTTTCATATCCCATATTAATCCTCATCTTTTATATAGAAGTTTTGTCTGAGGTTGAGTTTGACTTCAGAATTTACTTCCACCACTGAGTCAACCAGAGTCGTGAAAAATACCCTGCTGAATGACCTAGATGAGGTGATAAAAGTGCTACAGTAGATGTAGCAATACTGATATTAGCAAAAATTAGACACAATTTGTCTCACTTGAAGAATTACAATAAATACAACTGCAAATCTAAACCAGTTTAGGACCTATATGTATCTGCTTATCTACATAACCTCTTTAGAGTTTCTTACAGAAGGAAGACTACTATGAATGAAAAAGGCCTTGATGCTGGTCCTTGTCCTGAAGGTCAAAACCAAAATGAACAGTCAGACCAGAAGGGAGACCAGTCTGCAGCAAATCCTTAGAGAGTCTGTAATTTATGCTGTCAGTTACCTACCAGGCACTGGTTGCCATAGCTATAGCTCCTCATTCCCTCTGTACTGCAGTGATACAGGCTTGAAGCCACAAAGGCAGGAAAACTATGGAGATCTGTATCGAGATAAACAATGAAGCCTTTGGTGGTTTTGGCCAATTCATACTATCTGATATTAAAATAAATAATAATAAAAAATCCCCATAGACTAAAAAGAAATTTTATTTTTCAAATGTCTTGGATCAAGGATGAAGACTGCATGCCATATTCTTCCAGGCACATAATTACTTTCCCACTGTATACAAACAACCCTTTCCAAGGAAAAAAGAGATCAATACTTCAAAAAAAAAAGCTAGACTTCCAGAGACATTAAGAACTTATCAGCTATTAGCATCTTGTTTTGGCTGCAGGCTCTCATCTGACAACTTTTCAGATCATATTGTTCAGCAATTTAAAAACAAAACAACTCCCCCAAATGATAAGACTGTAAATTAGGGGTTTGAATGGCTTAAGTTCTAATGCAATAATAGTATCGTGCCTGGTGAAATTGCTAATTAAAAATGTTAAAACACTGTTAAACCAAACAAAATTCTCTAGATATTTCTGGCTATTTTTCTAGCATTGACATTTCTACTGACAGAGCTGCACCAATCTATGTCAGCATTCAGTTTCTTAAATCCAAAACATTACTTTACTTGTCTCATAGCATCAAGTGATTTATATTATCAAGTACTAGTCTTGCTGCTTTCGTTATAGTAAACTATTATACAAGTTACTTTTCTTTGCTTAGACTCCATCTTTTGGAAAAGTATTTTGAAGCATTAAAAAACTTACTAATGTAGTATAGATTCTCATGAAAACACTAAGCAACCTCATATTCATGGATCATTTCTGGTTTTACATGTGCTTTAATTCCTTTTATCCCCTAAAACAGAAAATAGCACAAAACTTGCCATGGCTACTAAGGAGATGCCAGAGCTCAGAAGATAAATAATGCTGAGATAGTTCGTGCTGGAAGAACTAATAGCAACATAAAAGCTAGAGCACAATCCATAAATACATTATTAATGATGTTTTCTTCTCCAATCAGCAGATGGACACTGAGCGGCTCAAGTGACAGGTAATGGGATACACAGCTTTTCATCACAAAGTATCTGCTTCAGCTCTTCCTCGTGTGGTTCGTAACTGAAAGTTACTGTTTGACAGGTATTCAGTAGCCAATACACAATAACCAGGCTCAGGCTAGTTTTTCCTGTGCAATCTGGCTAACAAAGCTGGTGTGTTGTTTTCAGACTTGGGGCTGAGTAGGCCAAGAGACTGGATTATCCTTTTAGGTCTGAAGGTTCAGCCCTTCAGAACAAGTTTGAAAGCCAGGTGCAAGTGGGGCAATGAACTCAGTGGTCAGTTTCCATTAGTGTTCATCAGGTGTTTTTTCAATGACTAAATGAACTTTTAAATACAGAAACAAACAAAAAAGAAAACAAAACCAAACAAAAACACAAACAAACAAAAAAAAAAAACAAGGGGGGGAAACCCAAGCAAGTAGAAGAATATCAACCTGAGATGAATGGAAAAAAATTAGTGTAATGTGACAGACTTTTTCCTTTCACAAAGCCTGTCATGAAGGACATGATGTGTTCTTCTTTGCATGCATAAGGCACAAGAATTTTCAGCACTCATACAAACATACAGTGTGCACACAAGACATCTGTATTGTCCAAGAAGAATTCATAAATTGATAAAAATCAAGTGATTGTAACTCCCCTGTGCAGGAAGGCTGGCAGCTACTGTTCTCAAACAAAACTACCATGGTCAATGTTCTCTATGAGCTTGGAATTTATTAGAGGATTTTTTTCACATGTACCAAACAGAACCACACTCATGTCTTCACCGAATCCAACTGAAATTAGGAGGATTTCAAACCCGACCAAAAGGCTGCCTACATCACCTGGAATCTGATAGCAAAATTAGTCACAGTATAGAAGCACTCTCCCAGTGAAAAGGAAATTTCCATTAGGGTATATATGGAGTAAGTCTAGCAATAGCCATATCAGACATAATTAATCAGTCAATTTCAAACATAAGGTCAGTATCATATGGAAGATTTTTAATGAGAATATTTTTGAAAATGTATCAGGCATGAAAGGGAATTATACATGCAAAAGTGCTGCAGACATCTAGAGTTGCTGAGTCAGAATTGTTAAAAATACAGCTGTGTTACCTCCTTGGCATCCATAGACATTACCTTTAAATTATCTGCTCTCAGCTTAGTTCAGAACATGAAGACAGATGCTAAAGACAGCTCTCTGACAGGATTAAATACTTTAGGTTAAAAGATGGCTGAACACATAACTTAAATCTGTATCTCTGTATATCTAGATCAATCCATTACAATCATACTTCAACAGAATGATTGAAACTCAGTTTGTATTTGAAGTTACTTGTTATCACTGTTATTAGAATCACAGTCCAGATTGCCTCCTTCCTTATTCTAGGCACTGTAGAGACAAACTGTAATAAAGATAGACAAGAGAGATAAAAGATGTGAAAAAGAGACAGAAACATAGACATTAACTTGCCAAAATCAGACTGCAAACCTATGGTCAAATTAAAAATAGAATCCAGATCATTCAAACCCCAGTTCTTTGCTGAGCTCAGAGTATTCCCTTCAGGTTTTCCTAAGACAACTTTATTAGCCATGAGTGTTTACCATTAGTAGTTAAAGATACACCATAAAAAGACCTCTAAAAAACCCCCAACTGAACTTGTCATGTCTCTGCAACATTTACAGAATAATCAAAAAGTTGAGTAAGAGGCTCCTGAATATACCTGCTGTACCATATATATGTTCAGGGTTCACTCAGGCCTACATGAAGCTGTTTAGCCAGCTGGACACAGTGAATGGCATGCACAGGAACATGAGGGTCAGCATCAAGGGATGAACTTTACCTCTTCAGGCCAAGTGACATTGACCCACACACAGCTGAGCAGCCTGGAAATGCACAGTCAAAGCTTCAACACACTCAGCTCAGTGACTAGCAAGCCTTTCCATCTCTTAAGTAACACATACCTAGTAAATTTTACTTTTTAATTGCTCAGCTTTTATCATTTTCCTCTCATTCTGGCTTCAAGTCCACAACTTATGCATATAGTTACTTTAGCATTTCATTGAATAATCCTATATATGAAGCATACTGTTTGGGAAGTCCATAGTAAAACCCAATTTTACTGTGAAAAGAACATTTTCTTACTAGTATTTCATATACAGTGCTATAATACTTCAGTCTTGAAGTAAACCCTCTGGTTGGTTCCATAATACAAGTAAATTTTTAAAAATACTAGCTATTAGTTCATCTAGTTTCTGACATTTCAGATAAATATTAAAATGCTTTCACATATTTAGCAGAACTAAAATTCAAATCCAACTTAGTACAGTCAGAAAAAATCTAATTTTCTATATAAATTTATGTAAAGACACCTTTATATATCTCACATACCTTACCTTGTTTCTGTACACATTTTATTTACCTTACTACCATTATCCTCTGTACATATATGAAAGGAGCTTTAAATGTAAAGTGCCATGGGATCGTGAACAGACACTTACCAATCTGTCTCTTTTATATGCTAATAACAGGGATTTTTCATTTCAATTTATATTGAAAAACAGGTAACTTTAGTTCTAGTGACTAATTCTTTCTCTGAAACAAAAATAAAGGAGTCTATAAAGAAATCTGGGCATTTAGTCTATAAATTAGAGAACACAAGATAAACAATGGGATGCTCATAGAACTTGGTAGCTCCAGTGAAAGGAAGGGAAAAATAGCTCTCTTAACTGAATCTTGAAACAATGTTCCATTTATATGGAACACTTCTCTATACAGACAAGAAATGTATGAACTGAGAGTCTTCTGATAAAGTTGAAAAGAAGCGCGTAGGATTGCAATAAAAGCAAGAGCAGATACATCCAGCATGCTGGAGACAGGAGCTGGTTTGTGAAATTAAACTGTGTAAGAACAGTAGTGATTCATTAGCTCTGCTGCCATCAGTACATGCCATTTCCACAGCAAAAAAACATGGACAGCCAGAAAAGAGCATAAAGTTAAAAAACCCATGAACCTCTATGAAAGGAACGTGTCAAGTATAAAGATTATGTGTCATGCTTCCATGGAATACATGCAGGCAAAAAAATTTGTGTCAAAGGCCTTAGTTTTTTTACTCTTTAGTAATTATCTACCTATATTATTTTCTGTCGGTACTTTTATTCACCTTCCTGGTGTTTAAAAGACATTCTAGCATACCTAGGAAATTATGATTAAATGTAAATAGAACTCATACTTATGCAGAATTTCTGAAATAAATACTGAGCACGAGATGCAAACAAATTTAAATCTAGGGCAAAATCTGTACAAACATACCAGATAGATGGTACATGCCATGATATAAATACAGGTGGAAGAGAAATCTACAGTTATGTTGGCCTAACACCTTCTATTGTAAGGTTCTAGTTTTAAATGCTTATAAACTTTGCCAATGTTTAGTTGCTCCATCTAAATTCTTTCAGAGTACCTGAGTTTTTCAAACCTTCACTAAAAACAGAGCTGAGACCTTCTAAAAAGTGAATAAGCAAAAACATTCTGGTTTGCCAGAATGGACAAGTTCTTATAACTCTTATAGTGAAACACTGAATTTAGAATGATGGTTTCCTCACTAGTAGAAAGACATGAAGCCTGAAGACACTCTCCTGAAGTGGGCCCAGCAGAGGACTACAAAGATGATTAAGGGACCAGAGCATCTCTCTTACAAGGAAAAGCTAAGGGAACTGGGCCAGTTCAGTCTTGGGAAGAGACAAATGAGAGGGTACTTCATCAATGTGTACAAGTATTCAAAGTGAAGGTGTCAAAAAGATGGAGCTGGGGCCTTCTCAGTGGTGCTGAGCAATAGGATGAGGCAATGAGCAGAAACTGATGCACACAAGTTCCACCTGAACATGATGAAGAACTTTTTTACTGAGCAGTGACCAAACACTGGGACAGACTAACCAGAGAGGACGTGGAGTCTCCTGCACTGGAGATATCCAAGAACCCTCTGGATGCAATCCTGTGCCATGTGCTCTGGGATGACCCTGCCTGCAGGGAGGTTAGACCACATGACCCACAGTGGCCCCTTCCAACCTGACTCATTCTGTAATTCAGTGACATGGGAGTTTTGCCGTCCAGTAGAACCTACAACTGAATCACAGACCAAGGCTTCCAATATAACACATGGAGGGATTTTAAGTGCACCTATATTATCAGGTTGAATCACTGCCTGTTTGGTTCCAAAGCACTCTCATTAGCATTTATTCTGTGCACATGAATATTCCTGGAATACTCTCTAAACCAAAATAACAAGGCTTCCTCTTAGACAAAATCTAGAAGATATTCAGTAGCTAGATAGCTCTAGAAATGAGTACAAAATCTCTCTACACTTGGTCCAGTCCTCTAATATCATCCTTGCAAGCCTTTTGCCTGGCACGACCCCATAACATGTCTCTTTGAAAACACACTACAGTACCATATAAGTGGTGTGCCGAGAGCATTTCTCCTTTTATCTTGGGCAAACAAAATAGGGTTTTGTTATTGAAGAGCCTTTCAAAATTGTTCAGATGTCTCACATGAATAGATAAACTTTAAAGTGCCAAGAGGCAGTTGGCGTGGCAGAGGACTCTAAACTATCACAGCTTTTGAAGATAGGGGACCCTGACTGCAGGAATCACCCTGACTACCAAAACAGATGTAGCAGGACAGCTTAATACTGAGGGGTTCAGTGCAGCCCTGGGCAATGATACTTAAAAACAAACTTCACCCATCTTAAAGTGCACAGTAAGAAATTGCCTCATCACAGGATGTGAGCGCAGCAGAGGAGTGATATTTGTGCTGTGCATGCAGAAGGGCTGTAGAAAGGCCTGCAAAAGCCTACAAGATCCCTGCATACTCTGCACGGTGTAGCAGCAGGCAGCCTGCCCTAGGGGTAGCAAGCCAAAAGCTCTGTTAATGGAAGCCACTCCTCGCATTCTGAGAAGGAAGCACGGGTTGACCCTGAAAATCAGAAATCCAGCATCACCTGAGAAGATGGATCACTTCTAACCATACACAGAAGCATTCCCTTACGCGTCCACAAACTCATGGTCCTTGCAGGGTTAAGTCCTGAGTATGCCTTCTGAGTATGTCTTTCAACTCTTCCCACACTAGGATAAAAATATGCAGCTATATTAGCTACTACAAACCCTAAAAAAGGCAGAAAAAAAACTATGAAGTGTTGAAAGAGGAAAATCTTGTATAGCATCAACAGGAGGTACAATTAATTGGATCTCTTCGTTCATTCTATAAATACGAACTTAAATATGATAAAAATGAAAATGTAGGAGTCTTAGCTGCAGTCACCTTTATGTTACTAGTCTCACTCATCTGATACAAAATTAATCTTCCCTTTGATATAATATGAGAAGAAGGAATGCTAGGACATGTATTTGGAACATTGCATTTAATGCAGTAAAAACCTGGAATTAACAAAGACTGCTAAAAATTGCACCAAAACACACCATAAAAATACTCAATTTGGATACAAAAAAGATATGAACTATAAAAAATAAACGTGTACCTTCTATGTTCTAAATGCTAGGCACATTCAATAAATGTTAAACAGATTATTATATCATATTTTCAAGTATTTCTTAACTCATTATAAATACAAAAAATAAACCCACAACAACAGTGGAAATGTGACAGCAGACATACCGATTCCTATATGTTACCAACAGAGTTGCACCTTGGAGTTAGTTCTCACAGAAAAATTCAACTACGCAACATAAAGCAAAGTCTTGCTTTTATGATCCTTTTATTTGCTTCACTGAGGCAGAAGAACACCAAGCGATTTGTACAAAGTGTTTTAATGTTACTATTTTTGTGATTCCCATCTCTACGGAATTTGGGTACCAGTACACAAATGCAGGCACTTCTCACAGGAATTGGTATTCTGGATAAGACAAATGGTTCATCCGGCTTAATAGCCTGTCTTTTACTTTGATCATCATCTGAATTCCCACATGTAGGTCATTTTAATACTTAATAACCACTGTGCAAACTGTGGCCACAAGCAGATAAAAATGTTTTAACTGTCGTTAGATAATATTAGATATTTTTGTTATGTATTCTTTGTCCAGGATATTACTGAATCTCAAACCCCAGTGGGCAGCTAAGCACCACACAGCCATTCACTCACCACCGGTGTGATGGGGCTGAGAACTGGAAGGGAAAAAGTGTGAAATTTCTTAAGTTTAGAAAAACACAGTTTAATAACAATAAATAAATGCAAAAAACCCCCAAACAATTGGTCACCAACAACAACTGATACCAAGCCAGTCCCCAAGTGACCAGAGCCCTGACCAACATCCCCACCCCTCCATCCAGCTTTACTTCTAAGCAAGACATCATAGAGTATGGAATACCCCTTGAATCAGCTGGGATCAGCTGTCCCAGCTGTGTCCCTTCCCAAACTCTTGTGCATCCCCAGACTCCTCACTTGTGGGGCAGTGTGAGGAACAGAAAAGGCCTTGAGGTTGTGTAATGTGCTCAGCCATAACAAAAACTTCTTATATTATTAACACTGTTTTCATCACAAATACAAAGCATAACTAACCCCACAGAAACTACTATGAAGAAAAATAACCCTATCCCAGCTAAAACCAGTATAATGCCTTAGTAACAGTCTGCATGAGTATTCCATGGTCAATATATATGTTTTTTCACATTCATTTAAAAATTAAGTTGGCCCAAACAGATATTCAGAATCCACATGTTGATTAATATGGACAATTGCTACTGACATCTAATACCAGGCCAGTTACCAGCCATATGTGAGAACATTTCCAAGTGGTCCAGGAAATGTTTAAGCTCCAGCCTGGGCACCCAAACCTGGCCCCCTTTGTCAGAGCTGTATCTATATCCAGCTCTCTCTCTTTCCAGCATGACTTACTGCCTGAACTTCCTAGGTGGATCTCAGGCATACATTGCAGGTGCATCATTCTCTCTGGCCCTGGTCTCCTGGATGAACCCTAAACTTATAAGTAGTCCTCTCTCTGAACCTGTCTCCTTGAAGCTCAGATCTGCCTTATAGGAAGTCTTATCTCCATTTTGGTCTTTGGTCTCCTGTTTTTCCTTAGTGGATTTCTTGGATGGACCCCTGACTTCTTACCTTGCCTTGTCTCAGACTGATGACAGTCACCATCCCAACCTCACTGGGATGGTACCCTGGTCAGAGAGGACCTGTCTTTGCTGTAGCCATGCTCTTTGCCCAGGTCTTTCCCTCTCATGGAGCAACTTTTGTTGCTCTCCAATAGAAGATAAGCAAGCTAACTTCTGGTTTTGCCAATAAGCCTCTGGGAGCAAACTGAAAAGGTGTTTAACATAAGTTTCACCACTTATCTGAAGTATAGTCCTGAATTTTTTTTCTTAAAAAGTGACAAATCTCTAGCAAACTTTTTCTATCATGATATAATTGCCTAAATAATTTATCATATTGTTCACTACATTCAAATGGAATCTTATCAATTTTTTTAAACTTAAGAGACAAGGAAGAGAGTGAAAGGGATTAAGAACAGACAAAACTCAAAGAAGTTTGTATTTCAATGTAATAATTCCACAGTCACTGAAAATTCTTAAAGCTGAGATTTAGATAGTGTAACTAAACATAAACGAGCATTTTTTCATATTTTCACCAGTTCAAATTTTACAAAAATATGCAGCAGTATTACAGCTAGAAGATATCTGATACTGACAGTACTACAGATACATATGATTAATTATGGTTCTGAACATGAATCTCTGGTTCTCTGTTAAGTGATGCCAATAATTGTTATTTGTAACCGTGTGGTCACATATATAAAATATCATGCTGTTTACATGCATGAAGTTCCAAATTTGACCTGTTGACCATTACCTCAAAAGAGTATGACTTTTATACAGCTTTGAATAAATTGTTTTGCAACATTTACAACACTGCAGATTGTGACAGCAGGGCATCCAACACTAATGGATTTTAAAAGAGTTGAAAAGAATTAAAGCCTTACAATTTAGATTGAGAACAGCACAAGAATTATTTAATGTAATGCAGGGTAAGAAGAATGAATTCATGGTAGTGGAGAAAGTTCCTGAAAGATGTTCAAGTTTTTTTGGGAAGTTGAACATACTGGTTTTGCAGCTTTTGATGCTAGGCTGCATAGAAGTAGAGTCTATTGCAGATGCTGATTAAGTAGTTTATTCCCTCAGTCTGTTCCTTCAGACATAATCTGGCAATTTCACCTGCTCCTGACAGGAAAGTTACCTCAGTAGTAGTTTGGCCTGTACAAGCATGAAAAAAAATTGTTTAAATTTCAACCCACCTATTCCAACCTCCTTATTGGCAGTGGTGCTTCTGTTCTCAATTCTCTCTTTACATTTGACACTGAGTGCCAGAAGAGATCTGCTTCAGTCAGGGAAGAGATGTTTTGAGCAACAGCCTGACAATGTTTGACAATTATGTATAATGATGACAGTTCAGTGGCTTCTCAAACCTTGTCCACAAGTCCAGTTGCATCATTTCAGTTGAGCCAAATTAACAGCTTCCAAGCAAAAGGTCTCATTGTCTCTTGTCTTCACTGCTCAGTTGGTTTTCTGCCATTTTAACAAGCTGAACTGGCATACCACCCAATTAAACTAGAGAGAGTGCAGGGGAAGTGGTAAAGTCATACAACTGGGGATGGAAGATATTATCCCTATTACAGTGACAGTGATCTGTTCAGTAAACTCAGGCCAGAGCATGACTGCTCAACCACTGTAAAGGGATTAAAAAAACCAACAAAAAACAAAGGAAAATCAAACAAAAAGTAATATACAATACAGGTGGAAAGGACTAACTGTGTAAATATTCCTCTTTCACAGGCACACTGGACACTTGGTCCAGTTTCAAGCTATTAAATATTATCCAGGTGTTTTACACAATAGTTGACATTATTTGGTGATCTAACTTTTGCAAATTTAGACAATTTAATCTCTACAGTAAAAAATGTAAATTGGAAACTATGCTACATGCATTCGTTTTTGACATTTTAATTACAGAGATAGCCTAGTCAGTCTGAATCTGTTCTGGTTTTTGAAAACACCTAGTTTGCATGAAATGTTCAGAACTCAATGCAAATATTAATATACTCATATTCACACTCATATTACATCACCTTATTTACATAGTTAATCTTACTCTTTAGCAGAATAATTAGGGCCACAGTGACGTAGCATTGTAGTAAAAATAAGACCTCATTGTGTAAGTCACTTGTCTTATTCTCACATTTTATGAAGACACTAGAGCATACAGATGGAACTATTTTACTTGTAAACCTTCTCCACCCACTGACTATTTCATCTAATACAACAGGCCTTGAAAAACACAATTGCTTTCTGTTACTGGTGAATTAGATTCTGCAGCAAGTGCAGTGAGGGGGAGTCAAGTTTTTACAAGAGTTTCTACATCTGTGGTCACAAAGAAAACCTCCTAAATGTTAACTGAGTCAGTGCCATCTTCTGAATCTGTGTTCAGTCTGACATACTGATTCAGGGTTTCCCAGCTAACTGCAAAATAAGGACAGATAGTTTTCGCTGCTGCTACTCAGAAGCATTTGGGTAACATCAATACTGACAGAGTTTTTCCATTATTTGGAAAAACTATGAGCACTAGCAAGCACAAAGGAGGCCAAGAGCCAATGAGAAACTCATTAAGCTGCTTAAACTGATCTAAATCTAGGCTGTTGAGGTCACATCCCGCCCCCGCCACATATTTCCACCCCCTTCCTTCAGCCAATGCTAGTGTTTACAGAAGCAGGTGGTGGTGTGCCAGTTCAAGGCAAAAAAAAGTGCAAAAAGAAACCAAATCAAAACCAAAACAACACACTGCTTTGGGAGGACAGCTTCCAACCTGATCAATTCTATGAACAGGTTTATGGAGCTGCACAGTACCAGCATCAGTGCAGAGGAGGGAAATAGGAGCACAACAGCTGGGAATTGAGAGTAGTTTAAGCTTCTAAGAAACTGAAACCTAACAAAGAACTGGAAGCTCTTAAGTTTATCCTTAGTTGTACAAACCCTTTCACACACTGATCAAACTTCAGATTACAGATGGAGGTAGATTTCTTTCCTTTACTGTCTCTGACTATGCACCAAACCCATGTTATTCTGTTGGCCAGAAATCTTGTTTATTAGTAGTAACTCATTCATGACTGGCTCTTAACAGAGGCACCCTAGTGATAACTGCACCTCGTTTCTAAACCCCCAAACCAGAGAAGATAAGGGAAAGGATAAGAGGCAGACATAATTTGTTTTCCAGCACTTAAGAAGCAGGAAAGGAAGGGGATTGAAGTAAAAGGAAGCAGCTCTCCACAGTCAGTAGGCTTCCTTGCAGTGCCTGGAAAAGGGAAAGTTTCTTTGTCCCTTTTGTCATACAAAAGCAGTGCTCAAATATAACAGATACAAGCTGATGTTGCATACCATCCCATCAGACACAAACAGTTAACAGAAATCCCAGTCCCCAAAAGTGAAAGCATGGCTGCTTGCTCATGCTGGCTTTGATACTTACAGGCTGGGTAAGGAAGCAGATCAATTTCACTTTTTGCGGTATTTATTAAGCCTTGTCCTATTTCTAACCCTTAGTGATACACCACAATTAGAATTTAACAAGTATGTCCGACATAAATTTTAAGTGCTTTATGTCCTGGCATTATTAGGGATATTAATGTCCCCTGCACTTTTTCCTCAGCTAACAGTGATTTGTGGCTTAATCCAGCCATGTGAGAAAAACAGTTTGTAAATTTTCCAGATGAAGTATCTGCACATTCCTCCTTTTGTTCAGGATTGTTCTGAATTTTACATTCTACCTTTGAGAGATTAAAAAGCGATTCGTTTGGATTATTATTAACAATTGTCTCTGGTACAGGTGAGCACCGTGAAAACACACACACACACCTGGCCCCAGGCTTTTAAGAGCTAGCAAGGGATTAAGGATGGTGTTGGGAAACCAGGCTGCAGCTCCGCAGAGCTCACCTTTTCCTCACGCACACGCTGGGGGTGTGCAGCGGAGCCCTCGGACTGGTGATGGGCACACTGGATGTGTGCGGGAGGGCAGCGTGCCTCGGCTATGCTCCATGTTCTTTTATATGGATTTTTGGGTGGTTGGTTGTTTTTCCCTCAACATCTCCGCTCTCCACTGACAGGCGCCTGGGCCCCCTCGCTCCGGAGCGGCTGAGGGCGGGGAGTGCGGGGACTCTGCCCGCGGGCTGCCCGCGGCTCAGCAAGAGCTCTGAGGACACGCTGAGGCGGCGGGGCCACGACGATGCGTGTCGGGAGCGCGGTAATCCCTGCGGATACCCCTCGGATCCCGGCTGCATCGCCCCATCCCTCCGGGATCGCCTCAGCGGCNAGAGGGGCGGCCGTCGGCGCGGTGTGCCGGCCCCGCCTCTCCCCGGGGCCGCGCAGCGGGGAAGGGGCAGCCCCGGCGGGGCCCAGGCTGGCGGTGCCGGGGGGGTCCCGGTGTCGCCTCGCTCGGGCGGCGGGAAGGAGGGAGAGAGGGAGGGCGGCCGTGGGCTCGGCGTGCGGGGGAGTGCTGCAGGGAGGGGATGGGAAGCGTGTCCTGCTCCGCGGGCGCTGAGCGGGCATGGCGNCTGGGTGCTGGGGAGGGGCAAGGGGTGTTCTCCAGGCAGGGCTGGGGGTTCTGCCCCCTCGGCTCTCGCCCGCGCCCCGTCCCGGGAAGTTTGGCTGCTGCGTAGCTCAGGCTGCAGTGAGAGTTGTGCTTGGGGGATCTCCGTAAGAATGCGAGGAGCGCTAATCGCCGCTCGGAGCCTTTCAGCTCCTTTTCCTGACAATAGGAGAGGATCTTTGGCCCCGCTTTGCCTCGGGCTCCCCCGGCGCTCCCGGCAGTGATTTGGCCGGCGGGCACGAAAGGGGCTCGCACAAGCAGTGATGGCAGAAAACTTGTAAATCCAGCAGGAAGTTAGCTGGCTCGCACTTTATTTTGTGTGAGAGGCAATTACCCGTGTGAGTAGAGGGCAGGAACAGTCAGGAGCGCTGTCTGCCTCATCCAGTGCCTCCCACCGCTTCTGTTTGTCTTTCAGTTTGTCAACATCGTTTTAAAATCACATGGAGGGAAGTTGGGTATTGTGGTCTGTGGGGGTTTGTTCGCTTTAATTCTTTTCCCAATATCCTCGGCGCCTTTGACGTTACAAACATTGAAACTTTTCTTCGCGTTCCTGAGAACAATAAGTCTCAAAAATGTGCTGTAGGTGAAGGATACAAGTTAAGTGCCATGCTCTGAGGGAGAAAATTGAGTTGTGGGCCTACTTCTAATACAAGACTTTAGCCCCTAGAACAGACATAATAATGAAGTGCAAAATGTGTATTATACTGGTGTCAGTTTCAAAGCTAAACTAAATATAAATATTTCTGAAGCTAGAATCAGAGACAGCAAGGATAAGTAAGTTCATAGACGTGACTCAAATCACTCGTGTTCTTTGTCCCTGCCTGCTTACCTGTGTGAAAGCTTATCTTTATGGTGAATTTTGAGGCATAAATAAAGTTTCAAAGCCTTATACAGATGAAAAATGTTTAAGGCAGCTTTGTAGACTGATAGTTCAATATTAAGATCTTCCAATAAAGCCCTAATTATTTTCAGTCTGTCAATTTCATTACTTATAGTGTGTCTAAAAAAACCTGATTTCTTTACTTGAAAAATCTGTCTAGATCTCCTTTTCAAAAAAACTGAGACTGTAAACTTTTTTTTTTCTTAAGGAACCTGCAAAATCAGTAAAGAGTGGAAAAGGTGGCAAAGATGGACAAGATAACCAAGAACACGAGGTAAATATTACTAAAATATGAAGGGTTTTTTGCACGCTAATTTGTCATGACTTTTAAAGAGTGCTTTAGGTTTTTCTAGGTTCTAGCAATTTTGACATGAGTGGTTTTGAGGGAAAATGATTGTGGAACTACTCTGGTATTTGACAAGATAAGAGGAGATGCTTTTAAAGAAGTCAGTTTTATTTAGAGTAAATAAATATTTGCTTGCTACAGTCTTAAATGCTCATCTATTTCCTTTTTTGGTTATGAGATGTACATCTGTCTCATTTTCTAGTGTTATTGTGAGATTTTGAGCTTGTCTTCTAGTTGCTCACTGTAGTTTTTATCACTCTGTAATTCCCAGAGGTCTTGTCTCTCAAACTGTCGATGTTGGCATGTCAGTTAAGTGTCAGTAGCCTGTTATACTGTCAGGAGACCTTATGCTTAATCAAAGGGTGCCAGCTGTTTTGTTGTGTGGTTTCTTTTTATAGGTGTATGATGAAATATTTCAATTTTTGCTGATTATTCTGTTGTTGTTGCTTTTTCCTTCTGCATTTTTCTTTGTTTTGACCACCAGCAAGGCTTGAAAGGGGCCAGTCAAATAATTGTTCACTCTCTTTCCCACATTAATCCAGGAACTCAAAATTAGTAGTTTTGCTTCATTTGGAGATCCACTGTTCAGGTGGATTTCTTGAAATTTTCTCTAAAATATTCTTACTAGCTTAAAAGTAAAATGTTGTACTGAAAAGCTTATGTATTTCAGCCTCTAAAGTCTATGTCTTGATAGTGAAAGGTAATGTTTGAGAACAAAGTACTCATCCAGCTTTACCCTTTTTCCCACTCTGAAATGACTGTTAGGGTTGAGTGGGTGGGATTATTTATTATGTGCTTTCTGGTGCACTTCAGTGCATTCTCATTTGTGTGTTGAGAAAGATGCATGCTACTATCATAACTTAATAAGATCATTAAAACTTGTAAACTGTGTGTAAGGGTATTTTGACAAATTCTGGTAAGAGTGATTGAGTTTTGGTCGAGGGAACTGAGTTCCTAAAAGGGATCTTAGTTACTAGGGAAGCTCATAGAATGAAATGGAAAATGTATTAGTGTAGATGTTTACAATGGTGTAAGTAGATGTACTTTATTGTCATATGTTCAGTCTTTACAGTATATTGCTCTGGTGTTAAAAAGGGTGTCACTTCTTGGTCATAGTTTGCATTCCTGTGCAGTTGTAAGGGTCATCATTATCAGCATCTTTCCTGTATGTTTGGTGATCACTTACTTTCTCAAGCTTTCGAATGAGGAGTTGCTGAATCCAAGACTGGTTTTCTTATTCCTTCTCCAGGATAGAGTGTAAAGCTCCCAGAGTTAATAAGCAAAGGGCTTTAAATGTTAGCTGAAAGTGTATATGTGGGTTTGTTTGACATTTCTTTCTGTGTTTGCAGATGTAGCTTTTTGTTTTTTAAATTTAAAATGTAGGAGAGAGGAATCTGTATAGGAGATTATGTTTCAGTGTTCATGCACTGTTTCTTTTGTCCTTCCTGCTAGAATTCCCAGTGACCTGTACAGTTTCCTTGTCTATGGTACTTAATCATATGTGAGTAGGGGCAAACTGGGAAAGGAACTGGGAATGTGACTGGCACATATAGTGCGGTTGTAATTCCCAGTGGGCATTATTTATTCTCCATACAATTTTGAACACCTCAGTGCCCGACTCATTAACTTAATTAATGGAGTAATTGCACACAAATAGTAACATAGACTCTGCATTCTAATGTGGCTGGCTATAATCATGATATATGTTAGCTGGGGCTTATATGAGCAGAAAGGAGGCTATTTGTTAACATAGTGAAGACTGGTAAATATAGAAATATTCTGGAGCACACATTTTTAGATTTCTTTTTTCTTGAAAGAAGGTTGTCTTCATGTTTCCTTATACATATGTTTTAACATGGCTTTTTAAAAATCCTCTTCTAGACTATGAGTAGGTTTGGAATTATGCTGGTTCGTTTCAGCTTTTTGTTTCTCAAAATGCATTTAATGTATATGCATTTGATGCAAATGAATTTAATGCAAATGGAAGATTGTAAAGACTAGAAACCGTCTGCTATTCAAAGAACAGGGACAACACAAGCAGCAGCATCCCACAAATACTTTATTTATAGATGCTTTTATAGCGCTTAACGAAATTCATGATGCCTTGAACTTCTATAGATAAAAAAGTACAACAGATCTTAATATTTACAAAAATGAACACGTGTTTTTCCTGTCTTGCAGTCAGGGAAATGAGATTTCAGTTGATTGAAGCTGTAGAGCAAGTTTGAAAAGGGATTGAAATGATTCCTGGTATGCCAGATCAGAATGGCCATGCTGAATGAAGGTGAAAATTACTTAAGATGATGGCTCTTGCATTAGCTGGTTGTTCTGTGATGTAATACTGAAAAGGCCTTGCTGCATGTGACGCAACATGGATCTCTTATCTGATGTGCTATGTGGTCAGCATCTGATGCTCAAGGGGAGAGATTCAGAAACAGTAAATGTATGGTCTTCCATTCTGGTATACTTTTCTTTAAGCTGGTATGTTAGAATGTTTCTTAACTGGCTGTTGTGTAAAATTGATTTCATATTATTAATGATGTAATTGACTTTTTTTTATATTGTTGTATTTAGATATTTTTCCCCAAACCCTGCTTAATGTTCCCTAGATGGGAATGCCTCTGTTACTTTGATTGCCCTTCTCCGTTTCCATCTTCTGTTCTCCTTTTTGTGACAGAAGCACCAGAAATGCATTTGCCTCATGGATAAGCTTTGGTGTAGAGTTCTGTTTTGTCCCAGGGGTGTGGAGGTTTCCATTTGAATAAAGGCAGGAGTAACTTGCAGACGGTTTACTTTTTTTAGAAAGAGGTGGCTTGATAATAGTTAATGCTTGTTTAGAAACATTACCTTTTTCTATCTAGCTAAAACCTAACATTTCTAGTAATTCAAGGGCAGTACTTTAACATCGGTTTTCAAATACTGCCACAGGGGAAGGAAGTTAAAATTTGAGCCTTATACACTCTTATTTCTGTCTTCTAGTCTGTGGCATGATACATGCTAAAACTTGCACTTTTCACCACTCACTGAAATAGTCTAGGACACTTGGATAGTGAATTCACAATTGTGGATCACCTGGGGGATGGAAGGGCCAGAAGTAGCTGGTAACTTTTCATACAAGACAATAGTAGGTGACTGGGAGTGATAGCATATTCTAGGTCTAACTGGACTGGCTTAAGAAGGCATGGAGCTTCTAAATTTAAAATTGTATTAATTTTGAATCTACCTGCTGAATATCCTGTAGAAGGGAAACACTGTTTTTGTTGTTTAAGAAAGTATCCACTTGGTGACTTCAAGCAAATGAGAACAGAAATCATAACTCATTCTTCTCCTGTGCAGAGCAGCAAACGGAAGACTAATGTGGTTTTGAGGAGCATATGTGTGGTATTGTTTGCATGTGCTGCTCTGGTTGCTTCTTTCTACTTTAAAGGTGTTTTGTTATGGGTTTTTTAATACAGACAAATCAAAATGTCATAAAATACAAACTGCATTAGCCATCTTTCTTGCTGTGCAAGAAATTGCTTGATTTATTGATAGCATGTGTTGCTGATGTTAAACTATGATTGCTACTGAAACTAGTTTTAAAAAAATTCTGTCCTGTCACTGTCTCACAGCCATCACTCTTCAGTAGGTATACTAAACATTGGTGATAACTTCTGGTGCAGAAATTTTGTTAGGCTTTGTTTTCAGAAGTTTTTCTTCCCTGCATTTTGAAGCCTGTTCTATTTAAAAGTTAATTTCTTACACTATTCAACATAGTAGTGGAATTACTAAAAAATTACAGAAATCTCTCTTTAATGGGCCATCTTCAAAATACTTCAGCAGAAGTGAGGATTTTCATCTTTCTGAAAGAATCTTGAGGTGGCTATTCAGTCTTCCATGATCACCTTTCCTGTATGAGCCAGCATGCGGTGAGGAAAGGCTATCAGTATTATCACTATGGCTTTTACTGATTCCTGATTCCATGAGCACATACGATTATCACTTTCCTCAAAAATACAAAACTGCAAAAGGTATGGGGACTAGAAGCAGTGTCCATGGTTTTGCAAGGGTTTCTTAGCAGAGGTCATATGTAGAAGTATCTTATTTAAAGGAAAGCAAGGAATAGACAAAAGCAGTAAATCCAGCATTTTTGTGTTAATACATTTCTGTGATCAGCAGCAAGCTAATTTAGAAAGTTGACTCAATATTTTCTCTATACTCTTGCTTATTCCCCTCATGTTTCCTGTGTGTGGTTTTCATTGTGGTGCCATTTACCCTGAAAAACAAATGTACCTGATCTTGAAGATGCTGCATGGAGACTGTTATACAGTGTCCAGTTTGTGACTAGATTTTTCTACTTGGAAATTTTTTTAAGTTATACTTGAAAGTCTTGGCCCAAGTAAGTACTAATTAGGCAGCTCATTAGAGACCATAGCAGAGGATTTTGAGGTTTGGGGATTGGAGAGGGAGGAATACATTTCCAAAAGTTCTGTGGTTGTTTTCCTCTCCCTGTTAATATGTATTAGGACTTGCCCTAGATAATTTCTGGAAATACCTTTTTGTACAGATATGTATTTATTATCTTTTGTATAAAGCATCCATCAGTTAGTTCTTTTCAATTCCTGTTGTTCAGTCATAGAATGGTTTGGGTTGGAAGGGACCCTAAAGATCATCTTGTTCCAACCCCCCTGCCATTGGCAGAGACGCCTTCCAGTTGACCAGGTTGCTCAAAGGCCCATCCAGCCTGGCCTTGAAAGCTTTCAGGCATGGGCATCCACAGCTTCTGTGGGCAATCCATTCCAGTACCTCACCACCCTCACAGTCAAGAATTTCTTCTTGTAACTTAACTTACTCTGTTTAAAGTCATTCACTCTGGTTCTGTCACTGCATGCTCTTGTAAAAAGTCTCCATCTTTCTTGTAGGCTCCCTTCAGGTACTTGGATGGCTGCAATTAGGCTACCCCAAAGCCTTCTCTTCTCCAGCCTGAACAAACCCAGCTCCCTCAACCTTTCCTCATAGAAGTGTTCCATCTCTCTAAGCATCTTGGTGGCCTCCTCTGGGTTCACATCAAGAGGTCCATGTCCTTCCTGTGTTGGGGATCCCAGAACTGGATGCAGTGTTCTGGGTGGGGTCTCGTGAGACTGGAGGAGAGTGGCAGAACCTTCTGCCTTGCCCTGCTGGCCACGCTGGTTTTGGTTCAGCCCAGGATACAGTTGACTTTCTGGTCTGCAAGCACACATTGCTGGGTCTTGTCCAGCCTCTCATCCACCAGCAACCCCAATGCCTTCTTAGCAGGACTGCTCTCCATCTGTTCATCCCCCAGCCTGTGTTGATACCAGAGGTTGCCCTGATGCGAGTGTGCCACTTGTTCTTGCTAAACCTCATGAGATTCCCATGGGCCCATTTCTCAGGCTTGACCAAGCCCCCATGGATGGCATTCCATCCTTCAGTTGTGTCAACCTCACACTGGTTGGATGTTGTCTGTCACTCAGTGGGACAGCATTTTTGGATGTGTGTGGATCCGGAATCTTTGAGATGTACTTGTTGTTTGTAGAAACTGATGGGCTTTACAAAGAGATAAGTTTAGCATCGACTGGTTTTCTATCTTTTAATTAATGCCTGAAGTTAAGTATCAATTTATTTATAGTTTAAAACAGTGTATTAAGGGTTTTCATAGTATTCACTAATACACTCTGAGTTACACAGCTATCTAAATCAGGAATGGCTGATAGCCTGTAATAAAGCATCCCCAAACTACCAAGTTTTCAGTGAACCAAATCATTAAGCTGCGTTTGTCTGGCATGCTCATCCCTGAATCCTAGCTGAACTGTGGCTGTTTCCTCAGTCTGTGTTCAGCAGTACGGCCCAGCTGCACTGACAGGCAGAATAGCTAGTGCTTCCATGAGTCAGTCCTATGCAGTAGATAAGTTGATTTGAAAATCGGTGATCTTTCATTTGAAAGAGCAGATACTCATATTATGAAATAAAATGGAAATTTTGAACAACTAGTCCACTCAAGTTTGAATTGCAGAAGGACTACAAATGGACAGTTCTAGAACTTCTGTTTTATGAAGCTGTCTTGCTATTTTGTTTTGGGATTTTATCTCTAACATTAGCAAAGCAGGACTTGCATCATGACTTTATATGCAGTTTTGGTTTCATTTTCTCTTCTATCATATCTAGCTGATATGAAATAAAGTCTGGGCTTTGACATGGGTTTGGTTGGTTTTAAACTGGTGTGCCAACTTCTTGAAAAAATTAATTTGAAAACTAATTTTTGGTCATGGCTTGCAGTTCTGATTTTCTTTCCTAGAGAGATTATTTTAATGAGTTGATATAACTATTAAGAATACGTAAGTGTAGCCAATGAATACACCCTTAGTACTAGGAGAGGTGCTGTTTGCTGACTAGAAAGATGCACCACATTACTCTTAAAGCATCTATGCAACTTTTTGTTTAACTACTGTAATTTCCTATTTCCCGTTTTTATTGACATGTTACCTTTTTGGTTTTGGGAACTAGAATTTCCTTCTGTGTTCTTAGCAAGTGCACCTCAATACTGAATAGTGGAGGAGGGTATCTCAACAGTGCTTGTTATGTAACTTTAATATTATGCTTTTAAAACTAATGGAATTATTAAAGTGTACAAAACACTACTGTATACAAGTATTTTGTTACTTAAAATGAGATGCTTCTGAAAACAGGATCCTGTGCCCTTCTACTTCTTACACAAGGCTGACAACTACTTGTGTAACATATGAGGTGTGAGGATTGTTTTAGTACTTGCTATTCTCTGCTTCCTAATCGTGCTTTCAAATGCTCTGAATCCTTCCCAAATGGAAGCACTGCAAGGAAGGCAAAGGCTGTTCTAATCAAAAGCAGCAAAGTGACTTTTAAAAATAGATACCAGCATTTTATAAACTGAAAGCATCCTTTTCATTTGTTTCAGATTATTTTCCTAAGTATTTTCATAAGAGTTAAGGCCTAACACTCCTTAAACTTAGAGAGGACTCTGGTGTACATTAATGCATGTGTAATAGAAAATTATTAATGTGATTATCATAGAGAGTACAAACAGTAAGAAAAAAACAGGTAACCATTGAATCCACCCATATGTTCACAGACTTCAAAGATGTTGTGTTTTGTGTACATTTTTCTGCCCTCAATTTCATTTGAAACCAGAATAAATATCTAATTCTAGAAGTGTGATGATAGGTTTGGGTTTTTTTTTCTTTTTGTGTGTCATTCCCCCACAACAGGCTTTCAGGGCCATTGAAAAAAACCAACAACAACAGAAAAACAACCTGGGGAAAAAAATCCTGGCCTATTCCTGAATATACTTCTTAAAAGATGAAAACGTGACTGCCAAATACTATCATTTGCTACACCTTTATGGTGACTTTCCTGTACTGCCTCATCACTATTCAATTTAGCCGTCTGAAATACTGACAAGAAAGCTTTTGCAGTGACATGTAAAATAAGAGCATGATGTAAGCCAATGATTTTGTGTAACACTTCTGTAGAAGTGGTTAAGTTTCTTAGTCACAGAATCAGAATGGTCTGGGTTGGAAGGGACCTTAAAGATCATCTAGTTCCGACCATCCTACCTTCTTCCACTAGATCAGGTTACTTGTCATGGTCTGTAACTCTCTCAAATAGCGCCTAATACAAATACCAAACTGGTGGGCTGGAGGCGAAGTAAAAAAAATACTTCAGTATGAGTGTGAAGTGAAAAGCTTCTATGAATGGATCAGGGAGCACAAGAATAGACATAGTGGTAAAGCCACACATGCAGTAGCCTTAGCTCATCAGTAGCTTTATATAATTAACATTTACAGTGGGGTATAGGAGTTGGTGACTAAAGCGAATGAGTTAGTGTGTGTTTTCCACCAAATGTGGGAACCTTATATATGTGTGCATATGTGTGTGTATATATATAAAGAAGCACAAAGGTAGTTTTTGTTGTGTTTTTTGAAAGTAAAAGGGTGTCTTAGGCCGATCAGGGAGAAATTAAAAATTAAAATCAAGAAGTAAAGTAATTTAAGCCAGGCCATCATTTAGTCAGATTCTTCATCCTGCTATAAAGGTTTTGAAATAATACTTAGTACATTATCTGTTTTCTGTCACTGTTAATTAGCTAACTGGTGGTTCCAGGTAACAATTTTTTTTTTCTGAGGCCATTTGTTACTTTGAAGTTTCATTATAGAAGATACATTAGGAAAGAAATGTTGCTTTGCAGCCTGTGTTTGTGAAGTCCCAGACGCTCGCTGATGGTGTTTCAGCAAGCACAAAGCAGCATGAATCCTCTTGCAGTCTGAGCCTGGGTGCCCTCTCATCTTTGCCAGTACTCTGCAACCTCACACTGCAGAGCTGATCTCTGACTGAAAAGAGGCAAGTAGTAGTTTGATCCTGGAGTAAACTAGTTAAAATTAAGATTGCAAGAAGCAAATGGAAAGCAAGCCTTATATCTTTAGTTGTGAGTGTAAAATTATAGTGTATTTATGTCAAGGATGCAGTACACTGAGCTGAGACATCGGATTGGTTTGGTGTGTTGCAAGTCAAATCTGTTACACAAAGCTGTGATGATACAATTCTTTAGAAGATAAAATTGGAGCCCTGTGTGTAAGCAGCTAACAGGAAATACAAGCAATGCTTTATGTTATGAAAAATAAACAGCAGCAAGAAAGGCAGAAGAGTTTCAGCAAGTTGTAGATCCATCTTGTAAAGTGGTTTGTGACTGTAAAGTTTGCTCTGGGCACCCCTCCACAGTGAAGAGGGCTAGATGGCCTTCACTGGTCGTAGAGAACATCCCAGTCACTGATGCAATTCAACATACTGCATGCTGCTTCTGACAAAGCACTACTGGAACTCTGTAGTTAGACATCAAAAATAGCCAGCAGTAACATTGTTACATGTAAATGCAAAATCACAGTTGCTGAACAAGTACTACAACATAAATCAGTGAGTGCTGATTATACCGTGCTAAAATATAGAGGCTTTGTCATCACCACCCTATTAAAAAGTTAATCTTTTTGCTTATCATTATAACAACATGGATCCTCAAAGCTTTAGGATGTAGCTCTTGCTATAATAAAAACATAGGAAATTACACTGAGTAGTCCAGCGGTAGTCTCAGCATATCTCACCTACTGAGACACTGTTTAACAGTAATAAGCATATTTGCTAGAAGGTCAGCTGCAAAGATCATTCTGGCAGGCCAATCCAGATATCATTCTGGCAAATTGTTTTGTTGAAGAAAGAACAATGAACATATAAATTGCTATCTGTGTGAAACCAACCCAAGTCTTCAGCACCATAAGGTGCATCTCCAGAAACTCCTCACAAAGTTGTCTGTCCAAACACTTTTGTGATGGTAAAATTAGTGAACAAGAATGGCATAGTAGCAAGAATATTCAACAAAGAACCCCAGAAACATTTGCCATCCAGAATGGTACCCAGCAAACATGTCATTTCCATGCTGGTTTTAACTGTGTTGTTTGTGGATCAGTGTTTCTTTATGTCCAGCTGACTCCACATCAAGCTTTGTATAGTTCACACTGAATAGATTGAAAATACTGATGGTAAAGATCGCAGCTAGTTGCTCCATAACAAATTCCTTCTCAGTGATTGATTGGGCACTTGCGTGAACTGGAATTACTGCAGACTGCCTGGATAGCTCTGTCAGGCCTTATCCTTACTACCAATAGTAATCAGAACAAACAAGAGTTTATTCTGATGTTAGCCTCTTGGAAGGCATATTGAACCTGCTGCTGTTTACAGCACAGCATTGAAATCAGCTGACAAATAGTGTTCTCCTGATAGTGTGCTGTCTTGATCCCAGCTCCTGATCTAACATCTCCAGCCCACCTTCTGCAGGTATGCTGTGGATACATTCACCAGGTTGATGCCAGCTGGGCCATATGCCAGATATGATCTGTCCTTGTTCCCACCCCCAAAAAAAGTATATGAAGATCTGCGAAGCAGAGAGCTCCGTGGTAGTGTTCAAGATTCCTGGAGTGTTCAGGGATTATCACACTACTTTGAAGTTACTGCAGAGGGGAAAAAACTGCATGTAAGGTCCTTTAACTGCTCTCCACCCATTTTGACTCCTTGATCTTTGATTTCAGTTCTCATTTTAAGAGATTAAATTAAATTCAGCTTCTCAGCCTAATTACATTGATTATGTATTAGGTCTCAACCTGTTAGCCAAATTATTTTGATTGCATACTGGGCCCTCATACAGTTTCGAGAATCAAGTTGTTAACGTCCCTTTCATGTTTTCTTGTGATCTTTGTTTAACAGTTTCAGTAAACTGTATTTCAGTTTCACTGTAAGTATGTTTTAGATGTAATCCAGAATGCTTTCGTAGCATTCTGAGGCTGCCTTGGCGAGGAACATGCTCTTCTGGGTGCTACAGATCAGACCTCTGTTTATATTAATGAAAAATAAGTCCATGGAGGCTACTTACTTTACCAAAAGGAAAAGGAAAGGTTTAAATCTGCATTAAAATAAGCATTTTCCCTCTGTTTCAGATTCAGACTGATGATTCTTTTAAAGTGTTCTGTGCTTTTCATTCTCTGTACTTGTATTTCACAGGGAGTCTTGATCATGTTGGTACAAGGTTCTCCTATCCAGATTTCATAGTCCAGAGTCTTTTCTCAGGGTTTTTGCTGTAATGTGGCTTGCTGCTGCCATTGTGGTATGGTGTACACGCTGATATAAACTTGAATTCAGTGGTGATACTCATTAAAGGGAAGAAATTTGCACATTAGTGTTAGACTGACCTGTGTCGAGAAACATGATACAGGGTGCTGCCTATCACCATGTCTTCTTCAGGCAGAGAATCTGTCTTGCCTTTTGCTTATATTGTCACTAGTGAGCCATCCAGTGTTTTTAAATCTTTTAATGACAGGTGGATCCAGGTGATTTTACCATCCTCTTCAAATCCTCGCCTTGCTCTGACCATTTTATCTTGGAAAACTACATGCAAGCTTGCTGCATTCTTGTAAAGTTGACCCCACTCTAGGCTTGGCTTGGCTTTGGATTTTGTGGAGCAGAAGGCTTTGTGTGCTTTGCTCTAATTCTGTTATTAGTGAGTGTGCTTTGGAAGGTAAGGTCAGACACAGATCTTCTGGTTGCCCTTGTTTGTCAAAGTAGCTTGAATACCATTTTTGGGGGACTATCAGAAAGGGAAGGATAGGGTCTTCTGACTTAATGACATACGTGGGATGCAGGGTGGACCCTCCCTCCAGGTCCCAATGTGCTCTCCTATGTCTTAGCTACTTGTCCAGAGGTAAAAGTTGCCATGTGGGATGTTGATGATGATCAGTTTTATTTGAAAAGAAAAACTAGCTGTAACTGTTAATGTGCTCACTCTACTCATATCTTTCTTTCCCTGGTTGCAAACTTAGTGTTGTACTCTGACCTATCCTTGCCTGTGTGCATGTCAGGAGGGTAAAGGATCTGACTTGGCTCAAAAGAGTGATGTTGAGACAAAAAAGGTACCTGATGCAGGATCACTCAGGGGATGAAGGGATGCAAGGATGATCTACCTTGAACTGTTGTGACTGGCAGGAAACATCTCCTCCCTGCCTTTCACTCTTGGATTAATTCTAGGCTTCATCAAAGGCACTGAGGAGCATAAACCATACACTTTCAATTGCTAAAACCAGAATTTAGAAGTTGGAATCACACTGTTACTGACTGTCTTAATGTTCATTGAAGTATTTAAAGCTCTGATTTTTAAAAATAAATTGATCAAAAAACCTGAAGGTTGTGTTTTAATCATGATCTGAAGAAACACGTTCTCAATCTGACATTTTTCAGAGGAGTTTGAACACATTTTTAGAGGTTTATCAGCACTTTTGGAATTGAATGTGTCTTGTCAGTATACAAACATTTGGGTGGGAGGGAGCTTTTGGCAGAACAAGGGGAAGAATAGGTATTTCTCATTCCAGTCACAGGAAGAGAATTGATAAAAATGTGTCTGTAGTTTAACTGTTCTGTTGTCAAATACATTGAATTGTTCGTTGATGTAGCAAATGGTCCATTACTTATTCTTGGGAGTTGTGGTTTCTGAAGTAGCTTGTTACTAGGAGGACAAAGCTGAGCTTGGCACTTTGAACTCAGAGGCACTGTACCTTCATGCAAAGTGTGTTACCTTGAAATACTTAGCGGAGGAATACACAGCATTGTTAGTCTGAATTTGTTTGGTGCTTTTTTAGAGGTGTGGTTAAAACTGCTGTGCTGCTTGGCTTAAGTTGCCTTAAGTCACTCTCTCCAGGTGCCCTTCTGTCCAGGGGCTGATTGTCTGCAAGCTCTGGAGGCCAGTTCTCTTGTGGTAGCACCATAGTGCCACTTGCAGAGGTCATGGGGTAAAGCTGTGTGGCATTGAAATAATAGTGACTTAAAAACTGTCTGGGCAGCATTCTGATACGTGCTGGCTGCCTGGAGCAGGACTGAAAAGCAGGGATGATCATGCTTGAGGGTAGGAAGGAGGAGGAAATCTCTTGGATAAATGGCCAGTGATTCAGGGTAGAATTACTCTGGAGTCATCACTTCTAAAGGGGAGGTTGCCATAGGAACAAAAAATGCTTTCTTTCAACATTTCTAATTAGAAGTGTTACCCATCCTTTTAAATAACCACTTTTGGCTAATTTTAGAATTTATCTGCAATTTAGAATACTTGTTTCCCTGAGGTGTGTGCTACCTTAGGATACCGTAGTGTGTGTGTGTGTGTGCAGGCACATGCAAGCACCAGTTAATTTGAAATTGAGAATTTGTTTGGGAAGAGAGGAAACAGGAAAATGGCTTTTCCTATTCCAAGTAGTGAACAAAATGCAGGTGGCAGTGGAAGGTAGCCAGTTCAGGAAAACACCATTAGTCTTAAGCACAATATTGAAAATACAGAATCCTGTGCAGTATTAGTGTTTATAATGCATCTTAATAGCATTTATTGTTCAATACATGGTAAGTCATTGCTTCCTAATTCTTAGTGCTGGTTTTCTCTCTGCTTAGTCTAATAGTATTTTTATTTGTAATGCTTTTTTATTTCAGTTAATGGATAGAAATTACCTTGCAGATCACTTGTATTTCAGCACTTTTAAACATTTAGTGTTTGGGATTAAAAAGTGAAATAGTCTGAAAATGCAATGTAAGAGGTATTACTTGTACAGAAATGCTTTTAACTTGCTCATGTATGCCATTTTTATTGGGAAAAGTTCTAGAGTGTTTTTGGTAACTGAGACTTCTAGTATTCAGTGTAGTCTCCCCTTATGTGTTCTATAAGGATGTAAGGGAGTTTGCTTTTATAATATTAAATTTGCAAAATGGTCATCTTAAATGTGTTTAATGAAAACTAAATGTTGCTTTCAGTTGTTTTCTTTGATATCTTAAGTACCGCGTATATAATATAACACAATACAATTGTTAATCTATTCTGGAAGCATATATTCTTTCCCAGTTATGCCACTAGAAGAAAATTTGAATAAAATTACTGTCTTGGAGACTCCAAGGGTAGATAAATTTATGTATGGTAACGTTTCCATGTGCACTGAATGTGTATGCTCCCAGACTATGCAAATTGCCGATGAATAAGCTTTTCTGGAGATACTTTCTAGAACATGAAGAAAATTGGTTTTGCTTGTTTTAGCAACAGCCCTATGAAAATGCCATTGATGTTATTTCATGCAGGAGGGAAACGCTGCTTTATACCTATTATACTTAAGAAAATTCTAATTATATCAATTCAAACTGCCAAAGTACCAGCATTACAACTTGATTTCCATGATGAATTCCATTCCCATCTGATTTTTTTTTTCCCCTGTTTCTTCTGGGCACTTTCTGAGAAGAAATATGGTCTTCCCTGTTACGAAAAAATAGAAGGTGCCAAGGAACATTTTGCTTCTACTTTGCAAATTTGAGAGACTTAAATTAAGGGCCTGCAAAATGAATTACAGCATTGCAGTAAGATGTCCTGATCAGCTGTTTCTGTATTTTTAGGGTAGGTCATTCCTAGATGTTTTACCATTCTTGTAAAAAGTGTAATGAAATTATTCATATTTTAGAAGTTAACTACTGCCTACTTTAAACCTGCTTTTCCTACCCTTCAAAAAAAGAAAAAGGCAGCATCACAAGTTCTGACAGGCTTTTGTTAATGGTGCATTTTATTCGGTTTGAGAGAGAGCACTGTCAAATGTAGTCTGGGAAATAACAGCAAACTGGAAACCTGTAGCGGGAACCATTTTTCTGGTTTTATGTTGTAAACTTCATACAGAGGAATAGTGACAGTCTGATAAGGATTATTACAGTAAAAGCAACCTGCTCTGAGTAGGTAGTAAACTGCTACAAAGCTTCATGTATATTTTAGAAGCTGTTGAAGCTACTACAATAGTGAGACTCACTCCTTTAACTTTATATCAAAGCCTGAATGCCCCAGCCAAGCTTAGGACTCTGGCAGTGAGGCACAGGACAAACAAGCAGTGAAAGGTTCAGCTGCTGCAGATAGACAAGTTCCTGTGATCCCTTTGAAGCTGAAGTCAAACAGCTTGGATACCTGGACTTCTTTCTCACAGGGGAAAAGGTGAGAGTAGCCGAGGAACTACATTATTTGAAAATATTTTTTTTTGTTGGCTGGTAACTTCAAATAAATGGGCTGGTGCATATGCCAAGGTGATCTGTTCCCATCTGTGTGAGGGCTGTGGTACAGAAACAAACACTGAAAAGATAAGCAGAAGAATAGGTGGCTGTTCATTCAGAGGTTGATGGATATAGTAATTTAATTAAGAGCTTATTTTGCTTCAGTCATTTCTGTGACAGAAATTACTTTTTATAAGATTTTCTCTCCAAGTTCAGCTGCAATTAACTGCTTTAATTTCTTTTTTAACAGGTGTCGAACAAAAAATCAAATAGCACTCCTCCCCCAGCACAACTATCTAAAATCAAAGTACCAGCACCACAGACAGTAGTGAAGAAGGAAAAGCGGCAGAGTTCTTCAAGGTTTAATGTTAGCAATAACAGGGAGCTTCAAAAACTGCCAGCTTTAAAAGGTATGTCTTTCCAAAATAGAATTACTCTTGTGGGACAAGAACTTGGGCATGAGACGGGGAAGGATTTTGTACTTCTTGTGTCTGGACAGCATACATAATATATTGAGTATGCACATATGCAAACTGCACATATTTGCACTGGGGGGTTTTTGTTTTGTTTTGGTTCATATTTCAGGAATTCCAGTGTATTGCTTTCTCGGCAATCACTGTAGGCAATGTCTGTGGGACAGCATATTAACTGATCTTGTGTAAAAGCAGAATATTTGGTCTTCTGTGCAAAATATTAGCTATCTGTCCATAATGCAGCATGCTTAAACCTAGCTTTGTTTGTGCTAAAACTTCTCTTGGCATTATGAGAAGACCTGGTCTATCACTATTTATGGGTCTGGTTTTCCTGAGCATGGGTCAAGCAGAGTGGCATCTTTTTAGTGAATATCAATTTTTTCTTTGTTGATTTTAAGGCTCTGTGATCTCTTAGAATTCTATTTATCGCCATCTGTGACAAAAAGATGATGATAATTAGTGTGTCTTCTCTTACTAACACAGCTTTTGTCTTTATTTTAGCTACTGCCTGTTGTGTAGGTACATGTTTGCATAGTGTGTGATGGTCGTTGTAATAGTTTTAGGGCAGAGTTTTCCAAGTGGAGTGAGATGTACTGATCTGCTGGTTGTGAGCTACTGATTTGCTCTGAAGATTTATTTAGAGGGAAAAAAACCCAAGACTGCTTTCCAGTGTTCAAAGATGGCAGTGAATGCCTAATGGATCACTGAAACGTTGAGTAGTACTTGTATAGGCAATGTGAAAATATTGGGGATAAGATGACTTTCCTGCAGTCATTGTTTTCTTATTTTATGATGCATAAGTATTTCTTGAAAATCAACTCCACTTCTCAGCCCATCTGAATTATACTGCTTTTCATACAAGATAGAATTAGTTTGCAAGATTCTTCTCTTCAAACAGATCCTGTTTTTACAAAAATAATCTGAAATAATGTCCATTATGTCAGTATAGCAGTCTATATACAAGATGCTGTTGAAGTTTTTCAAGACTCAACAGCTGCTTTTTTAATTAGTTAATTTCAATCTATTTATTAAGTTTGTTAATAAGAATATTCAGCACCACAGATTATGGATCATATGTTCTGTGTTTTAGACTGACATAGTAGGTTCATTCACAAGCTGTGACATCCAGGGCATGAGTGACATGAGCAAATGACACTGAATTAAAGTGGTGATTTTTTTAAGAAGTTGGGCATGCAGGCACCTTGACTGGAGTAACCTTTTGTTCAAAGTCTCAGCCACAAAGAGCAACATTAGTTACTTAGTCCTATTTTAAGTACAATGTTTCTGGTAGTGCCTAGGACTGCAGCCCAGGGAGTCCAGAACTGAGCATGCAACGCGGAGTGGACAGTGAGCTGGAAATAGGGGAAATGAGTGCAGATAGGAGAGGGGGGGAAGTAAACCATTTTACAGTGGGTGAGGTGAAGTTTTTGCTCTGTTTCCACCATGGCTCTGTTGCAGTTTAAACTAGTAGGCCACTGAAGGACAGAGAAATGCCTGCTTGGGCTTGGAGAGGGAGGAAGTAAAAAGTCTTAAAAACTGTGTAAGGTATTTTCTGAGAGCATTCTACCATTTTTGACACAGTGTATGTAGATGTGAAGAAATGGTAGGAATATTGTTGTGCATGTGCCCTTCAGTCTGCAAGCACTCCCCCCACTCCCAGGTGAAAGGAAACAAAAGTTCTGGAGCTTCTCTCTGGTGAGTGCCTGATGCTGGATGTACATGCCCAGCTTGCCAAGGGTCACATTTTCTTATGGAACACTGGTGCAGTTGCTGATCTAGTGATGGTAGTAATTGCTAACTTTTATTAGTAAAGGTCATAATAGCTTTGTTCAGTAAGCTGTGTCCACTCTCATGGTTCATTAGCAGGTGTCTCTGTAATTGCTGTGCTTACTGCATGTGCTTAGTCCGGATGTAATTCCAACCTATTAGGGTTGCTGAGAACACTGTTGGCCAGTGAAGCTGTTCCTCTAACGTGTACCTAGGCATTTACTGGGTCAGGTGAACCTGACAAGCTTTTTTTTATTTTGCACAGCTTTAAGTGTGTTGTTTAATGGCTGTGTCTACAGTTAAATTGGACAGGCAGGCTATAATTTAAAGGGCTGAGATTATTGAGGTGATTTTCACTTCTGTGGAGTTCCTTCAGGTTAGTTAGCGATGTTTAACCAGCTTTCAAACTCCTGTTACTTGTAACAAGTATTTTTACAGTTGCAGTATCTGGAAAACCTTTCTTTCGTCTGTGGTAGACCAAGAGATGTGTATTTTCTTAAAAATGTTGCACTGGCTCCTGTGTGCTGTGATGTACTTCACATCTGTTTTAAGCACGACAGAATGGTGTTGCCTTTCCGTACTTGAAGGTCCATATTAGGTATGTGAAAGCTTTTAACTGGTAAGTTCTAAATGACCCATGGCATTGCTGAGATAACCAAATTTCTTTTGTGCCATAGGGCTGGAGATGAGGTCAGCAGATCACTTGAAATAGTGGGAAGGGAAAGGAGGAGCTGCCAAAGTGGGTTTTCATCAAGATGTCTTGCTTAGGGAATACTTTTTTGGTCTTCAGATGTGCTGCAAACTTTCTCTTGGGCCTTGCACAAAAGTGCTGATGATAAGCTTCTGGAAATACCAACATGTTTGCCCTGGTGCCTGGTACTAGTGTGGTATGATTTGTGTTCGTTGGAACAATTTGCAATTAACATTGTGCACCTTCAGATTATTCAGGAAATGGAGGAGCAGGATAGCTCAGATAATGCACAAAGTAAAGGAAATAAATTATGAATTAAGGGGCTCTAACAGTAGAGCTGAACACAGAAAAGAGAAGTCTCTGATGCAACTGGTTTGTGGAACATCGAGATGCATATGTTAGCAAAACTACTAAGTAGTGAAGCTCCCTGCAGCACAGTGCAATGCAACCTGGTTTGGTTTGGGTAGAACAGGTAGCTTGTCTGCCCACAGATAACCCAGAAGTGTCTTTGGAGAAGTGCATTCAAAAGGGTGCCAGACATCTTGAAAATATCTTGCCTATTTTCATGAAAAAAAGAGAAATTCTGTGCCGGTGAACTTGTGCGATGTTGATTGCTGCTTACCCAGTTCCCTTTGTTAGCTAACATTTGTAGTGCAGGTACTTTAGTTACAGAAAGTTGATGTCTTATATTTTTTTTGCTCTGTTTATTGGGAAAAATTACTTACTGGACTTAAAGGTGTGTTATATTTTTATTGTGATCCAAAAGCTTGCAGATTAATGCTTTGATTTTATCAAATATAAATGGCAGTGGGTACTTCAGCCTTCAGAAACTTACCAGTTTCTTCATTTTTGGTTTCCTAAGAAAGCAGTTAGCAACTTAGGATAGACTAAAAGGGTTTAAAAATTTAAAAATATGTTCTGTATGAGATAAACAGCATAGGTGTTCAGTGTTGTATTTTATAAATATATTTGAAAAATACAGTATCTAAGCTCATATATACCTGACCACTGATGAACTGTAGACGTTTATGTTCATTGCAACTGCTCACTTCAGCTTTATGCAATAAGTTTGAAATCATTCTTATATGATGGATAACCTTTTAATTGTAAATTAGAAAACAATTCCACAGTGTCTGTGATTTAGTTTGTTGTGTGCTGGCATTTATTTCCAGTGATGCTGATGGGTCATCTTTACTTTGGTGCTTGATTCTAGATTGCCTCTATGAACCCAAATACATCATATACTGGAAAAATCTCTAGAGCTGAATCTGAGGGGGAGGGTATGCTCCTTATCTGGCTGTGTGAGTGTGTTGTGGTGTATTATGAATTGCAGGCTTTTTGCTTGTGTACTTGGCAGATGCAATGATACATTTTTCCTGCAGCTCTCATGGAGTTAGCATCCAGACCACCAGATCAAGTCTCTAAAAATTCTAAACAAAAAAATTACCTGGGTTTGATGCTGAGGGAAAGGAAGGATATGTTGTGGGGGGGAGGGGTTTTTTATAGTTTTTTATCAAGTAATTGCTGATTTAATTTCTGATTTTTTTCCTTCCTCTTACATGCATATCAAAAAAACTTTGCCACTTAAACATTTGTAAACTCTATAAGCTGAGTTTATTATCTAAACCATTAGGAGATCAGATGTTTCCTGAATTTTCCCTGGTATGTTGTTTGTAACCATTTTTTGTTGTAGTGGGTTTTAGGGAGTTTTTGGTTGTTTTAATTAAAAACTAAAATTCTGTTTTTCCTCTCTTGATTTTACTAAGAATGTAATTGTCCCTTATCACATGAGAGGAGTGAGTGAGTGTCAGCATCTGCAGGACTTAGGCTGCTGCTGTGATGGACTCACTGAGTAATTGACCAAGATCAAAAAGGAGCAAAAAACCCCAACAAACAACCAGCCAGCAGTTGGCATTTCATAACTGGTTAAGTAGCAACCTAAACGTTAATGTGTTTCAATTGTATTCAAGAGCATTAATACAGAAAAGCAAAATTTAAGCTTAATGCTTCAAAAATGTACATATTATTAAAAATGAGAATTTATAGTCATAATGATTTCTGGTCACACTTCCATTGCAGGTTGGCAGGGGTTTTTTCCCCTGGTACAATTTCACTAATTATGTATTTTTAAGATGCTCCCTTACCCATTATCTACATTTAGTGTATGTGCTATAAGAGATTTTTAACTGAGCAAACAGGTTACTTGTAGTTGTATGTGTTATTTGGCAAGAATGTGCTGGTTTCAGTAAACAGTAAATGTAGTAAACTGTAAAATAGAGATAACTTGTACAAAGTGGCGAGATTTTTGAGGATGTGGTCTGAATATTTACATTATGTAAGAAAATGTTGCAATGAGAATTCTTAAATGCAATATTAAAACACGCTGACTCGGATAAAATGTTTTATACACGGTCAAATACGGTTGTGTCACATTAAAAGAGTGTTCTCTGTCAATCTTAGAAAAACAAATTTGAAAAAATAAAAGTCAGTGCCACTTAATATTCTGAAGTGTTGCAAACTTCCCCAGTGAACATATGTTGGTCATGCATATGTAAATTGGGGCATAATTCAAAAATATGCTTTTTCGTAGCATTTCTCTAGATATTTTTTTTAAAATCTGGATAAAATCTCTTTATAGCCATGTAGTGGCCTCTTAGAATGCCAGTGTTGTGGTTTAGTTCATAAGTTCAGGGATGGGTTTTTTGGTTAGTTTGGTTTGGTATTTTGGTTTGGTATTTTTTCAGATAAAAGTGAATAGTTTGATATAATCTTAGAACTGGCAATTGCAGTTCAGCTTTTATTTTCTACTACAGTTCTAAATTTCCTTTAAAATTTACTGTTTACCTCCTGGAATGGGATTTTTGATCTCAAAATGTGGATACATTATTCTTATAAAGGTATGTATCAAGGTAGCAAGAAATGAGTTACACTGACAGCTGTGGACATATGTAATGACTTTTAGCGCTGAGAAGTATAAATTGTTTCCTTAATGTACAATAACTGCATGTGTTATGATTAAATAGATTCTGGTATTTTGTTGTTGAAGATCTTGCCATGCGTGTTGATCCGTCCAGGTTTTGACCTTTTGGTGGAGATGTTGGTTTCTGCCTTAGCATGGTTTCAACATTAAAAGTACTATCAATCATATCTATTAAAGGGGAAAAAAAAACACCAAAACCCCAGCAAAACCCCAGACAAACAAAACCACAAAAAAACCCAAACAAAAAGCAAAAATAAAAGCGGGGGGGAGATATAATGAACATAACAGGTAACTTTTCTGAGCACGTGTCATAGAGAGAGAGCATGGCTCCTTTTTCATTTTTTCAGGCAGAGACTTCAGAGCTATGCCAAATTCTGACTCTGTTCTATGTAAAAGAACATCAGGGTGGTGTCTCAACTTGTCTGCCTGTGATACAGGACACTGATAAGGAGGCAAGCATTATTAAAGCTTTCCTAATGTTTTTAAGTCATAAATGGCTGTCTAGGAGATATCTCTGTTTTCATTGTCTGTACAATGTTAAAGTCTTCATGAATCAAAGTTGCAGAAGAGGTGATTTTGGTTTTAGTCTGATACTTAAAAGAAAATCCCATTGAAACAAATTTTGATTGCTAAAACTCTTGAAACCATGAGAAAGGAGGAAAAAACGAAAATTTCTCAAGAAGTCAGAAATTAAAGATTGTGTGTTTTTTCTTAGTTGTAGCCACAGATAAGTCAGCAGAACTGATATGAAGTAAAGCAAAAAGCAAATCAAGTATTGTTCTCAGTGCTGCAGTGAAATTCAACCATATATGTTGATAATTTCCACAAACTCTTACTGGAATATGTTTAAACTTAAGTAGAGTGTGTTACCTATTTGTTTAAAACTAACATCTATTTCATGATAGAAAAGAGACTGACTGGACACGTGCAATGTAATTGAATTTATGGGAATCATAACTCTAATGGACTGCTTTACGGTTTTGAGGAGCATTTTTCTTTCAAGCTGTTGGGATTGGAGATCTCAATGTTTAATGTCATTTTCATTGTAGAAACCTACTCCTGCCACTTGTAATTTATGTAGAGAACAAAGATACAGTACTTTGGCCTCTTCAATTTAATCATGCTTCATGTGTGCATGTGTGGCAATTAGGGAATTTTGTCCAGCTGCAAGGTGGTAGCATTGCTGTTTAGATAAAAGTATTTTATGCAAAGTAAGATGGTAGACTAAACAAGATAATGCTACTATAAAAGATCATTTGCCCTAATACATAATGCATTTAAAAGGCAGAACATTGAGGCAAAACAAATTTATTCTCATGCAAAACATGGTTGAATGCAGTTTTGTGAAATTTCTCCCTTGTCCATGAACTACATTGGACTGACTCAGTCTGCTATGTGCTGTCCTTCTGGTCCTTACTCTGTGACAGCCCAGTATTTTTTATTGGGAAAAAAAAAAAGTCCACAATGGAAAATAATGCAGAAGCTGCTTCTTTCCTGCATCAGTATGGTTAGGTGTCAGTCAATGTGTTTATTGTATCATGTGAAGGAATTGTGAAGGCTCTTTGTCCTGTTACTTTAGCAACTTTGATCTTAAAAGCATTATCAATGTTGCATAAACAGACATTTCTGTATTTTTCTTTTAAATATTTAGAATAATTATTAAAATGTGTGTGGTAAACATATATTTCTTAAAGCAAAAACTGGAAATTGTTTGCTGTCCATACAGGAAAACATGATCTATCCAGTAAGTAAACATTTTAATATTAATGATTATAAAATAATTAAAATAGTTAGAAACTTTCCAGTCTGAATTACTATGTACCATTTTAAAGATTAAGAAACGTGATAGCTACTGAATGGAGAACTACCAAAAAAGGTTGTAGAGAAAAATACTTTGCTGGAGTGTGTGAATTTTTTTCCCTTAGCTAGTTTTACATGAAATCACAGGCTTGGATTAATGAGCCATTTTTCATTTCAACTGCCCTATCAAACACCTACTCATTAGTCAGCAGTTGAAAGTGTTAGAAGAATGCACTACATCTGTCACTGGCAGCATTTCCTACCAAACTTGTTTCCACTGAAGCTTGGATAAAATCCAGAAAAATAGGATTTAAAATGTGGTATTGTCTTATATTCTGAATTCTAACCTGTCTCTGAATTCAATTTAAACCACTCTTTAAAATGTCTTATATTATGCCCTCGATTACAAAAAGAACATTTTGTTCCATTGCATAGATTCTCATTATAGTCCAACCTACACGTTTTTGCTGCTGCACTGAAATTCTCTCTTCTTCAGACCTCTACAGCTTAAACATTGAATGCAATATTTATACATGTAAATATAAATCCATGTTGGTTGAATAACTAGCATGCTCTCAAGTGTTTACTCCTAAATGCAGTTTTTTGTGTTTCCTTTCTTGAAAGTGACACGTGTGACCTATGTAATAAGGCCACAGACAGAAGTTTGGTGGTATTTTCGTGTATTTTTCACATGGTTTTATTAAAATAGAGGGCCAATAATTGAAATGAGCTTCTGTAATCTGCCCTGGGAATTACGTCTTTGTACCAGGTGCTATTTTTAAAATACATTTCTTTTAGGGTACTGATCTTTTGTGTTGTATAACTTTCTGAACTCAACCGATACCTACTAATTTCTCTTCCCATCTCCACTTACAAAGCCTTTTGAATATATAAGATGGGCTGAAGGAAAACTTGTCACTGTTGAGTTTATGTGCTGCAGTGGCCATGCAAATATTGGCAAATCCAGATAGTGACAAATCCAGTCACAGGCAGGTGTTTGTTATTTTCAATTTTAACCAATTTTTGCTGTACTGGAAGGAGTAAATACTATCAGTTTCTCAGTGTGTAATGTAGAATCTTCTTTAGCCATGCTTCAGTCTGGAGAATTTTTTAAGGATAGTTCATACTCCTTTCATTTATTCAGGTAAGGATTTTTTTGTGATCTGTGTATCTCTTTTGATAGCTAGGTATTAACATTGTGTTCACTGCCTCTGTTTTCTTGAATATCCTCTTGGCTGTCCTTTGGCATTGAGTCAGAATCCTGTAGGAAAAGCCCAGTATCCTTCTTATTTCTGTGGTTTTTCCTACAGAATGTGTAGTATCCAGTGCTTTTTCTCCTCTAACACAAAGTTATTCTCTTCGGGTCCAGGGTTGTAATGAGACCCTTATTTTCTATAGTCTGTCATCGTTTGTGAGGATAGTATGTTTTGAGTAGTCTTAATTGGAGGTGGGAAAAGTAAACTGCACTGCGCCTACCAGAAAAAGCAAGTCATGTTTACTCCCACCCCTTTTTTGGGTCGCTGTCTGGTGGGCCAGATAATGGAATCAACATGGCTCAAACTCACCTTATTTCTTCTCATTTTAACTCTGCCCAGGGTCCCTAATCTGGTTTGACCGTGCAGCTGCACAAGCAGCAGTTTCGGTCAGTTGTGCATTTGTGCCTCAGAAGAGGTGGCATTGCAACAGTAGCTCATTTAGGTTTAACTCAGCTTAGACTGCCGTGGAACACAGTCTAAGTTAGCAGAAAACTAACCTAGCAATGAAGTGGCTTCCTGTTGGCTTAGTGGACTACACCAACCCAGCTGTTGGTCTGATGACCACTGAAGCAGATGAGAACAAAATATTTTGACATACAAAGCAGAGAGGAATGCAGGAAAGGACCTGAAGGAGTCTGCAACAGGGCTGCCTTAGGTTGCCTGCAAATAGCAACTTCAGCAATTGTGGAATTATGCCTTTAGTAACCCTAGAGCTCAGACTAAACACCCTCCCACCCTCTCTCAGTCAAAAAGTGAAAATTCCTCATATAGTCTAAGAGGTAATCAACAAGGTGTCTTCATGTACTTAGAAGTTCATGCAATTTTAATTATCTTATGTTGTTGCTTCTGTCACTATCAGTTAGAATAGCTGCTGATTTAGAATGGAAGTAAAGGCAACCTTTGGGCAGGTGAATTCATTGTGTGTGTTTTAGGGGGATGGGAAAGTGGGGGGTGTGATTGTTATTAAAATCACAACTCAAATGGAGTGTTTGTTTTTTAAAAAGTGCCACATAGCCTCCAAGAGTAAAGAGTATTCACCAGCTGTAGTGCTGGATCCTAACTAGGTGATCTTCAAGGTCCTTTCCATCCCAAACCATTCTATAATTCTATAAACATAACACATTAAGTTTTATCCTGAGAACTTTATAGTAATTTTTCTTCATTCCTGTCATCAGAAAGATAGAAACAATGGGCAGGGTTGAGAGGAAACCTGTAATAGCTAGTTTTGCTATACCATCAATATGTTTTTTCAGTGATTTAATTCTAAAAATGGATAGCTGGAGTTAATACAGTTTTTCATTATCTTGCAACAGAAGCATCTTCATAAATTTGTTAAAGTAAGCTCTTCTTCCTCCCATTGATATTCATTAGCTCTGTTCCACTTGCACTGATATTCTTTCCCTTCCCATTAGTAAGTCAATTCCTAACTCAATATTCTTTGCAATTTTTTTCCCTGAATGAAGTTGCTCAAAATAATTCAACTTAAGTAAATATTTTCCTTTGGTGGCAAATAAGATATTTTAAGGCTGAAACAAAGGGAGGGTATACAAACCTCCTGAGCAGAATGTAACTCTCCATCTGTAGGACTGGTGAGAAGATTGCAGATGTTGTTAACAAGCAAAAAGTCTTATAAAGATAAAAATACTGGAGCTCCACCAGTGTCCTGTCAGAATTGCACCAGAAATATACTGAATATACTCTTTTAACCAGTTGCTTGGTAATTTACTAAATACTGGCCTCAGATCTAACACAGTCCTGCAAAGAGGAAGAAATGAGAACAGGGTATGTGGTTCTTGCAAAAGAAAACTTACTGAATGTGACTTGGTGTTATGCCAATACGACTGCTGGCACTACAAATGTCACATTTACTCACTATAGTGAAGAATATTGGAGGGAGGTTGACTCTTAAACCATTACCTAAAGTTTTCTAATGAGCCTCCAACTTTGACAGCCATGCTTATGTATGAAATGGGAAATGGCACTGTAACTAATGTTCCCTTTTTGCTTTCCTGTTGTGTCCAATTGGACCAGCAGCCTTCATGACCATTTAGTCTTTGCAGGGAGTTTCAGAGATGGAAGCAGCAGCTGACCATTAAAGTAAAGAGGAGGAGTGATAGAGCAGCTGCTTTAAAAGATATGGTTACCAGATAAACAGGAATTTTAAACCTATTTTTTGCCACTTCCTACTGCAGTTTATCACTATGGAACAATCTAATTGTACTTTAAGATGGGGAAAAGAAACTATTTGCTATGAGATTCTGCATGTGAAAATATTTCAGAAAATTACTTGTTCAGTTTTCTCCTTCATCCATCAAAATCTTTTAGAAAACCTTGTTTAAGATCGGTCTGGTTTTTGGTTTTAGCTCTCTTTTTTTTAAAATCATATATTTATGGTAGCTTTTTGTTTTAAAAGACTAAAGCCCCACCTTGACAGTTGGACTTGATGATCTTGAAAGTCTCTTCCAACCTTGACGCTCTGATTCTAAGGTATACCCAGAAAAAAGCCCTGACATTTTTAAGAATATACCTTCCCTGGTTTTGCTTAGACTGGAAGGATAAAGGATTTGAATCTCCATAGTCTTAGGGGAAAGGTTGAAAAAGGCATCAGAAATTCATGCAGTCCATTTTGATGTTCTCAAAAGCAGGATCAACTACATTTATGTCACTCATTATGCTTGGCCATTTCTTAAATTATTAGAAAGTTTGCGGTCTTTTGTTTCACTGTGCTTACTCTGAGAGGATTTTCTTTCATTTCTATCCTAATCTTCCTTGCTAGAGGATGCATTTACTGTTTGTAGTGAAAGTAGAAAAAATAATTCCTTCCACCTCCATAATTACTCTTTAAAATACTTGGATAGTCTCAGTCAAGTCCTTTCTGTTAAAAACAGACAACAAACAAACAACCCACACCACATCAAACAGAGGAACTTTATTTTTTAAGTAGTATTTTCAAGGTTTGTTGTCTATGGGTTTTCTCATTTGGTAGGTACTACTTCATCCAGGAGGTACTACATCAAATTGGGCCTTGTCAGCAGTCACTAAATCCAATCGATTTCTTTATGTGTCTTATGGGTAATATTCCTCTTTTTTATATCCCAGTTAATCTTTTCCCTTCATCCAATTGAATAATATTCAGTATAGCTCTAACTCACCTTTGACAGTGTATTGTAGTGCAATATAATTTTTCTAAGCAAGTATGCATATGCCCTATAATTTGTTTTTATGCCAAATTTTCCTCAGCAAATTACGTAATTGAAAAGACTCTTATTTTCTGGTATACTCCATTTTTTGGAGCAGATATCAGGACAGTGGTGTAGATCAAGTAATCTAAATACTTATTAGCACCAATGTGTCATATACATACATATACAGTATTTGGGGAGAAGCACATATTTGGAGATGGTACAAGTGTAACAGTGCCAGTTTGTCTGAACATCCCTCCCAGGGGTGCAGGACCTAGGAGACAAAATGGTCCTTCAAATAGATCATTGTGAAAATAAATCTGCAACTCGTGTATGATGAGGAAAAGGTTCCTTACAGTTTTGTTCCAAATACCTTAAATAATTGAACTAACAAGTTCAGGAATTGTTATGCTATAGTTTTGTTGGGGTTTTTTATTTATTTCTGGGATTATGTAGCAAAACTGTTTTCATATACCTATATATTGGTTCTTAGTCCTGAAATACTGGTTTTTAATAATATTTTTAATAGTTACTTATAATTACTGACCTTTCTAGAAAAGAAGACCAGTATTTAGCAGTATCCAAGTTTAACAACATAAACTTGAGGCAGATCCATTAGTATATTGAAAGAAATATTCAGGCCCATTTCTAGATTAAAAGAAATAATTGGGTCCATTTCTAGACTGAAAGAAATATTCAGCCTGAAACGTGAGGTTTCCATCTCCTGCTTGTAATATGGGCGTGCTTTTATTCATAATGTACATACTACCAACATACTACACAAAACGGATCACGGAACGCTTGTGAGGTTTTATATTTCTCAGTCATCAGTAATAACATTTGAAGGACCTGTTTCTTACTGCGAACTGCCTTTTATTATGGCCCTTGAAAGCTAAAGTTGTAGATGCTGCCCGTAACGCTGCGGCTTTTCACGGTTAAATTGAACGCGGGTGTGACAATCCCGGACACCCTTACTGACGGAAAGGTTAAGGAAAGAGATGGAGGGAGGGCGAAGCATGCGCTCTTTCCAGCAGGTGCTACTGGCTGTTATCGAGGGGGCGGGGGGTGTAACAGCAGCAATGAGATCATCCTGGTTTGAAAAAATAAAAAATAAATAAATAAACGAATGGAACCGCGGGCAGAGGCAGCGGCCCCGCCATCTCGCCAGCGCTCCGCCCCCGTGGCGGGGCCGGGGCCGGGGCCGGTGCGGGTGTGAGTGCGGGAGCGGCAGCGGCAGCGCGGGGGGAGCCCCGCAGCGCCCGCCGCTCCTCCGCCGCCTCCCCGTGTCCCTGCGAGCCGCGGCCAATGCGGCTCCTCCCGCCCGCTGACATCACTCCCCAGCCAGTTCCCTCCAGCTGCAGAGCGCTTCAGTTTCTGTCTTTTTTTAAACTAAAATGGAGGCTGGTTTCTTGCCTTAAGGAGTGCAGTGCCGTGCCTGCTGGAGCCTAGATGTTGACATGTAACAGAGCTGGCAGCAGGATGGTGGTTGACGCAGCCAATTCCAATGGGCCCTTCCAGCCCGTGGCTCTTTTGCATATTAGAGGTGAGTTATTGTGCGTGTGAGAGTGAATCGCGACCCTCTGACGAGCGAATAAATGGCTATTGTGGAGCTCGGAGAAGGGGAGCAGGAAGTCCTTTGTAGCCCAGTCCCTCTCGGTTTGCTAGAGCCGCGCTAAAACCGGCGGAGAGCAAAACCCGTTTTCTATTCGAGGTGTTTGGGAAAGATTTAAGAATTCGGGGAGGCATTGCATACATAGTTAAAAGCAGGTTTTACTGCTTTCTGCTGTAACTCTCCCATCCCCCTTTCAAGCTGTGCTGATGTCAAAGGATGTGAAGTCACTACCCCAGAAAGGTACTGAGTGGGGGAGGGAAGAGCCAAGTTATCCCTATACGGTTTCTATGGAATAGGGGCAAACCTTTGGTGTGCTTCAGAGCCTTTTTTTGTGTGTGAATCGTTCAGATAGAGCCTCACTAAAGTGTTCTACGGCTTGTAATAGAATTGGAAGTGTTGTCGGGGAGGAAGGGGGGAAGAGATGTGACATTTATTATGAAAATATCCTTTATGTATTCAGAAGGCATTTCCTAAAGAGATGCAGTTCAGCTTTAACAAGGAACCTCTTATGTGCCTATTGCATTGTACAGTTCTGAATGTTCAGTTTCTTCACAGAATACAGTTCTTTTGGTTTTATAGAATTAGGGCATTGCAAATCTACATTTTATGTAATATTTTGGAGAAATACATGTTGGTATGATGCTTCTGTGTAATACTGAGTGCCGTATCTCTTGTTCTGTATGTTTTTTGCTCAGTAAAATTTTGCATTGCAATGGAGTTTTTTTGGTGTATTTTTTTAAGCTGGATATTTTAGCTACTTTTTTTAATGTCTTCCTTAAGGTGGTTTCGGTTTAGAACTTTATGAAAGCACAACAGTATTAGCTGGGATCAGCACACCTTGAACAATAGCATTTATATTCAAGAAACACAACTGATACTGTTCTTAATTACCTTTGCTTCTCAGCTTTCACTGGTGTAGGCTAAATGTTAGTACTGGAAAGAATTTTTTTTTCATTAATATTCCATACACTGAAAAAAATTTGCTTTGAAAGTTTATAAAACCCCAGCTGTTTGGAAGTCTGCTCCTTTAAGTAGTAGCACTGGTCTTCACGTATTAAAAAATCTGCTTTACCTTTAGAAGAGCTATATCTTCTCTGTCTGAAGTGGGGCTGGATGAATTCTAGAAGACTCTAATTTTGATCTGTGACTGGAGAGGAAATGCAATAAAATTCCCTTGATGGAACAGGGACTGTGCTTGTTGTCAAGGGAATATAAATGCAACTGCTTGACCTCTGGACAGGTCTGTGCTTTTCACTCTGCACAAATCACCTTAGTTCTCAAATAGATGCTGCCTTTTGGAAGGGGAAAAGCACAGTCTTTTAAAGGTGCAAGTCAGAAAAACAAACTAAGGTTGGAATCAGAATTAGGAAATATTGTAATGATTGATAATCCTTTGTCTGAATATGATAACGTGGTTCTTGTCAATGAACCTCTTATCCCTGTTGCTGCGCCAATGAAATATGTAATTGTGGAAAAAATGGATTTTAAGAAACTGTTCTGAAATTTACTTTCCTAAGGCCTTCATTTTTGGTGCACTGGATAGTGCAGTACTAGAGTTTAAAGGGGTTTGTGGGTTTTTTCTGTTTGTTCTTTTTTTTTAATGTGTTATGAGACTAGACTTTCTTTTAAGCAAGTAAAGAATAACTGGGAGATTGTTTTTCATTTTTCAGGTGATAGGAAATAGGATGGGTCTCTGGTATTATAGCCCAGAGGAGTTTCTTGACATTGGGAGATGAAAAGTCATCTCTTCCATATGTACATGTATACAGAAGTTGCTTTGGGGTTTTTTGTGTGTATCTTATTTCATCAGCTGCACTGATGCTACCAATACTGATGCTTCCAAAATGAAGCCTGTCAGAAAAATACATACAAAATTAATAGTGGTAAAAATTAACTGGTAGTTCTGAAACCTAATGACACATTATTACCGTTTGCCCCAATTCATGCTTCTTTTGCAGTTGTCCTTTTGCATCATCTGTTGCATTATAGGATTAAATTTCCAGGAAGGTGCTCCTCTTGGTAACTGTAAGAGCTAAAACTTCAAGGTCAGGGATGGGGGGTAGGGGCACAAGCTCCTCAGGTGTTTCTGGTAGATCTAGTTTGTTAAAACAGAAAAGATATTTATCACCAATCTCATAAAATCTTTAAAATTTTGAGATGTAGTTACCATATCTGACCTAAATCTTACTTTTAAAAGATTATGTGTAACTTTGTGGACTACACTGTTAGTACTTCTTCAAAAATAAGGATGCAATCTTGCTTTTAAAGTTAATTCTCAAACACTCTCTGTACCTAGATCATGTGGAGTATGTGATTGCAGAATAATAAAAAGCAAATATTCAGCAACCTCCCATCCCGTGCCAAATTGGAACCTTTCTCCTGCCCATCCTGAACTATTGGCAGCTTTGTTGTCTGGATTGCTTACAGCTTTGCCAAAACAAGTCAAAACAGATGCAGGTGTTTTTTAAAGATGATGTTAATGTCTTGTGAACAGGAAATGAGGGTATCAGAATTTTATTAACTGCTGTTGCTGACACTGGTATCTGCAACATCACCAAAAGGAAGAACAGTGGATATTTGTAGGATAGGAGGTGTCGGGGCCCAAGTACCTCGTCCTCCAGCAGTTTATTTGGTTGCCAGCACTCAAGTTGATCTTGGATGTGGTGCAGCCATGTAATCCTGATTCAGACTGCTGCAGAAAGAACTGTGAGAAATCTTGTCAGGGTTCCCCTTTGATTTAGGAGCTGTCTTTAAGCTCAGGCCCTTGGGTTGGTTGTTGCCTCAGCAAGGTTGCAGCTCTTGTTGTCCAGTCATGTGCCTCACTGATCTGGATCCCAACGTGTTGACTCCTGGCTTGCTGTGCCACTGCACCGTGCGCTTCTTCAGCAGCTTCAGGACTGTTGGCTGCCCCTGTTTGCTGTCACCATACGTGCTCTCCCTTCTTCATTCAGGTACTCTGACACTGTGCCCTTTGTCACAACTGTAGACTATTGGCAGTTGTTCAAGACCAATATGTAGAAATCAGATCTGCAGAAGGCGACTTTTGACCCATTGTTGGAAAAAAAAGGCATCAAAAGAGACTAATCCACACTGAACACAAGTGGTGTGTCACCATTACTGTACCTTATTTGCTTGTGCTGAAAGCGCTGGCTGAGAGAGTATTGAGGCTGCTGGGTAGTGAGTCCTTGGTCATTCAACCTGCAACAGGCTTTCCCGGATATCCAAGTTATGCTACTGCTGTATTGATCTTTCTAGAGGGCAAAGATAGTGCATAATGATCAGCTGAGCTGCTTGTCACTGGTTATCATCACAAACTGAAAACTTAGTTCTATTGAATGATCCAAAGCTTGCATGAAAATTACAATTGCAGTTTGAGCAGCTGTTATGGCCATGGAATAACTGCTGTGGTTTGTGATCCTGGGTAGGGACTTGAGCTTGTGAAACAAATGGTGTAGCTAAAGGAACTCATCTCAGGGCATCTGCATGGAGAGCTCCTTTAGGATCTTTGTGCGTTGACAGGATACCAGCTATGAAAGTTGCATTAGAACAGCACAGGGAGTTATTAGATATCACAAAATTTAACATTTTTACAACAAGGTAGGAAGCAGACCTGGATGGACACATCTTCCTCCTCCCTTCTTGCAGCTAAACCCCTACGGTGATAGAAGTGCACTCAAGGCCCTGACAGGAGGATCCACATAAATGAAATGAAGCTTGGGGGGAGGAATCAGGATCTTTTGATTTCCATCTCAGCACTTCAAGCAAAGAAAGCAATTGTAAAAGCAGTATGGATTAGGACAAACATTTGTTACTAGATTTAGGAGTTACCGGTTCATGTTTACTGTAGAGAGTTGACCAGCTCAAAACCATAACTGCGTGTATAGAGTGCAGTTACAGGTAGAAGATAATTGTAATTCATTCTGTTAGACAGAATATAAATATTCATAAGGGGGCAGGCATTTTTCATTAGGAATACAGTTCAATGTTAATAAGAAAAATCTCGTGATATTGTTTTATCAGTGTGTAGAAGTAGCCCAGATGCCCGTATTTCCATGAACTCAAGACACATATTTAAACAAATGACAGAATTACAGGTAAAAATCTGCTCTGACCTGCACTGGCAGAATTAGCAGATTATAAAAGTTACTTTAATGACTTAGTTGCTGACTAGCTGGGACTGATAATGTCTGTTAATGCTTTTCAAAAATTATTTTCAAGATGTTTTGCAAGACATACTGAAAGTTGTGTGGGAAGAAGGGTGAGAACACCCTGATATTATATTAACTCAAACTGATGCTTCCTGTGGGCTGTAACCTGTTTCAAATATCTCACTATCCATCCTTCTCCTCTGTCTTCCAGGGCAGCAAATGTTTTTTGACAGATTCAGCTTGCCATTATTGAAGTTACTTTAGATTTTGTGAGAGATGCTTTGACTTTTTTTCAAAGATGGTGTTACCTTAGCCCATTCTTTCTATGTGCTCGTTGTATATTTGTCTTGAGTAAGGGATCATGGAAGGTAGTTCACATTCCATCTTTACACTGTTCTCTTCTTCAGGGCTAAAAATGTCTATGGTAATGTTGTTGTGATGTAAATATCTGAGTATTTATATAGAAATGTGTGTGTTCCTTTAAGGTGGTGAAAAACCCTTGTTTTGTTGGGCAGTTTAAAGGAGAAAAGCTTGGCACTTTCATTTTAGAACCCAACAAGTAACAGTAGCCATTTGTCTCATGATGTGCAAAGGAGGCTGAAAGGACTGGGTTTGTTTGGCCTGAAGAAGGGAAGGTTAATGGGAGATCTCAGCTTCAACTAACTGTTTGAAGGGTATAGAACACAAAGCCAGACACTTCTCAGAGATCCACAGGGATTGAATGAGAAGGAACCAATGTGAGTTGCAATACCAGAGGTTGCGATTGTACATGAGGAGAAAAAATTTTCACCGTAGAAGTGGTTAAACACTGGAACAAGGGTCCAGAAGGGGTGGTGGAATCTCTGTGGTTGGAGATACTTTGACTGGACAATGCCATGAGCAGCCAGGTTTATGTAGCTCACCCTGCTGTGAGTGGGGGATTAGACTAGCAGAAATGACAGTGTCTTCTGGTGAAAATTATTCTATGATTCTGTCACTCTTTGGTGCATATGGGTCAAAAAAAATGATGGGTCTTGCCTTGCTGTCACTTAAAAATATTACGATATCAATTTTAGTGTACTTTTTTTTTTAAATTCAAAGAGCAATATTCTAATTGTAAACATGTTTCTTCCCCTTCTTTTCTATTTAGTTTCTAAGGCAGACTTTTTAATCAGTTTGGTGCCAGCATGCCAATTAGTAGTGCTTTGACCTCTGTTAACTCTCAGTTTTTGGTGTTAATGGTGTTTTAAATGATTCTTACCATGTTTTAGCAAACTGTTAAAGATGAGTGACTTGAACCACATGCAGTATTAAAGATACTGGCACAGAAAAAGGATGTTTTGTTCATTTCTAAATCTTTTGTTAGAAGTTCAGCAGTAGTGAAAAGAATGTGGTAGGTATGTGCTTTTCAGAACATCCACAACTTCTGAATAAGCTCAAATTCATAAATGTACACAGACAGCTATCACCCACATTTCTTTACATTTATCAGCTTTTGAAAAGTTGTAATAAATTGAACTACTTTTTTCAGTATTGTGAGATTTGTCTGTAGCTCTTTTTAACAAGCCTTAAACTGACAATGAACACAGCTTTTAACAAACTGTGTGACCTTGCTATTCATCTTCTGTGGTGTTTGTGAAAACGTTGAACAGTGTAATTTCTAACACTGATTCTTACAACATGTTTCTAGTAATCTTCTTGCATTATAAAAACATGATGTTAAAAGTATAAAAATCCTTGGATAATTGTCACCAGCTTTCTAATACTTTGCAAAAACTTGATACATTTCAAGCATAATTTCCTTTACATGTACTCAGTTTGCCTTTTTTGGGTATTAATATTTTATTACAGTCTGAAACTGGCCTATGCTGATTACAAAAGCATACCTAAAAATTCGAAAGTCACCTTTCATCCTACTGTTTTTTTGCTGTTACTGTGTTCTGCAGTGGAAAATTAATCTGGTTTATCCCTTCTGTATTCTCTGTATAACTCTAATCTTCACCTTCACATACATCTTGCATTTTCCACATAAATAGCTGTTTTAAGGATTATAAGCGTAGCTGGTTTGAGCATATATGTTTATTTAAATATTAATTTCCTATAATTCTTTGGCACATTTATATTTAGTAAACAGCCTCTCTTTGTTGTGATAAGTGAGCAAAATCTTCCTGGAAAGAAAGATACATAGAGTAGTCATCTTAATTTTCTTCAGAGATGCTTCCATTGCAGCGATGAATTGTGTTAATTCTCTTTCTGTGAATTTAAATTTTAAAATTGAAGGCTTGTTTGTACCTTTGTGGAAATATGCCTGTGCAGAAGACCTTCAAAACTTTTTTCACCCTTGCCAGCTTAATAAATGGAGTTTCCCATGGCCAGCAAGCATCCTTTGTACTGCTTGTGGTCATAGTTGTTGGTTCTGGATCTAATGGGTAAACCGAGCTGAGATTTAAAGCATATAAAAAAGCTAGTTCTTCCCTTATCTCTCCTATGAGTCAATTATAATTTGTTAACTTGAAGGGGTGAGAACAGGTACAGCCCTGTGTTTGGGCTGTTACCTTCCTACAAGGCCACCTGGACTTCATTGGTTCTCAGCCTGACTCCTGGAGCTCAGTCACCCATCTCCCCAGAAGTTTTCGGTATCTCGTAGAAAGTTCTCAGCTGCTGCCCTTTAACATTGCTTGATGACTTGTACACTGAATTGTCAGCTTTGAAACCCATCCACAGTTCTTTTAGAAAAGTGTTGCCTCAGAAAGGAGAAACAAGACCATCTTCCTCAAGGTCAAGCAGCAGTTCTGTTCTTAATGAACCTGGGCTTCTCGTATATATAAAATTGTGAAATGTTTTATCAATTAGTATTAGCTAATCACCTGACTTGTCAAAGGACTGATAACTGGTATAAATGACTCTGTTACTGTATTTTTTCTTGTACAGTTTTGCTACATTTTTTGAAGGACATTCAGATGTTGACTGATGGGTTTTAATGTATCTACCAAAGAAGCTCATGGAGAGTGTTTTTAGTACTTGACCAAGAACAGATTTAGAGGGTTGCTTAGTTATCTCTCTCTCTCCTGTTGTGTTTAACAGGGTGACATGCTTATTAGCTCTCCACTTACTGTGCATTGCTTTGTATCAGAGGATATCTTTTAGCTTGTTACTGCCTTTTGTCTTTGTTCTCTGGTATTCCTCTTTCTTGACTTTGTTGGTTTCCTTTTACCTTTGTATAGACCCTTTGCCCGTATACAGAGCACATGTACAGGTTTTGCTGCTGGAAACAATGAGGATGTTAAGTGTTCACACTGCATGTAAAAATATCTAAGAGTATGACCATAAAATGTCTCTGGAGGGGACTTTTTGTTAAGCTGAAAATTCCATGAAATTGTAGGAAGGTAGTCAGCTGGAATTTTTATGTTGCATATACTGACTCATGGTGTAACTCACATGCCCTTTCAAGTACGCAGAATTGTACTGGCATAAATGCATATGTCTTCCAAGTTTTACTCATCCTGTTTTTGAGTTTTGCTACTAAATACATTTTAAGGTTAACCTGAAGTATCATGAGGAATATTTTTATCTGCATTTCTGTTCAAAGCTTTTAATAATTAGTTTAAACTTCTGTAGAATCAGCTAATTCACGCCACGTACTGTCAAATACTGTAAGCTACTGAACCTGCACTGTAAACCACACGGATTAAGTGAGCACTAGTGATACCGATACAGGATTATTTGCATCTTATGCAGACAAGATGTTCATCTGATAAAGGTGGCTTTGATGCTTTAACCTTTATGCCAGAGGTGGACACCTTGTACCAGTGAAAGCAAAGTCCTATCAGCCCAGTGGAGCTGGTGCTTGTTCTCTTCATGCACCATCATGTCTGAAGTGATAAAACTCAGGTAAATGGCACTTTGTATGTGATGCTTTAAAGCCACATCCACAGGTCTTTCAATTAGTTCCACTTAATGCACGGACAAATCAAGATGTGGCTTGCCAATTAAGTTTTCTTTTTCATATGCAGTTAAACTTAGAAGTGGAGTCTGACTCTGGGTTCTTATCAGCAGTGGAAGCGACAGCTTTGTGTCAAGTTTCATAATTGCTCCTGTTATTGATAATGATCTAAATTTTATGAAGTAAATATTTTCTTTATGAATTACACAAAGAAAAATTATACATGAAATGTTAATTGTAGAACTGAACTAAAAAATTAATCATTTGGGACTTCTCTAGTTGTTTGTAGCAGTCTACTAATTTGAAACACTTGTTCATTTTGAGGATTTTTATGGAAGGTTTTCGATTTGTATTTTGTATTAAAGCTACCAGCTCTGTGGCTTCACACAGCCTCTAGAATCAAATTCTGTTATTGCTCTGTCAGTGGTGTTTCAAAAGTATCCTGCATTCATTCAGGTCATATCAGAAAGAAAACTTGAAAAAAATTATTGAAGCCGGGGGTGGGGTGAGAATCTGTCCTTCGGGTATAATCATTTTTCTTCAAAAAATTTTTCCAAACAAATTCTAACTGCTATTCCAGTCAAACACTAGAATCTTTCTTCTATTCCCAGAATATTTTTATCTCTTTTGCTCCCATTACATCTAATCTTCTGTAGAAAGTGTCTTAAAAACCAATAATTGATGTATAGGGGTTTTTTTTGAGGGCTACATGTTAAAATTATTTGTATGCTATGAAAACTTCTGGGTTGTTCTTGTCCCAGTAGGAAATTAAGATTTGATTGACCTTTGAATGGAATAAGCACATCCTCTCAAAAGTAAAATTTTGAGCATATACTTCACTGCATAACTTTTCTCACCTGATCTTGTTGGAAAGTCAGTAATCATTGATATAGATTAAGGAATAAAGCATCCTAAGCTTATTTTTAAATCAAAGAATTTAAAGCAAATTGGTTTTATTGCATATCTAAATCTTCTGTTAAAAAGGAAAAATGTAAATAAAACAATGAATATTTTTGAAAATATGCTGGGAGTGAGACATCTAAACATGTCCAGGACTTCTGGGCACGTAGTAGTGGGACAGTCTTGGATTCATACTTACATTACAGCCAAGCAACTTGTTTGTGCCCTGTAAATTTACAGATTTGTTGGAGAGTCCAAACTGCAAGTCACTCTGCTGTGTTAGAGGGGTAGAAATTACCAGCACAAATGTCAGATTTTCTGACAGCTAAGCAATGTGCTCTGTTAAAGACACTGATGCTAATGGGTACATTTTCTGTTCTTCCTGGAATTCCTTTGTGTGACTGGAGATTAGTTTGACCAGAGACTGAAGACATTTGTTTGAAGGAAATTTGTATGGTTTTGGATGGATATGATAAGAGGAAAATAATGTTGGATTGTGCAGGAATGATTTTTGGGTTAAGTGGGAAATTATTGTGCACTTAATTCCTGACAAAGTGAGGAGGTATATTGTATCTTTAATCTTCTTAAAATATGATTATGTTGAAAGCAGGTATTTTAGTACATTTTAAAATGGGGATGATTGGCTTTCTACTGTATTTGAGTCAAAACTGTCCTTGTTGAAAAGTAATTTTTATTTCCTAACAGGGAACTGCTGGTAATTGCAATTAGCATTTAACATGGCCAGCATTGGCTGCTAAGCCACTTACTGACCTAGTTCTAAATGTATTTCTTTTTCTTCTTCCCAAAACACTGTTCAAACTTGATTGATCATTTCTTTTACCTGTATCGCCTGACACAAATTACCTAAATTTCACAGGCATATGGGACTAAGGAAAAGTTGCTTATAACAAAAAATGAGGAAACTATGCACTGCACTGAAATGTTTTTGTTTTGGGCTTTTTTTCAGGGAATTAAAAAAAAAACCCAAAGCCAAACAAAGGAAACCCAAGCAAAAAAAGAAAAAAAAACACCAACCCCTCCCCTTCCCAGGAAACCTACCCCATCTCCCAAAAAACTCCAAACGCACACCCAAAAAACCACATAGGAGGTGGGACTTAGATTCTATTAAGTCCATTAAGCAATTGCTCTCAACAAAACCACAACAGTCCTGGCAGTTTCTGCTGACCCTTTCTTGTAACAACTGCTGGAAATTTTAATGTTGTATGGTGATGTGGGGTGATTTTAAATGTTGACCAGCCATTCAGGACCTTTGTTCGCATCTCAGCTCAGTGTGAACTGGGCTGTTTGAGCTCTTCCTGTGAACAGACTTTTCAAAAGACCCTAATCCCCATCCTATTTCTAATATTGAAAAGAATGGAGAATTGAGAAAGCAGATCTAGGGTTGTCATCAAGGAAAAGGCTATCGAAGTTTTTGTTAATTGCAAAATAAATGTTACCTTCAGACAAGCAGGGAGGTGCTTATAACCCAACCAGAGACCCTGCGTGGGAACTGGGCACTGGCTTTAGGTTGCATTGGGGTGTGAAACACTTCAGTTTGACCGTAGAAATCCAGGAGAGTGGCTGTTCTTCAGGCTTTGTAATTTATTGTGTCATCTATTTCTAAGCCAACATGTGACCCAACTTGTGTATCTGTTAATGATTATTCTAAGTGTCATCCTTGAATTCACCTATTTTTTATGCAGAAAGCGAGCAGTAATCTCCAGCTTTAGCATATGCACAGGGAGTGAGGAGAGGAGGCAGCAGGCTGAGAGACTCTGCAGAAGGAGCCAAGTCATTTTACATTTTGGTGGTTGATTGTTCCTTGAATTATATTTATCATGGATGTGTGACAGGTACCATTGATAAGTTACTCAGACTTGAGAGCAGTATCTGACTAGAATTAGGAGGTGGTGTGTGGAGTTTTGGTGTGTTTATAGCAGATGGTTAGGCTTGGTTAGCTGATACTTATTTCATCCAAGTGTCCAAAGTGGCAGAGTTTATTCAGCAGTTCATGTTTTTCTTCAGTTTACTTAATACAAATCTTCTTCTGAGTTACAGCATGTACTTCAGCTGCACTACAGAACATATTTCAAGTCTGGCCTCACCACAGTAGTGCTTCATTTTTTTCAGAGGCGCTGTTGCATATGTTTAAAAGCAATTTTTAAATTTTCAAATGCAGTTGAGTATGTTGCATAACTGTATTTTTATGCTGTGAGAATGGATTCAAGTACACTTTAATGGCCATGAAATTCAGGATTTTTCTCTCAGTGTTTTGTGTTTAAAAATGAGTTCTGCTGTCATATTAACTGTATGTATGCTAAAAATCTCTACTGAGAATTCCTTGATGGGTTTGGTGTCTCTTTCCCTGTTAAGACATTTTTTTCTTCCATTGTCTATTTGATTCTCCTCCCTGTCATTTTTCTCTCTAATTTTCAGGTGAAACTTCCATTTCATTAGCTCAAGTCCATTTCGGCTTGTTTCACATGTCACTTCCTGTATAAGCATTCCTGTTTCCCTCTTTGTGCTTTATTTATAGAGTTATCATTGTTATTATTCAGTTTTTATTTTTAAACATTTTAATATAGTCTAAAAATCCTTATTTGTTTTAAATATGACTACAAATATATTAAGCTGTGGGGTTTTTTTATTTTATATGGCTTCTAAGAAAACAGTTGACATCTGATAAAACTCTTTGTAAGGCAGGAGCTTGGTGCAGGGTGGTGTTGGCCCACTTTTGAAAAATGATTAGATAATTTGGTGTGCATGTTATTCACTGTTGATCTACTTTTAGCATGATTAGACTTATGATGGGCACCTGCAAGAAGTTATTGGCAGTAATTTCAGTGCCTCAGGTCGTTTAGTATGTAAAAATTATTCTGAATAATTTAAATTTTTCCTATTTCCTAGACTTTTTTCCTATTTCATTATCAGTCAGTCCCTAAAATCTCCCACCTTAAATTTCTGACAGTTAAATGTCATGACTTAGTTCTTCTGTCCTCAAAACCACGGTGTAATCTTGTAGTTAGAAGGTAGTTGCCACCAGCACTGGATTCCCCAAGGACTGGAGTTTTCAGAGGGGATTAGTGTTGTAAAGCACCTGTTTTGAGCTTCACTCTGGGACTGACAAAACATGTGCTTTTTATTCCTTTCAGACTCTCTTAAGCTGAGGGTTTCTTGCAGTGATGTCTTTTTTTTTTTTTTCCAGTTGCTGTTTAATTAGTCTGATAATGGCTCATTTGATTCTAACAGCCCTTGGGTTTTCAAGTTTTTTTCCATGACATGGAAAAATACATTACTTTAAAATTCTCAAAACCCGATGAAAATCCACTCTTTTGGAGAAAAATCTAGCCAAGAGATTTCTTTATGTAGAAACCAGAAATGTTAAATGCTGTGTTTCATAGGTGAAATAACCTTTTTATTTTAAGTGGAGTTATGGCTTTATCCAGGCTACAGATCAGCATAGAAGCAATATCAGTGCTGTTCCTTATAAAAGTAATAAAGGTTGAATGTTAACTACTAACCAGGACTTGTTTGCTGGAAAGAACACATCTTTAAATAACATTGAGTACCTAAATGCTCAAAAATTTGAGCTATTAAAAATAAAGTAAGATGCAAGCTTGCTTTTTAACTTTAGGTTGAAAATATGCCACATATGTGTGAATTTAAGCTTTGTTTTCAAACCTTGTTTTCTATCAGTATTTAGGGAAGTAGTTATCATATTTTGGGTGTCAGTCTTTCAGGTGTGTTTACCAAGTGTGAAACAGCAGCAGTTAAGAGCACTGTAGTTTTTCCAAGTGCAGGAAATGAAAAGCAGAGGGTGTTTGTTCTTTTCAGTTACAATTTTTTTTTATCTGAAGAACAGCCAAAAGGTATTTCTGGCAGCAGCTCAGTTCCCTGAACACCAAGGAGTGGACATTAGCCTGTAATTGCAGCTGGTTCCCATTGCCCACTCTGCTGAGTGCCTGGGCAGGTACTGATCATCGTGGGGCGGCACAAAGGCAGCTGATGCAGACAGAGTCACACTTTGGAAGTTTGTTTGCTGTCCAAGGACTGCTTGAGATTGGGAACTTCCCTTGTGCATCCACCTACCGTTCTCAGCTCACCTTCCAACTGCCCTTGAACAAAACAGCTTTACTGTGATAATAGCTGGTTGGAATAGTAAGTGTTCTCTTGTAATCCTTGTGGAAGCTCTAAGTACCTGTAAAATATTTTTGATTGCTGATCAGGGGTTGTTTGGGAATCGTGAGCTTGTTGTAGATTACCCTGGAAGTCTTTCTAATCTTCAGTGTCCTGTTTCTAATGGGAAATGTGCTAAGTGGTTTTTTTTGTGTTTTTTTTTTTTTTAAAAGGCATTGAGAATTACTTTGTAGGAATATTTATAGGTATCATACATGGTAATTGGAGAAGGACCTTAAATTTACAACTCAATTCTTTTAGATTAAGCCTACCTTCTTTTGTGACACTTTACTTCACGGACATGTGCATCTCTTTATCTTCAGTAGTGAGATAAAGAATGGAAGTTTGTTCCTTTTCTGTGCCACTAAAAATATTTATATATGATGCTCTCTTGAGACTAATACAGGGGCTCTGTTTTTCCATGAGTGTTCCTGTGGCTTTGATTGCTGTGGTCATTTCTCTTGTTTTAAGTGTTTCTGTTGGCAAGGGAATGTTTCTGCAGGGTCAATAATGTTCCAAATAAAACAACATAAACAGCAGTATGTTCTATGTATTCACTAGTCCAATGTATCCCTACAACATCTTGCCTGCTTTGATTTATCTGCAGCCAAACTCCCACTGCTAGGGTTGTTAGTTATAGTCTAAAATGTATTGTGTGTAATTATAGTACTTTCTTGTATTCCTTGAGTTTATTTTTGTGTGCTGCTGGAAGTAATAGCTTTAATTAAACTTTTCCATGCATGAATTAGAAGTTTTTTTCCTATGTGCCTCCCACTTGTTTCCAATATCATGTGTTAGAATACTGTTAACTGGGAAAGTGTCATCTCTAATTAGTGTTAATTATTGTCATCAAAGTTTCACTAAAATCAATGAAAACTATAAAGACTTTGTCAGATAATAGAAATGCAGTAAAAATTATTCCAGAATGGTATTTCATACTTTGAATTAGGATGGTAACTAAACAATTTCAAAATAAGGTAAATATTTTAAATGGAGTTTTACCAAATGTTAGACCAGCTTTTCTAGTTTTTTATGATTCTTTTCATTTTTAAGGACTTGAGGACTAGTTCTGGAAAAAGTGCCAATTCTGGTAAATCCATGTTTTGACAGATTATGTTCTTTTTTCTCTACTTTGTAGTTCCTCTGCCATCATGTCTGGCAATTTCCATTTCTCTTACTCAAGGTACTGAACTCTATTCTTTGAAAATATGCAGCCATGGTACTGTCAACTGAAAAGTGTTAAGAGAACATTGCAAGATATGGGATTCCCCTTGTTGAAGTACAACTATATATAATGCAAATTACAAAGCTTCCCTAAAGCTTTAATGTAGCTTTTTTGCCAATGAAGAGCAGAAGAGACCTGTTGCCTATGTATTTAGTGATACATTCTGGGTAGTACCATAATAGACAGGTAAAAGTTGTTTTCCCATATCATTAAAATTTTGGTCCTTCATTAGGTTTGCAGGCACATTTCATAAGATGTATTGTCTACTTGCAAGCAAGAGTCGTCTTACATGGTTGGACTTTGCCTCTACATCAGTGTCTTAAGGAAGCAGTTAATTTTAGCTTGTGATTTTTGGTTAATGTCTTTTTCTATGACCTTGTTTTTGCAAGTGCTCCTCCTTTTTATGGCACTTTGTGTATTCTTTGACTTAAACTTATGTGTATGTTTCTGTATTAAAAAAATCTTAGTGCCCATTCAAAATGAGAGGAGGTTTATTTACTGTGTGTGCACATAGTCTGGTTGGTAGTTGGGGGTATCTATTAGTTTCAAAGAAAAAAGAGCTTTCTTTCAAGGAAATGAGGACCTGTCAGCCAAGCAAAACCAGTGCCTCTGCCAAACCTTTATGTATGAGCAAAAGAGCCTTCACACAGCTGAGATGAATTTTGTCTTCTGTACGTATTTTCTGCAAATGATCAACCATGTCTCTTGTTTTCTGCTTTCAAAATGGTGTAACATAGTGAGTTTGACCACAAATTTTGTTTTGTGGTAGAAATTACATCAGCTGTTCTTTTTGTAAGGACATGCCCTAAAACTTGAAATTTCTAGATTTTTTTCAGTTCCAGTCTGTACTAGAAAACAACTGTTTTGTGTGACATCTCTGGTTCATCTATTTATCCTGCCCTGCCTTTTGACCTCTATTCAGCAGCTATTAAGTTACATTGTTCTCATAGAAAAATGAGTTTCCAGTGAAAGAGGTGAATGGATCAATCACCTTGCCCAGTGATGTCACAGTTGCAACATAAAACTAAAAATCTGATTTTTAGATTTGAAGGAACAAAAAAAATGTTATCCAGAGAACAGTAAGTTCTCTACAGTCCTACAATGCAAAAATATTCATGTGTCATAGAACACTGAACATATGTTCAGGCACTTAAAGCCTGAACTTCAATCTTTTTCTGGTTTGTTTCTACTTTTTCTAATTTCCTTAAACCAGGCATAATTTGTTTTAATATGAAGATGCCACATCCTGGCTGAGCAGCCAGTGAGGACAAGGATAGTTACCTCAGTGAAGTCTGTTTGCAGTGAGCTCATTTTCCTTTTAACTCATAATAAGATGTCTGAAGACATACCTGAAGCTTCCAAGGAATCTGTTTCCATACAAAGTTAAGGGCTTAACTTTAAGCTTTTCCAGCCAAGCATTTGTAGACAGTCAGTAGCTGAGTACCTGATCTTTCCCTGGCTGTTTCAAACAGTGATATGGACTGAAAGTGCTGCCTTTCAGACTGATACACTGGTCTAGTCAGTCTGGTAATAAAAGCACAGCTGGAATCAATGATATAATGGAAAGTAACTTATTTTTTACTCATCAATATATAGACAAGTTCATGGTAAGGCCACAGTCTAAGATGATGTTGAAAATTTTAAACTGAATAACTATTTCTGTATCGATACTGTTGAAAGAGAAGGGGTAGAGCTTGCATCTCTGTGGGTTGTGCAACTTGATCTAACAGTTATCCTGGGATTGCAAGCTGAAAAAATCTCTGAAAAACTCAAACAAGACAGAGAGCTGACCCATGTCCAGAGACTTACCTTGCTATTGTAGTATCTACCTTCTTTTGGTATTTTTTCCAGTGTGTATGTATTTCTGTCTTACTAAAAGGATAGTAGGATAAATGATGCAAGTTTAGGTATAAAATGTGCTATAACATTTGTGTAGATCTGTGTCAAGAATTGCTGGACAACCGATCCAAACGTAAGACTGACCTCTAGTGATTCTGAAAAATTATGCTCCTGTTCAGTAGAAGACCAGAAATAGTCCTCATTTCAAATGTGAGTAGGGAGAAGTTTTAGGAGTGAGTAGAAAAATCTGAAGATTATTCTGGTGCTGCTTCTGTGAACTTTATGTAAATAGCGGCTGGCAACTGGAGGGGAGCGAATGTGTTGGGGTTTGTTTTGATTTGATGGGGAGGGGTGATTTGTTTGGGTTTGTGGTTTGGTTTTTGTTGCAGTTTTTTTAAACATTGCTCAGTGAATAGCTCCAAATGGCAGTTTTGGTGTAATTTTAAGGAGTAGCTTCTTAATAACTATGACCTTCCCATAGTCACTGGGGAATGGAGCACTGGACTTGTAAGAGTGTGGAATTTTTTTTTTCCTGATGGCATTCTCTTCAAATATGTCAGTTGAGCAATTGAAAGTGAGGGGTTGTCTCTTAATTGAAGTGGAAGGTGATTTAGAAATCACTGTGCAATTAACTGAAAGAACATAACCAGGGAGTCCCTGGCACGTGTCTGAGGATAAATGACTTGTCAGGGTGTCCCAGAGTTGCTCTGCAGGTGTGCATACATGCTCTGCACAAAAATCATGGTCTACTCAACTCAGCTTAATCATCTCCTGTTTTTTTGTCATGCTGAAATCATCCTTTCAAACCTTAAAAGTGGGGATGATCCTGGTTTCATGGCAAGTACTCCAGATGTGTAGCAGAAGAGGCCTGGACACTTGCAAGCTGTGTATGAACACGCCTAAAAGATGGGGATGTATCTCACCTAAATAAACAAAATTCAGTTCTTTATGAATATGTGAGGTTCTCAGTCTGTATAAAGAAGATCTCTCAAACAGAATAATGAGACTGACTGAGGTGTAATGACTTCGGAATAAATGGCAAGGTTGAGGGTGTTTCTTGACCCTCTTAGTTGTCAGTCTTTAACTTTCACGATTAGTAGTAATTAAATCTTTAATGCTTCCTCTCTGTTAAGGTTAATGTACTGTAAATCACTGTAATTGTATGTCCATTACTTACATAATTATAGTCTGTATTTAGGCTTTGGATTTTGTGGAATATACATTCATAGCACAAGCATCCCTGCATGTAACTGTTATGCTTCAGGTTGAACCACCTTCCATTTTACAGTCAATTGGGAAAAGGTAACCACTCCAACCACTTTGTATGTCTGAGACTTTTTGCATTCAGGTCATAAATTTCACTGGCTTTCTGTATGCAAACTACTTGATTCAATACTTTTTTCAGATTTTCTCAGGGGTAATTATTCATTACTGTAGTTTCCAAACAAAAGCATGTGTATTCAGATACAAAATTTTTGTGGCTTTGTTCATAACACTGGACAGGAATTTTGGTTTATTTGTCGGAAAGCTGTTTCTCTGTTTAGGGACACCTGTCATCTAGTACCTGCTTTCTACTTCTTGAAGTCTTCCCTGTCCAGGTGTCTTGTGTCTGACACTGAAGTCTGTAACTGATTGTAGTTACTTTCATGTATGCTGCTTTTTTGTTCTCTATGTTCTTCAGGGCTATTACTATACAGGGTTTTTACTGGATTTAATCTTCAGAGCAATTCAGCATGTGTAACTTTAAAAATTGCCAGCCATTTTAAACCAAATACATCCTCCAGGTTAATTATAACAAAAATACTTTTGAAAGTAACTTCTCTTTGGAGAGAGGAGCTATTCCAGATTTTGTTATCATAAGGAAGAGTTTGTCAGGCACTTAAAAGGAGAGCAACTGGTATTTAACTAAACAATTGGACGGTTGATATATTGCACATTCAGTTTACTAGATTGTACATACAAGTGTTAGGTTGTGTGTACTTGTATTCAGCAATATCACTTGAAATACTTGATGCTGCTTGTGTAAGAAAATTTTAGCATTTTATGATACTCTAAGGAAGAAAGAAAAGTCATCAACTGGAAGAAGTGGGAGTAAACTGCAGAACTCTTTACAAAGTCAATCTAGTCCTACTCTTTTTTAACATGCTATTACTGTCTTAGCAGTTCCTATCTAACAATAAAAAAGTCATTATATGGAACTATAAAATGTGTTATGGTGTGCAGTTACTCAGGCTTCCTGTGGTGTGTTCACATTTTTAGGTTAGTGCTGTAGTCAAGTGGCCGTTTTAACTGGACACAAATTTTTGCTGCTGTCAAAATATGGTCCTGCTTTCTTTACTGCTGACCAGTTATTACAGTATTTCCTAAATACTGAAAATTTAGGTCCTGATCCTGAAAGCTTTTGCTGTGTATAATCTGTAATTTCATGTGTGTCAGTCATCTTAACATCTCATGGGATTACTTAAGCAAAAAACAAAGCACATGCAGGCATTTTTTCAGGTGTGGTGTTTTTTCCATGTAGTATCTATTTCTAGCAAGGGCAAGTATGCATCACTTGCAATTTTTGAAATCATCCTGTCATGAACAGCGTATTTCACTGGCATTCAGACTCTGGACCATTACATTCCTGGAAGTAGTGCAAAGAATTGGAAGGTTTGCTTGTAGTCTTCAACACTGCTGTACCTGTGTTTCAGGAAGTGAAAATGGGGAGTAGAGTAAAATCCACTACAATATAATTTATAAACGTTTATTTTTACTTTTCAGATGTTCCTCCTGCGGATCAAGAAAAGCTTTTTATCCAGAAGTTGCGACAATGTTGTGTACTTTTTGACTTTGTTTCTGATCCACTAAGTGACCTAAAGTGGAAAGAAGTAAAGCGAGCAGCTTTAAGTGAAATGGTAGAATATATCACACACAATCGCAATGTGATTACAGAACCCATTTACCCTGAAGTAGTACATATGGTAAGTGATTTAACAATAAGAACTTTCTGTGTTATAATGCTATGTTGTTTCTTCAGCTGTATCAATTTATCTCAAGAAACTTTACTGAGATCTTCAAAAAAGATCAACTGTGTTTGTACATCTGCAAAATAATAACAGGGCTTTGAAATCCCATTGCCAGTGTTGATTCCTCTTCTGTGTAAGATAGAAACTAGACGTGTATTTTAAGCAAAATTAGATTTTGGTTGAAGTTGGTAAAAATTAAATCTTGTGTTTTGAAAAAAAGAAAAGGTGATGCTTTTCTTCCCCACAAATTTTTTTGGAATAGGTGTTTATAAAAATTGGGAGGAAAGTTAAATAAATCTAGCTGTTAAAAAAAAGTAGATTGTAAGAATGAAAATTTAAAAAAAATTTAAGCCTAGATTAAGATCGCCAGTGCAAGTTTGACATTTGATCTTATGTAATCCTGTTTAGTACCAGAGATTGATCTTATTTTGTGTTCAGAAGTGAAAATGAGTCAGACTGTATTAAATACACAGTACGGCGGATGAGGGATCTGCTGGAGCAACCTATGTGAACCATTGAGACCTGCCTTGTTTCTCCCTTCTCACTGTCCAAATCCTAGCCAGCTAGATCCAGTTTGTTTTTCCATCGTGTGCAAGTCCACCCCAGAGGAGGCCACAAAAGTACAGCAGACTATTTCAAGTCTTATTGTGGTGACGAGGCACAAGTTGCCTGGGGTAGCAGTTGGGCTGAGGTCTGTAGCTGTTGTCTGTAGTACCCTGAGAACAGAAAGCATCTTTTGAAGTTTCTGACTAATAAGCCTAGAAGAAACTCTTGGCCATGAGTAACATGATGGTTTTTCCTGAGATTTTATAGCTTAGGGTGAATTTTTCAGGGCTTGAGAAAACAGTGGATTGTTGACATAAATATGAACCTAAACAAATTTAGAGGTCCTCCTGCAAATCAGAGACTTTGAAGCTTCTGCAAAGATTCTAAGGATTTATGGTATTAAAGATGTTGCTTATTTTGAAGATTATTTTCTAAATCAGCCATAAGTGTTTGCTGATACAGAAGTTACTTTCATGAGAACTTCTAAGTATATGAGGCTTGTGCATAACTCTGGATGTCAAACACACACCCAAAGCATTGAGGATGGTTAATGAGGAGATGTGGGATCATGGCTTTTCCCATGTTTGATAGCTTATTTATATCTCTGTTTTTTCTAATTGATTGCTTGTTTTGGAATACTTGACACTGATGAAAGAAGAGAGATGAAGGAGAACAAGCTTGCTGAGACTTCATTTGGGTAGAATGGAGTTCACGATGAGTTCTTGAATACCAATGTCAAACATTAGTTTTTGCTCTGTGCAAGGAGTCTTAACTGCCTGTATTTCATCACTAATGCCTTCCTTATCTTCCATCAAGCAGCTATGGCCAGAATACACTTGGCTGAGGACAATATATACTTTCTTTGCTTCAGATGCGACTAATGGTAATAAGTCTGCACTTTGGTCAATTTAATAAATCTTGCAGCAGAATTTGGCTACTATCTTAATTGCCAGGGTTTGGCTGGTCACACACAATGTCTGTGCTTTCAGTGAATTTAAAATGCTTTTTATGTGCAAGGTTCCAAAGGGTGTGGGGTTTGCTTGCAAGGGACTTACACAGCACTATGAGAGACACTGTCAGTGAAGTCACCTGGACTGGTATCTTGAGGTTAAATTGAGGTAGTTTTTTTTTATTTGGTCTACTGTTGAAGCAAGTGTATTCTTCCTGCAGTAGTATTACCATAACCTTTCTTTCAGGCATGTCTGTGTAGATTGAAGTGTACATTTGCTAAGTTCTGGCCATATATCTGAGTTGATTGTGTGGGTTTTAAGGAAATCTAATTTCTCTTTATGCTTGAAGACTTCCAAGAGACATTGATAAGTTATGTGCTGCTACTATCACTGAATTATGTTAAGAAGGAAGAGCATTTTCAGTAAAATCATGAGTGATCAGGAAATACTCAGATATGAGAATGGTTCTCAGTTTGGAAAGCTTGTGAAATTGGTAGTTGGCATAGAAATTGGGGCTTTACTGTACCATTTTGTCAATCTTCACATTTGGAGGTTACTTTTTTGTGTGTGTATGTGTACATGCTATATATATATATATGTCTGTGTTTGTTTGCTTTTGTTAACATATTACATAGGGCAATGAATTTCACAAGTTACTTGTTTAATAATAATAAAATGTTTCCTTTCCCATAGCTTCAAATGTTTTTTTCTCTGACAAGAGAAGCACCTACCTTATAATCTGATTCCTTTTTTATTCTTTATAATTCCTAGTGCTCATGTCATGTCCTTCCACCCCACCAGCAGAGTCTTGTCTTAAAGTTATATATTCATCTAGTGGCTTAATAATAATTTAGTGTTAAGTCTTAAGTATCTTTAGAAAAAGTTGTGGGAAATTAATTTCTAGAATGGGTGTAATGTTAGTCTCCAGTGTGGATTCAAGAGTGTCTTTCCTTTTTCCCTGCAAGTTCTTTTTGTATTTCTAAGCAAAGATGTGATGAGAAAGGAAATGCTTTAATTAATTGCTTATATAACAAGGTCCATTTCTCAGGTATAATATAAGTACCTCTTACCAAAACTATTGAGACATGTAGGCAAATGGCTGGTTTTCTGATGAAAAGCATCCATTACAAATTCTTATTTGGAAAAGAATATGTGCTCTTTTTTGCCTTTTTTCTAAGCTCTGAGAATAATTTCTTTAGGAATAATGAAGATGAGCTACTTCTGGTTGTGAACATTTTTGTGAAGCACACAGACTAATACTATTCTTCTCAGTTGATACTATACATAGGAACAGATCTAATTTCAGTCAGCAACTGAAGTGGCTTTCACTGCAACTTTTCATGCATTATTAAAATTGCCTGCTCAGTTATACCCATGGGAGCTTGATTTTTCATTCTTTTAAGGGAGGGGTTGCAGGTGTGGTGTTTTGTGTCTTTTCCTGTTACCTTTGGTCTAGAATAAGAGATGTTACTGGAAATAGAGGTATGCTGCTTGTTGCTCTATTTCACTATGAGGTTGGCTTGAGTCACGTGAGTGCAGAAGGTACAGACTTTCAGTTTATATAGCTCTTCATTCAGAGCTGTTCACATCAGGCTGGTCAGCAGAAGGGAGGAGAAAATGTGTAATGAGGTGTGTGATGCTTATTTGTTTGAAAATACTCTCCAGTGTTATATGAAATGGGCCACTGGAATACCAGGGTGCTTCACTGCCATTACAGCAAATATCTCTCAAGGGGTAAAAATGTGGGTTGTTTGCTTTTCCCTTTTTTGTTCTCCCATCCTCCTGAGTTATGTCCTTTAAAGTCAAGTGTTGTCAGCACAGAGAGGATTTTGGCTCACCAGCCCAGTTTTCATAAAGGCCCAAGCTTCATAAATTTTGGGAGGCTTGTGGGAATGTTTTTGAGTTGTGCTATGTTTACCTATACTTCTTTGGGAAATTGGCCTTAGAAGGAGTTAAGTTTTGCAGCCTGTGTCTTGTCTCTTTGGTCAAAAGACTGAGAAGTGAGAAACAAGATTAGCCATTTGACAGAAAGGTAAAGGACTCATCTTAATTCATTGTAAATTTTCCTAAATTTCAATGCTTAATATACAAGAGAGTTTCATGTTTGTGCCTTTACTGGTTGATGCTGCAGCTTGTTTTGAGCAATTTTGTATTCTGTTGGTCAAGGATATAAAATGCAAACCAGATCAAATCAGGCTTCATTGGTTCCACTGCTCATGGGAAAAAAAATACTGTGGGTTTTAAATCTTTCCATTTCCTCTTCTCAAAACTAAAATGTACAAAACTTTGTTGCTAACACCTTACATCTCCCAGATTTTCTTCTTTATAGCGAGAGCCTGAGGCTTTTCTTACCTAAAAAATTCTGATTATTCTACCATTTGCTTAACAACCTTTGTGAGTTTTATATTTCAAGTCTAGACTTCCTGGGTTTGTTTTCTTGGAAGATCACTGATGATTGTAAATGTTCACAGTATTTGTGGTTTGTTGCTTGTCTCCATGCTTTTAAAGAGGGGAACACAAAGATATAATAGCTTTACTTTTAATTCTCTGAAATAGTAATTATTCTGATATGTCAGTCTTGGTGTTTATCAAACCTACGTCGCTGGAATGAAGGAATATTATGAAGAAAAACAGAGCATCAGGATGACTTTTCCTTCATGGGAATATAATGTAAGCCTTGCAGATTTAGCTGATGCAGTTTGATACTGCCTCCCACTGTCTGCTCTGCCATCTGTCACATGTGAGATGACAGGACAACACATGCTTGTGCTCCTTGGCCTTGCCAATTAATAGGTAATTCACAGCATTATTTTAAAATGGGATTGGAGGTGTTAATGAAAAGCCAGAAGGTGAAGAGGGAAACATGGCATTCTGTTGCTTTTCCCAGAATGCCACCTCAGATGGGTGGAATGCATTCTTCTGCAAAGACACATCTTTAAACTGAGACAGCAAAATGATCAGCGTGAAAGCTTTGAGGCTATTAAAAAAACCCACAACAACAAAAACTAAACACACACACAAAAACCCACCAAAAATAACCCCAAAACCTCAGTAAAACCTGAGAAAATAATAAAAATGTGTGTGTGACACATGGTTATTATCTGTGATGAAATTTGAACATTCATGAAGACAAGTTGTAGCATAAAGATACATTTTAAATGTGATGTTGGAGTAGACCTTGCATTCTAAATAGCTTCATTATAAGTAAACTCAAATTTGTGGCATTTAGGGTTTTTTCCTTAAATAGAGCTGTATTTGTTGAAGGCATAGGAACCTTTCAACTGATGCACAATAATGTTTTATTTATTGCTTTCTGAAGTAAGTCAGTTCAGTGCAAGTGCCAATGGAGGGATCTTTTATTTTCTTTCTAGCTGGTCCTGGAGATGCCCTGTACTGGCATGTTTGCTGAGCCAAATACTGGTTTTCTTGCAAAGGTTCTGTAAATGTTTCTGCTGCTCCTGGTGATGTAGCCTTCTGCAAACAATTTTCTTGTTCCTCACAAATCACCTTCTCTGCCCTGTTGTCTCTTACTTTGCCAGACTTGAAAATCTTAGAGTACATTTCCTCTCTAAATGCTTGCAAAAAGGCACCTCCAATCTGCTACAGCAATAGAATATCAATGCCAGTGTGTAGATTAACTCTTCCCGGTACGTGGGGTGTCTATTAAGGATGGAGTCTGTGTGTGCCCGGTGCCGAAGCTCTGTGCAGATTTGATCAATCAGCCTTGCACAGAGTGTAGCTCACCCTTTGGTGTAGTCACCATTCTCATTGTGGACGTTTACCAAAATTTATTTTTAAATATCTTAATATTTTCATAAACACAAAATTATTTGTGTATTTGAAAACAGAACTTACTTTAGTGTTGTAAGAAGAAATGGAATTGAAGAGAATTTCTTTAGGGAGCCTAATATGCTCAGTTGTTATGAAGGGTCAGGACAGCCCACCACTGTGATTTATTTTGGCAGGCTTCTCTGTCTTGTGCAATGTGTTTGAGCTGCTGAGAGGCTCAGGCATTACTCTTAAAGAATCATTTTGAAGTAGCAGAGGCTGTTTGGGACCATATACTAATTTGAATTGTTTTTTTTTTCTGTTCTGTACAAAATTAGGTTTAGCCTACTTGGTACTGGGTTGATGATGACTAAGCAACAAAACGGAACAAGAAAGTCTCTATTGAGGACACTTGCATTGCTAAACAGATGACGTTTTTCTACTTGCTCAGCAGTTTGGTTGTGTCATACCAATGACTGTACCCTACTGAACACTCTAGATTGCAAGTGGAATTCAGGAATTTGTTTCCTTTCAGTACTGACAGCCATAGCTGATCTTCCTATGTGGAAAGGCTTTCTCAGATTTTCTTAGTGGAATGCACAAACACCAAAGACTTGCACAGTAAACCCCCAACTCACACACACAGTAGACCTTTAACTCCTCAGAGCATGAGAACAGCCATTGGCAACACTAGCTGGTTGTTCCATCCTTACCCACAATGAAGCCAGCTGGTTTTGCTAGCTGTCCTTACAGATGAGAATTTAGGATTCTGCAGACCCTTTTTAAACCTCTTGAATTCTAAGTAAGGTTACTCTTGAGAACGTGTGTTAAAGTTATTCCCAGAAAGTGATGTAAGATTGTTTTAGTTCATATTTGTGTTTATGTGCATTGTATGAATTGATATAAATGTGATTATTTCTGATAATATACTTTTATCTAAAAAAAACCCAAAAAAATCAAGCTACATGCATTTAGCGATGGGGTGGTTTTGCCAAGAACAGGACTCTTATAAGGGTTTTCATTCCATGTGACAGGGAATGGGCTTTTTTTCTTTATTACGGACCTGCAAACTCTCCTCATGTTTAAGGGGTTTGTGAAGGGTACTGCTTTGGTTCATCCATAGTATGAATGTGATCTAGGCAAGCACTTGGAAACACAAAAATGTGTGTCTGTATGAACAACTTGAAAATCAATTCATCTTTGTAGTCTGCTCCACTTCCATGAGGATGCTAAATGTTTCTCAGGGGGTTGGGAATTCAGAAAAAAGTGAAAGATCAAAGGATTAGGATGTGTATTTCTTCCCCTTTGGTGTTCCTGTGATGTCAGGTATATAGACATGGTTTAAGAGAAATACCACTGGAGGTGGTGGTGTTGTGGAGTTTGGTTTCGAAGTGTTTCCATGTGTGTACAGCCACTGCGTAAAATTAAACTAATAATGTACAGAGAGGAACAGTTGTGAGTAATCTTTGGTTTGCATCTCTGCTTCTGATATTTGCAGGTTGCTGCAAGGCCATATAAAGTGTATATAAGTAAAAATGTTTGTGTAAACGTTTTATATACATTTGCTTGGGCTTTTAAAACATGTCTGTGTGTAGAGAGATCAGAGCAATATCCTCATAAAACACATCCTGACAGTAGCTTTGTGTTTTCAAGAGTACTGCATGGAAGAGTGTTCTTTAAGTTAGAAGTCTTCAAAGAAGAATGAATGTTCCTCATTGTTTAAAATACTTCATTATATAACTTGTATTTTTGCAAATGTTAACTCAAATAGTTATTGTAAAGAATTCTTAGTTAAAACTGTCTTTGAAGTCGTTTTTTTTTTAATCATTCACTTGTTTCAAAGTTCTTAAAGGCACATGTAATTTCAGTTTGCAGTTAATATGTTTCGAACATTACCACCATCTTCCAATCCGACGGGAGCAGAATTTGATCCAGAGGAAGATGAACCAACCTTAGAAGCTGCATGGCCTCATCTACAGGTATTTCATGAGACTAAGACATCACAGTCTAACAGAATTCTAATGTTAAAAGTCGCTGTTTATTTATTCAAAATTGTTTAGGTTATGTGTTTGTCTCAAATACTTTACTATGCCATTTTTAAAATATATTTATTGAATTTAAACTGATAGTCTTTTAAAAAAATACAGTTATAGGTTAAAGGCTCGTTGTTTCTTGTGGTAGAGATGTAACTGCTGAGACTTTAAATGAGCTTCCATTTGTCACTATGAATGCTTTGATCTGGCTTTGTCACAGCTCGAGCTTTCAGAGGTACCGTGACAAACAGAAAAGAACAGAGAATTTTTAAAACGTCTACTTCTGGGCATGATAAATATTAGATTAGTTGTATGTCATCTGAGTAAAACCTAGTGATGGAGCTCAGCAGAATTCCAGCAATTTGAAGAACCTCAAGTTTTTGTAATTTGTCAGGAGAGCAAAAGCAAAGCTTTTATTGTGTGGTACCTAGATAAATATAATTAAAAACATTGTGCAATTCTAAGCAACTAATTAGTAATTTAAGTAATAAGGTGTTTATGAAATGTTTCCTTGTTTAAAAGACTAATACTGGGTTTTTTTGTTTATTTTTTCCAGCTTGTTTATGAATTTTTCTTAAGGTTTTTAGAATCTCCAGATTTTCAGCCTAATATAGCTAAGAAATATATTGATCAGAAGTTTGTATTACAGGTGAGGTAAAAAAGAATTTTTAACTTCAAGCTCTAAATTATTCTTACAATGGATAAAACCCAGTTAAAGAGCATCTCTTCTCCCTCTTTGCAGCTTTTAGAGCTCTTCGACAGTGAAGATCCTCGTGAAAGAGATTTTCTTAAAACAACTCTACACAGAATATATGGGAAATTTTTAGGCCTAAGAGCTTACATCCGGAAACAAATTAATAATATATTTTATAGGTATGTCAGCATCTTTGTATTATGGTGCATGTAACCAGGTATGCAAATAAAGCACTCGAACACACTGATAGTGTTTTTTTTTAATTCTTATTAAGTTTATACCCAATATTGCTACATCTAACAATAATTAATACCAGTCTGGGAGATTTAAATTAGGGTAGTCTTGCCCAGGGTATTAATTTGGCAGCTGAAATTTGAATTAGTTTATGATTTGGTGGGTGGTTCGGTGTCGTCTTGTGAGGCTTTTTTTTTTTCTTATTGGGTAGTAGTATTTTGCATTACAGTAGTGCTTAATAAGGTGTAGTTCTTCATAATACAGAAATTGAGCTGAAATTGAATTACTAAGAGTTCTATAATTTGCTTGAAGAAAAATATTTACTGCCTTATGTTTCCTCAGAATTGAGATGTACTGTTTCATTCTTGCAAAATACCTGTTTAATTGCCATAAAATGAACTGTAGAATTATCCCTGATACAAAAAAAAGTGAAGATGAAAAATTAATCCACTGTATTATCAAAGGTCTTTAGAATTGCATTTTTACTGCTATTATGTCCAGGGTTAATGCAAGATTATGGTGCCTGTTTAAAATTTTTGCTTTGGTGTGCTTCTTTTCTACAAAAAACGATGTTGTGTATCAGTTTTACACTCCTTCCGTCACGTTGCCCTTATTCTCTGCAAGTGTTTTCTTTCCAAAATGAATGTGTGGTGTTACCCCTTTAAGGGAATAGCAAAGGGCTGCCATATCCCTCATGAATGGGACCCAGCAGTACCAGCTGTAGAGGGAGCTGGTATTCCCTGCCTGTGGTAACAACTAAGCCTTTAGAAGGGATACAGAGGAGCTACTTCAAAATAATTAGTGAGTCTGCACTGTCTTGCAGACAAGTTCTGACAGGTCATTGGAAGAGTCAGTATGTCCTAAGGAAAAAAATACATGTGTATCTCTGGGATGTAAATGTTATTCCCCCCTCCCCCCACTGATTTTATTTAATTAATTCCTAAATGCGTAATTTGGTTAAATATCTCATCCAGATGGTAAACCAACATCACAGTGTATTATAGAGCACTTCTGAAAAGTGGTTTTATTTGCCACTTCTTGCACTTTCAGAGATAATGGAAGCAAAGTCTTCAAGCACAGATAGTTCTGATGCAAAGCTTTTGAAAGACTAAGAAATGACCTGGCCATTGTATCAACTCTGTGATAGTTTGTATAAAAATGTTTTCAATCTGATAGGTATGTGGGAGATTATATAATTTGCACAAATACCAAGTTGTAGGAGGAAAAGGAAAAACCAACAACAAACCAACACAAAAGCTCACTTAGTTGTATAATATTCAGAGCTAGAAACTTAAAAATTTTGCATTCCAGTGTAAATTGATGATGTACTTCTATGGGAGCACTAGGGAGGAAAGTTGTTTCAACTTCTGTCTTGAGTTAGTGTATTGTGCATGAAAAGCTCTTTAAAGTATGTGCAGAATTTTTCAAAATATTTCCTTTTCTTACCGTTTTACCTGCAAGTCATCAATTTATTACTATGCTTACCTAAGAAATGTGACCTTTTTTTCTCTTTTAGTCACTAATCAGAATTGCATGAATTTTATCCCAATAGTGCATTAATTTTACTTTTTTTTCCTAAAGTAAAATGCAGGTTTTGGAAATTATCAAACCTTTATGTCCCTATTAATTCAGTCCAAAGCGTTTTGTATCATTGTCTTTAATTTTGCTTGCAATTGTTGTCCTGAATTATATGGGAAGGGTCTTCAAGGACCTTCAGCAGTCACCTGAAATATTCTGGATTAAAAGTAGCTGTTACTATGTCAGCCTATGACAAATTTTCAAACAAAAAATTGCTCTCAAATTAGTGGAATTATTTTGTCCTAAGTGTAAATTACCCAAAGCCATGAATAGAACTTTCTCAATAAATTTATAGTCGTGTGATTGGGATTAAGCATGGAAAGGTGATTGCCTTGTAAATTACAGTGCTCTATCAAAAGAAAATTCAGGAAAATTTGATTTCCCCTGTTTATTACAAAGCCTTTTGTATGCACAGAGATCTGTAATGCCAAAGAGCTTTTTAGATCCACAAGCAGTAACTGTTTGAACACTTCACCTTGTGCTTGCATTTGCTATAGACCACTTGACACTTGACATTTAATTATGCCAGATGCTCATGAGTTATTTTAATATTTAAAATATTGCTTGCTGTGTTCAGTTGTGCATTATTAAAATGGCATAAAATACAGATTTTGGGAAAAGCGCAAGTATATGCTGCTTTGTTAAATGTGGGGGGAAAGAGCAAAAAGGTATAAAGGTTGAAAGCAACTTGGTGTGCTGGTGATTTCTGTTTCCACAAAGTTTCTTTTCCACTCTGTGTGTCTGTTTTGTTTTTATTGAGTGACTAAAACATGGGAAGTCAAGGCTACCTGTAATGTTAGATTGGGATCTTTGTGCTACTGTATCTCTCTTCGGCAATAACCCCCTAAAATTTTTTGTTTATTTAGGTTTATTTATGAAACAGAACATCACAATGGCATAGCAGAATTACTGGAAATACTGGGAAGGTATGTTGTAGGTTTTGTTTATTTAAACTCACTTGGGTTTAAGAGTAGATTTCAAAAATCAAGTTGGGGATTGCAGATTGATTTGAGACAAGATTTAAAAGAACTTCATTTCATGTAATTGAGTAACTTTTGAGTAAGTTTGTAGAAACAGAAAAAACTTGAACCTTGTGTCAATGTTTTAGGGTGTGACAATTTTTTAAATCTTATTTTTTAGGTCTTGTTTTCTGCTTAGGTACAAATAAAATGGAGTGAGTTGAAATTTATTAAAAATTCTTCAGCATCACTGAATATATAGTGGGTAAACAAAGGAAGCATAGGTTATGAAACTTCAGAAACCTTTTTGCTAACCCCAATGTTTTCAACTTAAAGCTGAAAGCCTCATTGAAACTAGTGGGTTTTCTATTAACTGGTTTCTATAATCCATGTGCAAGCTTTTGGCATTTTTTTATACATTAATACACTCTAAAAGTTTAGTTAGGTTTACTTTATGGTATTTCCATATCTTTGCCCATAAAGGTAAGAGGTCAGCGAGAGCAGGTTACTTGGGTTTGTGTCTGGTCAGGCTTTGTATATCCCCAAAAGCAGAGACTCCACAGCCTTTCTGAGCAACAGTTTCCTTTGTTTGACCACACTCACAATAAAAAGGGGGTTTTCCTTATGTTCGAATGAAATATCCTGTTTCAATTTGTACCCATTGCCTCTTTCTCTGGGCACCACTGAGAAGAGTCTTAACTCTTCACACCATTCCTTCAGGTATTTATACACATGGGTTAGACACCCCCCGAGCCTTCTCTTCAGGCCAAAAGCTTTTTCAGCCTTTCTGTGTATGTCAGATGCTCCAGTCCCTTCCCTGCACTTTAATGGGCTCCCTGCAGTATGTCCCCATGCTCTTGTCCTGGGCAGCCCAGACTTGGACCCAGCACCGCAGATATCTCAGATATCAGGGCTGAGCAGAGGGGAAGGATCACCTCCCTCAACTTGCTGGCAGTGCTGTTCCTAATGCAGCCCAGAATGCTGGTGAAATTGGAAAGCTGGTTTAAAATTTTCTAGGTCTATGTGTCTCTCCAGAATAGTTCATTAATTTTCAATGAAATGTTCAATGATTAAAGGACTTACATATCCATCATTACTTATAATCAAGTCATACTGAAGACTCTGTAAAGCTTAAATACTAGAATATGGAGCTAAATCTTCAAAACTGTTACTTAAGTCACCAGCTTTTTCATTCTTCGTTTTGTTAGGTTAGCTTTATTTGTTGTGATTTCAAAAGTTAAGTTATTGGTTTGGTTTTTTCCCCTCATTCTTCCAAATCAAAATTTCTAGTAACTAAATAAGGCTTCTGAGCCGTAGCTCCTCTGTATTGGTTATTCTTCCAGTCCATGAAGGAGTTTCACACAGCATATTGTAGACATAGAGCTGCTTAGGAGTAACAGTTTTTAGTTCTTGTGCTGAAGTACATTCTTTTCCTTTGCTGAGTGCTATATAATACTGAACAAATAAACACTTCCAGTAGGAACTACTTAATGTGATTATGTTTTTTCTGACAATGGTTTCTTAACAGGGATGCAGAATTCTGTCACACTCAATTGAGGCCAAACTTGCCCTACAATTCTGTTCCTCTCTGTAGTTAACAACCTTTAAAACATCTTGGGGAAATTTTTTTTCTAAATGAAGTTAATTTATATTTGTCAAGTGTGTGGAAGTTGTGTCAAGAGCACCATAGAAATATTAATGTAGAGATGGGTTTTTGGTACTGTGCACCGAGAGACTTCAGAAGAAGTAACCTTATACTCTATCCTCTAAATAGCTGTGCAGTCATTACTAGTGAAAATTACCTTAAGCATACATAGCAAGGGTGAGCAAGTGTTTAGTAATCTTTAATTCTGGGATACTATCTGATTTCTGAGATTGGAATATATGTGACTTTTAATTTTTTAATGTGTTCTTTTTTAAGAAAAGTTTGGCTGGTTCCTTCAGCCTAGGTGCATTCTGTCCATGTTAGTGAGGAGAAAAGCCTTGGAATGAGTAAAATAGGATTTTAAACAGTAAATGAGCAATAGGATTCTAGATGTTTAACTAATTTAATATTAGCAGAGTGGACACGAAACACTGTTCTAGTACTTTGGTTTAGGTAAAGGTGCCATTGACCCAGTATTGAGCTATATCTGCACTCACCTGTAGCTGGGATATCGTGTGTTGAGATGCTCTTTGTTTGTGTGCCAGGGCCTTGCAGAAATAGTTAAGTAGAACTCAGATTTTGACTTGTCTACTGTCCTGGATTACCTCTTCCACATCCAGTCTCCATTTCACTCTTTAATACTGGGAAGAAGATGGGAGAGGCTTGTATTCAAAGCTGTGAGAATAGTGAGTAGTTCATAGTGAAGGGTGGAATCTGAAGTGTAGGAATGGTTATATGCCGCTTGGAAGAAGAATTTGAGACCTGTGAAAGACTTGGTTGAGGGATGGACAGAGACTGATTTGACTATTCTACTCATTTGTAAACTTCAGAAAGTGAATGCTAAAACCTAGAATTTTGATATATCCTCTACAGTAGTGCAGACTTTATATAGTTACTGATCTTTATTTTTAACCTTCTTTCCCTGGCAGCATAATTAATGGATTTGCCTTACCATTAAAAGAAGAGCACAAAATATTCCTATTGAAGGTTTTGTTACCATTGCACAAAGTGAAATCACTCAGTGTCTACCATCCACAGGTAAGTTTTGTTTGGTGCTTTTCATACTAATGTTTAAGTAAGCTTGTCTGGAGAGTTGGGGGACTCTGGCGTGGGTTCTGTTCTAAGCTCCAACACTTCTCTGCCAGCTGGCCTTGGGGAAGTTATTTAGCATCTATACCTATAATGCTTCACATATTGATAGAAAGATTAAAAAGAATACATATGTGTATACAATAAATATATTTTTAAAAGCACTGTAGTGTTTATAGATGAAACTCATATAGTAGTTGGTTAATGTGAATGTTCTTAATATTTATCCACACACAGAATTTTTGGTTTATCGTGTTCTTCTCTATAATGTTTAGACATAAAAAATTGCAGAAAACGAATTGCAGTTTTAACAAATGTCATCTATAAAGACTTCATTCTAAACTACATGAAGCAATTCAGCTGAATTCAGTTTGTTACAACTGTTTTGAAAGGAATTTGAAATTTACTAGGACATCATTGTTTTATTCAGTAGATCTTTTTAGAAGTATACAGAAAAAAGGGGGCATCTGAGTTGTATCATGCTGTTAAACCAGCTGCATATTTTCTGTGCTGAGTTTAGTGACATTCAGAATTTCTAGACAAATGGGAAATCCATACACTTTGAGAGAAAATACAGTATTGTTGTGATATGCTGAAAACTTTCTCCATGATTGTTACACAACTTTTTGGGGTTTTTTAAATTTGAAAGTTCAGTATTTTCTGTGTAGTTTGAGCACTCCAAGTTTTAAATACCTTTTCTTCAAATTAACTTTCTAACAACTTGTATTTTTTTAAAATGTCATTTGTATAATTACAATTCCCTGACAATTAGAGATGCTTATAACATTCACTTTGGATCTGGCCTACTGGGGCTCCCATCAGTTCCTGTTGAAGGAGTATAGGCTGGAGTGGCTCCCATTTCAAAAAAAATTTTTTTTTCTTTTTTCAAGTGCGATGGACATTAACTGTGTGTCCAGTGAGGCCTTTCTTACAATCTCAGCTAGTGCAGATGTCTGTGATTGCCAGCTTTTCTGCTGACCTGAGATGTGTTGTTCTGTATGTGTTCCCCTTACTTACAAACTAGTTGTCCAAAACCTTCAGCTGATTCATCTTGCTTTTCAGTATCAATAAAAACAAGATAGTGACATAACGATGCCTCTCCTACATGTCCTACTAAATGAAATGGGGAAGTACTTCAACTGAGTTTAGTGTGTGGAACACTGGAGTAACCCCACAAAAATTCACATGGTAACAGTCGCAGGTACTCAAAAGGATTTGCTGCCAAATCCAGATACACATGGAGAAAGTTAATTTCTATGTTAAATTCAAATTTGCTTCAGAATAGCAAAGAACAGTAGCTGTAATAATCTTTGTACATCCCTCAGAGTACTTAGGGACATTCTTGGTAGCAATCATCAAAAACAGGAAAAGAATTGGGTCATCAGTTGAACTTCCATAAATGGAGAGACTTAAAGACAGTTAAACAGTTTATGATGCAGGTGATGATCGCCACACTTATTTACATTTCTGTTTAAGTCTGCCAAATAATTTAAATTTTTTAAGTTACAGAAGAAACTTTTATTTTTATTTGAAGTATTCAGAAGTATTCTTGACTTATGCTAGTGATTCCAAAATGTGTTCAGTTTCATAGTGAGTATTAATAGAACTCTTTTTTCTTTTACTGTAGCTGGCGTACTGTGTAGTTCAGTTTTTAGAAAAGGACAGCACACTTACAGAACCAGTAAGTATTATTATTTTTGTTATTGTTATATATTTTGAACTATTAATATCACTTCCATCTCTAGATTGTTTAAGGAGGTTTGGGGAACAAAGAATTGATACGTAATTGTTTATATTAGAGTCAGATAACCATTTTTATCTATCAAATTCAGTTTTTCCAACAGCTGTTTGGAATATCCAAAATTAATTAAAACAACATTATTAGCATACCTCTTACAAACAGACCAGAGTGTATTCTGCTTATTTTATTCTGGCTGTCTGCATATGCCATGGTGAATTCAGAAGCAGCTTAGTCAGAAATCAGCTCACCTGAACTGTGCTCTGTTGAGAGATAGATGTTATGGTGGAACTCAGATCTCTGGCACACAGAGCTACCTACTGATGCATGGCTTTTGAGTCAGATCCTGTTCATGTCTACCAGCTTTGGACCATAGACAAAATCAAACTTTGGTTTGGCTGCACATAATTGTGTAGATGAATAATTTCACTGTCCTTGATAGTGTAGAATGGTTTGCCTCCTTGCACACAATATCCAGTAGGTAAGAACTAACCTGCTTAATCAATAGATCAGTAAAAAAATTGCTACTAACAAAAGTGCACCTTATTAGATTATGACCATTTCCACTGTCAAATGGAAACTGTATTTCTTCAAATAAATGAAGTATGCAGCTGAGCAAGAGTTCTCTTCTAGTTGAAGCTTTTAATATTTATTAAGATATCAAATCCCAGACATTCTGTCATTTGTACTATATGAGACCTTGAATTCTTAGCTTTCTTCCAGACATCAGCTGGGATGTTCCATATTTCCTAGCAGAAGTCTGAACTAATATGCATCCAAATCTGTTTCCTTTTCTTGATCTCAAATTCGTATGTGATTACAGCATTCTTTAAAAACTTAGCACCTGTATCACTGAAGTACTAAAGTGCAGTACTAAGTCCCCTTTCAAAGATTCTGGTCATCTCAAATTTAAATGCTTTGCTTCCCCTTGTAACTGTTACATGAGACTTTTTGGCATCTTATTTTTAAAAATCTGAATAAATTGCCCAAGGCTTCATTGAGGACATAGTGTCTGCTTTCATGATTAAATAATATATATACATGAAAGATGCACTGATTTCTCAGAGTTGTCTTGTGAGTGATAATATTAAATATTGTTTGTAGTTTTTATATTTAAAAATCATAGAATTTTATTTTGAGTGTTCATGGTGTGCTAGGTAAGCAAGCTGGGTCAGTAATTAATCATGAAGAAAGTTAAGACTGTGATTGTAGTAAAATAGTCAAATAAAACTCAGTGTTTAAGAGCAACATGCCTAGAGTAGTTGCTCATGTGTCAATTTGGGTATTGTTAGTAAGTGTTTTCTTAAAATATAATGATAGTACTTAATTTTTTGAGCTTTGGAGTGCACCTTCAAGGAGGTAGAGATTTAAAGCTGCCATCACTTAAATGGCAGATAATTTTCCCCATATTACAGTACAGTTTGCTTCTGTTACATGGAAGAAGAAATCCTGAGTTTTGAGTTCTGCTTAAAATATCAGAGATGCAATTCAATGTGAAGTAAAAGCAAATTATCTTGAAATTGTTTTCTCTTTGTCTCTACAGGTTGTAATGGCACTGCTGAAATACTGGCCAAAGACTCACAGTCCAAAAGAAGTCATGTTTTTAAATGAACTAGAAGAAATTTTAGATGTTATTGAACCATCTGAATTTGTAAAAGTTATGGAGCCTCTCTTCAGACAGCTAGCCAAATGTGTGTCCAGTCCACACTTTCAGGTCTGTACTTACTGGATGTACAATAATGTGAGGATTTTTGTAAAGCACACTTGTAATGTGGTATTATTCACCATGATGAATTCTGTTTGATGCAAAGAAGTCTTCAATTCTGTGTCAACTTTTAGGGATCCAAAGGTTACCTTTACCATTTCTTTTCAAGAGTACAGTATGTGCATTCATGTTGGGTGATTCACCTCAGTGTTACGCTTAACATAAAAAAGCTTAAAAGCTTAGTGTTTTCAGAAGTACCTGAACCCTTTCAGTACATAGTGTTTGCATTTCATAGCTTGTAATAGTTCTACAAATACTCATTCTTTTGGAAAGTATTTCTTTGCTTGAATTTCAGAGTTCATGGGTTATAGTTTGAATCATTTATCAAGGAAAAAAGTAATTTTTCCATCTCTCCATCAGCTCCATGACTCCCATTTGCACTAAAAAATCCGAATCTGATTTGCAACTTTCCTTACCTTTCCCTTATATTTGCCAAATGTTTTAGTTATTTGCTCTGTAAGAGTTTAAAGAAGTGTTCCTTTTTTCATGTTGTCTTAGGTTGCAGAACGAGCATTATACTACTGGAATAATGAATATATTATGAGTTTAATTAGTGATAATGCAGCAAAGATTTTACCCATCATGTTTCCATCCCTGTACCGGAATTCAAAGACGCATTGGAATAAGTAAGAAACACTTGTACAAATTTCTGCTAATTCACTTATGTCTAGTCCAGGCTAAAGAGTTCAGATCTGTGAGTTGCTAGTTTTACCAGTGTGTTGAGCTGTTTATTCTATGACATTGAAGTTGCTGGATAAAGAGACTACTGTTGTCAATTTTTGGAAAATAGTAAGAGTTGAGGAAGATAGTTTTTCTTTTTTACATTAAACAAGATACAGTGTTTTAGTGCATTTAATACATTATATTTTTCTATAAATGTGAAATAAATCTGGCATTCATCTGTAGTTCAGATACTTCTAAAGATTTAACTTAGATTTCTGATCACTAACCTCTTTGCTGATTTGCATTTTTCTGCATTCTAGTGAAATATCTTGTAGATTAGAACATTTTTTTCCTTTTCTTTTCTTTTCTTTTTGTTTATTGTTGTTTCTGGGTTTCTTTCCTTCTTTCTCCATTGACTATTTTCACTTTTTTTCCCCACAATAACATAGTACTTGCACATTTAAACAACCCTGGTCAGCTCCCTTCTGCAGCTGTTCCATTGTAAAGTGCCTCTTTGTTTGAGCTATTGTGCAACTGCTGGGATGGTGACAGCATCCCACTCTGGCTCTGGCCATGAATTGAGGGCTGCTGGTGGGCTGGCCAAGAATGAGTAATCAATCTGCCACTAAACACTGGGAAAGAAATGGAAGCTAAAGTGATGTTAAAGTGATTGCTGACTGTTACTGGGTGTGAGCAGTGACAAGTCATGTACTCATTAATAAAATTCCAATTGAGTGATGCAATTGTGCATAGCAAATGTGGGTTGTTGTTGGTTGTTTTTTCTGGCCTTCAAGGTCACACATTCATTTCAGGCTGAGCAGAAGTCATGCTACCCAGTACAGCTGCACTCCTACTTGTGGCTCCATGCATGACACAAAGTAATCGTTTAACCACTGCTTTGTGAGCAGCAATACTTACAGACCAGAACCGTAAATTACTCTGTAAAAGTGCTGCATAAGACAGATTGGTTTTGTGCAATTTCTTTGGTGTTTTCCACTTTACTTTTCTAACACTTTTCTAAGGAGTCATGGCATAATTGTGTTGAAGTGGGTGCTGTTGCTGTGTGGCAGTTTTCAAAATGAATGGTGTCTTTTCTATTCTCCTTTTAATCACTAACTTTTTTTTTTCTTGAATTTGTCAGTTGCCAGTAAGTTACTTACAACAAGATCTTTAATGTCATCTTGCATTGTCTCTAACAAGTCTAGTTTGACTAGTGTCAGCTACTAAATTTCAAAACTGGTCGTGTGTTGATACACATAGTATTAAAAGTGAAGTTCAAACATCAGAAGTGTAACCGATGAGTAGTACTGTAGTGTAAGAAAACTGCATTCAAAGTTGATAATTTTATTAGGTGTGTTAGGCCTTTTGTGGGTTAACTAAAACTTCCACTAATTAATTTTGTTTCCACTTATTCTGAAATGATGTAATTTTCCAGTTGTGTAGGGTATTGGCTACTGTTGACCAGAAAAAGTAGATTTCAAAGTTTAAAGTACTCTGAGTTTCAACCAGAAGTTTTACTTATAGGACAATACATGGCTTGATATACAATGCTCTGAAACTCTTCATGGAGATGAACCAAAAACTGTTCGATGACTGCACACAGCAATTTAAAGCAGAAAAACTGAAGTAAGTTTTCATGTCAGTGTGTCTGTCTGTTCTTGAGTAATTTGTTCAGAGTGCTTCAGCTCTGAAAAAACACTGTGTCATTAGTGAGAAGTTGCCCATTTGATTCCAGTACAGCAGTCTCAAAGTTGGCTTGGTGAAACTTCTTGTTATATGTGAACTGTAAACCTTAACAGTAGGATGGCTCATGTAGGCTCAGACCTAATACTGCTGGGATCACTGTCTTCCTAAAAATTGAGTTCTTGAGAGGGGCACTGCTTATCCTGGAGCCCAGTGTAGAAGATCTGTTAAACAGTTCTGTTCACATCCTGTGTTTATTTTAGCATGCTTTATTTACCCAGTGTTATTTTCTTTCATGTTGTCACTCTGTCCCAAAATACTTTTCCAATATTTTTCAGCATTGCATTGTGTGTGAGCATATCTTAACGTTTTTATAAAAATTACCTGAAATCAAGCTGTTATTTTAGTGCAGGGCGTTCAGACTTTATCTGACAGAAGCCTCCTACTAAAGTGAGATTGAGAAGTCAAAAGTGTTAGTGGTTTGGGTCTCATTTTAGGAGCTGGGAGCATAGTTAGAAAGTGGGTCCCAAAAATACCTAGATTTGAATGTTATTTTTAATTTCAAAATAAACAGGGATTCTTTCAAGTAGTGGTTCAAATGAATACCTGTTTTAAAATGATATACTGATAGTAGTACAGATTCTCAATGTGGATTGATTTTTTTCTAGTTTTGAAGTTCATTATTACATCTTAAGTAGAAATGAGCTTGAAGTGTAACAAATTTTTAAGAGGTGTGTGTGTTAATAGATGATAAAATATATTGGCTGTTTAATAAAAAGACCTGTGATTCTCTTTTCCTTCATAGCAAATAAGTGGAATCCCTTTAAAATGAAAAATCAATCTTTTCCTCTGTTTTTCAGGAGTTTTTGGTGGTATTTTGAGTGTGAACTAAAGCAAGGAAAGTGCTGAGTGACATGGTAGCAAAACAAAACCTAAAAAAAAATCTCCCACCACACAAGAATTTAAAAGGGGGATGGTTAAAGAGTTCTTCCCTCCCAGCTTGAATTAACTTAGTTGAGAGCTGGAGGCAGATTGTGTGTGTACTTGGATGTAGCTGCTCTTCGTTTTTTGTTCTCTTCCTCTTAACATTTGGATCAACTGCGCTATGAATTGAAGCCTGAGTGCATTTTTACCACTCTTAGTTCAAAGTTCTTTTAAATTCTACCAGCTTTCAAAGACAGGTGGTCATTCTAGTCTTTGCAATAAGATGTTTATTTGTAAGAAAGAAAGGGGAAAAAAGCCTAGATTTTACAATTTCAAATTCCAGTAGGCATAAGGAAACAAACCTTTCCTACTTTAATTAAAAAAAAACAAAACAAAAAAAGGCATTCTGTGTCATCCATCTTGTCTTGCAGCTCCCCAGAATGAGCATGGTTTTGTTGGGTACTTCTCTGTCCGAGTTCAATTCAAAATGTCCCTGGGCCTTTTCCTTTAAACTAGGACCTAAAGCCATTGGGCTGACAGTAAAAATGTCTCCCTGGTTTTGTGATCAGTTATTAACTTCTTATGTTTCAAGACAGAAATCAAATATTGTAACATTAAAACACAAACATGCTTTCAACATAGATCAAGACTCCTTTCTGTTTTAATTTTAACTCATTTTTAACACTGTACACTTATTAAAGATCAACTGCTATCAGCCAGTTTGTTTCTTTCACGAGAAACTATGAGATTTTTCCCTTTTAATGTTGATTTGAGATCATGGGGCATTGATATGATGCAAATTATCCTGTCAACAGTGACAGGCAGTCGACTGAAACAGGCATAGCTAAATAATTTATTCTGTTGAATTCTTCTACTTCTACATGATTTTTATTTTTTTTCCAGAGAGAAGCTAAAATTGAAGGAACGGGAAGAAGCATGGGTTAAAATAGAAAATCTAGCCAAATCAAATCCCCAGGTATTTAGAAAAGATTAACATGTTCATGTTTAAATACTTTGGTTTTGTTAAATATCATTGGGGGAAACAGGTCTGACTGATCATGGAAATAAAGCAATTTCACTACTTGTATTATGAAAGATATACAATAAAAGTACTTTTAAAATTTGTAACCCTTCTCTTGTGCCAGTAATTATTTTATTTAAAAAAAGGTTTCTGAGAAGTATGATGTGAAGTACTTTTTCCTTTTCTTATAATAGGACATATACTGTATTGCGGTTTGAAAAGTTATTGTGCAAAATTATGGAAAAACATAGAGATGCCATAATTGGTTTCTCTTGAAAAGCTGTTTTGCAAACAATATATTACAAAAGAGATCTTTCTGCAAACTGTGAGTTATGAGTGGTCAGTTTTCCTTTGTGTCAAATGGATTAAAGTAATACTGTACATTCTTGTCTGCTGCATTTGTTCTCATGCTTGCATTGGGCCGGTCTGCTGGGAAACCTGCACATCAGGTTCTTCCTAAAGGAAAACATCCTGTCAAGCATTACTTGATGTAAATCAAATTCTGATAAAGAAACAAAGGTCCTTTAGACTACTCATTATATTTTGAAATTATGGGAGAAGGGAATGGTTTGACCTGGGGTCCCCACCCCTTTAATTTGCTTGGAGAATGCTGCCAGTTTTCCTTTATCTCAGTCATATGGTTTGCTGCTATGAACAAAAAAAAAACCAAAAAAAAACCAAACATTCAAATTACTTTGCAGCCAGAATTTTACTGTATTGCAGCACGAAACTTACTTTTCTGTGTATTTCCAACACCATCTAGCTGAGTTTAAATAGGTGAAAGAGGAAGAAACCGTACTCTGTAAACAGAAGTGGGACACTTTCTGATCTCAGTGCTATTTTAAAACAGAAAGTATGAGGTAATCTTTTTTTCTAAGAAGGAGGAAATTCATAAAGGTTTTTTTTCTTCTTGTTGCATTTCTCAGGGAACAATTACTAAACTGCTTAAATAAAACCTGTTAATTTTTTTAAAAGTCAGTTGACAACAGATGATTTAAATTAATCAAAAAGGGCTATTCATATGAAAGCGATAACTGACTTTAACAAAACATTTCTGTAATGAGATAAGCCCTACAAAAGCCTTGCTCGAAGAGTACTTGATGTACGTGGTCATTTGCTATCACAGACAATGAACTATTGCGTGTTTGGCTAAATAGGGGGATTGAGTTGTAGCAGTATAATTTCTACAGTATGTATTTCCTTTTCTTGCCAAGTAACTTTTTGTAACTGTACATTTTCTGAAACTGGTTAACACAACCTATATAGTATATTCTGCACAGTATACTTGAAGAGAGCTAATAATTAGAAGCAATTAATTAATGTTAATCCTGTGTGCTCCACTGAATTGATGTAAGGATATAAATGCTTTCAGCACTCTAGATAATGGATTTTTAGAGGGGTTTTTTTTCCTGGAATTTCTATTAACTTTTTGGTTTGTCTAATGACTGATGATTCTTGTTCTTCAGAGCTACCCCTGACTCTGTATGACACAAGAATACATTTTAAGATTTTAGAATAATTATAATCATTAAATTCTTGCTGTCGCTTTTTTTTCTCATGCCCATTTAGTTACTGGTATACTCAGATACTAAAATATTTATGAGGAAAAATTAATGAAAAAGTCTGTGTGCAGAAATGAGTTTTGAATTCAAGACCATATACACCTCATCTAAATTAAAATATGAAATATTGAGATTGCTGGACAGTAAGAGTTTTTACAAGATTCTTTTTTTTAATCCTCAAAAGACTTTTATGACTTTTTCTGAAGACAGAAACGTTTTTATTGTTTTAAAATTATATTAAATGTATATTAACTGTATTTGGTCTTTTAACAGTGTATTTTTTTCTTCCAACACAAAATTGCACCAGAAAGTAAAATAAAATTGTGTTTGGGTTGGTACACTGTTCACAAATACCGAGACAGTGTATTAATAAATTCACATAGCTAGTTGCCAAAATAGACATTCAATAGTGGCAAAATCTGAGTGTTTTAAAATTCAGTCTCAGGTAATCAAAGCATGGGGGGTTTTATGCTGACTATTTTTCAGCAGAATGTTTCTGCCAAATAAAATTATTGGAGTTTCATTCTGAAATTTACTAGTTGATTCCTGGAAGCATAAGATATGGAAGCTAATTCAAGTAACTAGTCATATCATTCTCTGCTCTCTGAGTATTTAGGTATTACTACTAAGAATGATTATTTTAACACTTTGCATTTTATTAGTACCCAACATATAGTGACACGAGTTTGCTGAACAGTCCTGTTGCAATGGAAACAGATGGGCCTTTAATTGAAGATTTGCAGACGCTGAAAAAGACAGTGAAAGAAGAGGCTTGTCAGGTAAAACCTTGTGAAGATAGCAAAGTACTTTAATTTATGAATTAATTTCTTAAGTGGCTTAATCATAGACATAAAATTGTGTTGTATTTTCAGCCCTGTGACCATTTATCCCAGAGTAAGGCACTTCATCAGAGCTGCTTCTTTCAAGTGATACTGTAGCAGACAGGAATACAGTGTTAGTTTCTAATGCCCTTTATTCTGCATAATAGTCTCTTTTGACATTTCTTCTACAGAAACTTTGTTTTCCTTTCTGCTTTGGAGTAGCTTTTTGTGCCATGATGGGAACAAAGATTGTTCTGTAAGGATAGTTAGAACCATAGCAAAAATCTACCACGTGATATTCTAGTCTCCACCCTATAAAACAGCTTTGTTTTTTCATAAGGAAAACTTGTCACCATTAGAATCTCACTGGGTTTTGCACATTTTCTTGTTTGTTATTCAGAGCTTTCTTAGTGGCTAAAGCTCCTGTGTTCTGAAAAAATATGTGAGCTGTACATTTGTCTTGCCCACTCATGGGTCTTCTTCCTCAGTCCACCATCTGTCAGGTTCTGTTACCCACTACAGAGCAAGGGCTCTCAAGGTCATTTCCATCCTTTTGTCTTTAGCTCATGCTCACTAATTGTCAGGTATTTTTAATTTAGCATCAGTTAAGTGGAACTAGAATACATACCAGCGTTCAATCTGGAGATTTCAAACGAGCTCATGGAAGATGCAGAGGTGACAGGAAGTGTTGCAGTAAGATTTCTGGTAGAAACGTGTATTATATAGTACTGTATACCCAAGTCCAGCAAAGTTTTAGACCAGAGAAACGGAGCTGGAAAAGTTGAGAATGGAGATAGTCTTTTAATTCAAACCAATGTATTCAATAAGGCATTTAATAAAAATAAGCATTTAGTCAACCTAACCTCCTGTGTTACTTTCTTAAAATTGCAGCCTTATTATTCCTGCAAGATTGTATTTTATTTGTTATTTGTACTATAGCATTCACTTGCTCCAGAGCCTAGAACCAATTTTAGTGGGGAAAAGTATATACAAAATTATTTTGAAAAATGAGAACTGCTTAATTTTAGAGTTGTGTTGATGATGGTGTCCGTCTTTTACTATGCTGTTTTCTAACACATAACCATTTTCTCAAGGTTTATGAAACAGACCTTTGTGCATTTTCCATTCTGGCCAAAGGGGATTAAAACTCATACCACCTAACCTCGAGTGCTGTAACATCAGTTCTAGAATAAAAGAAGCCAGAATATGATTCTGTGCTAGTAGTTGGGATAAGCGGTTAAGAATCCAATTCCCCAGTCCCAGCTGCTGGAAGTGTTTGAAGATTTGGGTCAGTATTATACAACATAAAATGCAGAAGCAGTAATGGCAGCCCATACTGAAACCAAAGACACTTGTCCAGGTCTTGCCTTCTTTTCTACAAAGAATTCACCTTCAAAAGCTATAACGTTTGGGCTATATAGAGCTTCACTAGTAGCATTCCAGCTGGAAAATGAGTGTATCACATCCCTATAATGAGCTTGATTTCCCTTCACCCACAATTATAAGAAAGGGTGGGGATTTAAAAAGTCACAGTAATGGAAACAAATTGTAAACTAAATAAAATTCTGAAACTTGGGTTGGAACCGTTCAAGTGGTGTTTAGCCATCTCTCCAAGTGCACGTTTTCTTGCCTTTCCTTGCTCAGAAAGTGTGCAAAGGAGTGAGATGACTAAAAGGTTATAAGTTTTTCAAAGGCAAAGATCCTGTCCTAGTGGAGTTAGTAATATTTTCCAGCAGGAATTCTTATTATTAGCAAAACTACTAGAAAGTTGAGAAGTATGAGCTTGCATGAGGATGGATAAGTTTGGGTCATCAGGTAGGAAAAGGATTGATTAAGGATTAGAGTATTGCAGAAAGCAAGCTAGCATTCCTGCATCAGTCTTAGAGAGGACACGTGATGGATCATTGGGTATCCCTTGCAAAGTACCATCAGAAGTTGATGTTAAAACAAGAGCTACTGCAGTTGTCAGTTAAAAAATAGGTAAGTCAAAAGGATGCCTTAGTCTATTTCTTAAATTAAATTTCAAAAGTTAGAAACTATGTCAGGATCTATAAAATTGGAGTGAAAGTCAGGTTTATGCCAGAGGTTAGCAATGTAGCAGAATGTTCGTTTTGTAGAGGTGATGGAGTGACTGGGGCAAGTAGATCAGGAACTTTTTCTGTACCAGACTATGTGAGCATTTTTAGTGAATGCTTTTTGCCACAATAAAATTTGACCATTGTGAGTTACTAACTTCTTGAACATGCTATTAAATCAATGGCTAAGTAAAAGCCAGTCAGTTGCTTTTTTTTTTTGTAAGGGCTTCTTTGTAGAAGAGCATGAATAAACAGGCAAATAAGGGTAGGTGAGAGAGACATGGGAACCACATAAAGGCACCATTATGTAGTTTAAAGATACTTTGATAGTAATACTGTGGTTTTGAAGAGCATTGGTAAAGTGGTACTAATTTCGTGATTCTTAAGAGCTTAGAATTTCTTTGTTGTTTCTAGCGTTTCCTCTTAGCTAAAAAACGGTTTTAATACTTGAAACTGCATATCTGGTAGGGTAAAGAGGAGAAGAAAGAAACTTCTTCCCATATGTTTTTTATTTTGTTTTCCCATAAATGAACATATTGATGTGCAAGAAATATTCTTACGTAATTGTTTAGTAATTGATGTTTGGCCAACTTTTTTTGCTTTCATTTCAGGCACAGAAAGATCAGAAAAAAGATCGTCCTCTTGTGCGACGCAAGTCAGAACTGCCTCAGGATATCTATACCATGAAAGCCTTGGAATCACATTGCAGAGCTGATGAATTAATATCACATGATGGGCATTAAACTATTACAGTGAAATATTATTTTGGAGGAAAAGTTTTTTTCTGGACTCAGTTCTACACTAGAACTTACTTTTTTGTGCCATACCAATCAGTTACAGAAAGTCAAAGCTTTCTTCAACCCAGTTCTGTAGGCAATAACTTAATAGAGTATGCAGCTCAAGATTAGTAGTTCAAACAATGGTAAATTACCCAGTTCCATTTGCAGAATATTGGGTTGACTATAATCAAGTGGACACAATTTCCCGGAGGTGTTGTCATAGTACCAACTAGCTGATAACATGCAGGTTTTATAGTCGTATTTGGGAAAAGTGTTCTTGAAACTCTTTCCAAGTAAGCAGATGACCAGTAGTTGGTACTGATGATAAATGTGTTTTTCAAAAGTAAACTTATTTCAAATATAAGTATTAAACTTTTTCTAGGATTTCTCAGCTTTACAGTTGTTTCCACATTATTGCTGTCTTGTAATATACCAGCAGTTTTGAAAATACACAATTATTCTTTCATGTAATAAAACAATGCTTACAAACTGGTAATATTCATGACAATCCTCAGTCATCATTCCTTTCTAAGAATTCTGTAAATTCATTTCTCTTTTACTTAGGATAAAGATATATATATATCTATATATACCACATCCTAATAATTTATGTAGATTTAAAGCCATATCTTCCAGTCTCTAGTGTGTAATATGGCACCAGTATTCCAGATATGATCTGGTAGAAGAATTTTTCCTAAAATGAAAATTTGTTTACTATGACTGGGAATAGACTGAATATAAAATTTCATTTTAAGTTTTTTTCAAGTCAATTAAATAACTTTTTCGCTGTTTGCTCCCTGATCTGAGCTTTTAATACTCAGCAGTTTTCTTGGGCTCTAGGAGTTCAATATTCTGTGGCAGATATTATGTGTGATTTCAGTTGCATCACTTTTTACCTGAAAGATGAACATAACCTTTCAGGTAACACAACATCATAAGCTTATTATTTAAAAAAAAAAATAACAGATTCTTGAATTCCATTCTACTTCTTTCTAAATGAGTCTAAGAGCTGAGGAGATAGTGACCATAATTTTACCGTGAAAATATTTTTGTTGTTGTTGTAAAGAGCACATGTGCTGCAAATACACCTCACAAGTGAACTGAAAATGCATCTGAGTTGCTGATGATCTTCAAATGCTGCTATATATTCCACAAGATTACTTGCATGTAATGAGCTTTTTGTTGTAGATGGAAAAGCACGGGAGGAAAATCTCTTTAAAAATATAGTGCTTTGTCTTCAATATTTGATTTCTCTCAGGGTGGCCAGTATTTTGACTTACTTATCCTGCTTACAAGCTGTTTGAAATGTGTTCTGCTATTCTGAATGGGTGATTAGTTTCTTTTGTCTCTGGCAGTAACATAATATAACTTAATGTTTAATGTCTTGATGCATAAAGAGATAAAAAACGTGGCTTCTTTAAAAACAGTTTTGTTTTACTTTTTAAGAAAGTATAACATCTCCTGCATCCATGAAAAAATTGCGCAAAGCAGACATTCATAGTAACCTTGTGCAGATGTAGTGCCTGCTGTTCGTTGGTTGCATTTAACATTCAATTTCCAATATTTGTTACGTTGTCTATTGGAAGAAAATTGTGAGTGGTAAATATTGGCTTACAACAACTAAATTTCAAGACCAACCCAACCTTTAAGTGGAATGTCCACTGTGTCTGAAAACATTTCCTGTAAAACTTGAAAAAGAACATGCTTTACCATTAGGATAAACTATATGAAAGCAGTTTAAAGATGCCTTCTCCTTTTGAGGGAAAAAGGGTGCTTTTTTAATTGTCTAAAGCAACGTCTATGTATTTTGATATACCATTGTTTGAACTTCCATCTTTAGCTGGTAGATTATCAGTTACCTTTGATTTTGGGTGTTCAGTATGTTTGTGCAAGAGGTCGCTGAAAGGAATTATTCCTATGTTACCCAAGGGGGGGAAAAACCTGTATATCAATGTTTGATTGATTGTGTGATGCTCAACGTATAGGAACATCTTTCACTGTCTAGATTTTATTTTTGTTCTTTATTGAAGATAAACACTCACCAAAAAGGGAAGTATTGTGGTATTTTTAAAGGCTTGAAGATCTCTATAAAGACACATTCGAAGTTTTGGGCCACTGAACATTTGCTTAGGCAATATTCCAAAATCTATCACCACTAATGGTTTAGCATGTTTATTATGAATATTTATATACTTCCTATAATCCTGTACTAAACAGTTCTAAAACTAATACATCCAAAATAAAGAGAAAAATTAAAGTAGAATTTTGGTGACTGTTGTTCTTCATAAAGTTCTGTCTGACACCTTCCCCCATTTTCCAAGACCACACCTGTACATCAGGAATGTCAAAAGTAATATTACAAGTGTCTTTTTAGTGTGGCTTTAGTATGGCTTCATTTTAATATTGTACATACATTGTACCTTGTTTTATGGTAATAAGTAATAAAAATGTAGACTTCGTATTTTGTACAGAATCGTCCTATGTACAGAATAAAAAGTTCCTAGAAACAGCAAAAATAGGTAAGTGGCACAATTATTTTTCATTAGACAGTATCTGTAACATTATGCGTTAGTGGAATGTTAAGTTCAAATGTACCTACATATTTTTTAACATTTTGTAATTCAATTTTTTGTTCTGGCATTGTTTCTGAAGAACTTCATACACCTGCCATTTAATATGCTTTTATCTAATTTTAAAAATTAAAAAAAGGTGTATTATATGGACAAATAAAGAACATGTGAATTTTACTTGCTCATCATGAAACTAAATTTTACACAGGGCATTTGGGGGTGTGTTCAGATTATCACTGTTTGCAGAATCAGCTGTACAAATGACAGTAATTTCACAAAAGCAAAAGAAATATGGAATGGCTATTATTAAAAAAAAAAAGAAAAAAAAAGAAAAAAAAAACACCAAAACCCAACACAGGTATAATGGGTATTCAGTAGAAAAGAAGCAGACTTCACCTGTAGAGCACCAGTACTGAAAGAAATTTGCTAACACTCCAGTCTATAGTTATGGAAAATGCACCTTTCAGACCACTGTAAACACTTCTGTATGGACAGGCTTCAAGCAAAGTAGCCATAAAATCAGGGATTTGTATTTTGGCAGGTGATAGGTGGTCTGGTGGCAACGATGTAGTGAAAAACTTAAGTCTGCAGTAGGAATTGTCTTCCCTCTGCAATCCACAAGTCTTCAAAAGAACTAAGGAATTAACTCACATAAAGCTGACATTTAATAAGGGGAGGGTGGGAGTGGGGGAGTTGAACCTGGGATCAACAGCTGACCTACTGACTTGAGTTATAAATGTAAGATTTGAGTTACAAATTAGGTCTTGCATACTGAAAGAAATGGCTTTCTGCATGAGCTCAGTAGTAAACACATCGTGTCAGGAATGACAACCTAGGAATTGAAACAACTGAGCCTCTGGTCATTCACTTTAGGAAATCAGGGTCAAATATCTCTCAAAATACAGTGTTCTGGAATACTGACAGTGATGACATTTTCTCCATATAAATACCTTACTGAGTTGCAAGCGTGTTCAGGAGGTGACCTTTAATCCTTTCTTTTTAAGGGAATTAAGCTTGGGGGGGTTGACCAACAGCCTTTTTGGCATTGCTTTCATGGTTTGGCTTTGTAGAATTGGAAAGGAAAGTGCTGGTGTCGCACAGGAGCTCACTATGATTCCAGGTTGTCCCGATGTTCTGTATCCCATTATGGGCCACCCACCAGAAGTGGAGCATTTCTGCCCCTCTGATCTTGTCCTTACTGTGTGCGGTGAATGCGGAGACTCTGTGTATAGCTAATTAAGAAATGCCATTCTAATTACCATATCACTGTCTCTCTGGATTAGTTTCTTTTCTGTGAGGAGACTTGGCTCAAGCTGTCTTTACCTTATGAAATAAAACTGTGATGTAGTTAAACATTTTATATGAAGAAATTCCCAAGGGAGGATTTACTGTGGAGCTGAAGAAGGTAATGCATTATGCCCTCCTCAGGTAATTGAAGAGCAGCATGACTGTAGCTGGCTTTCCCTGGGCCCAGGCATGAGGGACCTGCATTCACTGCCTCACCAGTGAGGGCTGCAAACACACAGTGTGAGGGTTCATAAGCAGTGATCCTGTGGCGGGGGGTTTAACCCACCACTGTTTCACTGCAAAGGGGAGAAGGGCATTCACATAATTGCCTCGAGCTATTTTAGGAATTTTTGTCATCTGGAAAAGCACACTGAGGAGGGCTCATATTCACATGAAGGCCTTGCCATAGTAATTTTTCTGGTACCCTCGTTCTAGAATTAAAGATGCAAGAGGATTAGAAATAAGAAAGTAAGTGATTTGCTCTGATGGTTACTTGTTTGGGTTTTTGATGTCAAATGCTACTAAATTATTATTAAGTATAAGAAAAAAAGCATTTTTTCCCCTCCTGAAGTGATTTCTTTTATTCATTAAGACCAAGGTTTTCTTTATATATATGTTGTATGGTATTTGCTAGAAATATATATTGTCTGTGTTGATAAGTTCTAGTTTTCATTCTGAGTCTCTGAAATACTTTAGTTTAATTTTATGGCAAATGTGTCATATTGGCAATCTTGCCCTTTGGATGGCTGATTTCAGTGGCTTCTTAGACCTGTGAGAAGGGCCAGGTCCTTTGTGTATCCAAGAAAAGGACATCCATAATTAACTAGAGGTAGATCAAGGCTAACTTTTTCAAGATGATTGAACAAGCTAAAGCCTTGTCTCTCCATAGGCTTTAACACTGCACAAGAGAACTTGTGTAAAAAGCTAGTTTGTCTTGTCTCAGGATCCTTAGATTTCCCTTTACTTTGATGACATCTTCTTCTGCTCCATTTGGCACAGTAGATGAGGATGAAGCATTTAAAGGAATAGAGTGTCTTTCCTACACTAGCTTTTAGTTGCAAGTAGCCCAACATTTAGATATCAAAATTCAGGATTTGTTCTTTATGCCATGAAGTCTTGTCACAGGTGGAGCATTTCTATTTTTAAAACCTACAGTAAGATGAGACTTGACCCTACTTTCTCTGCAATTTGGCTGAAATAAATATTTACTTGAATTGTGATTTCCTATCCCTGTCCTGCTTCACCTCTTCCTTATTTGTATTTTTTTCTGGCAACAATATTACAGTAATGAAATATATCTTGCTTTCTAAGCTACAAAAGTTTCTGGGACAGTTTTGGTGCAGCAGGTGATGACTGCTCTAGAAGAACAAGCACAAAAATACTTGGAAACGTCACTTGAGCTCACCTCCAAAGAGATGCCAAGTTATACCTGAGACATACCTAAATTGCTTAAGAATATTTACAACACCCTTTTAATGAACATACTGAAGGCCAGAATGTTAATTTAACCCATGTTTTTGAATGCTTGGCCTGCACTGGCACTTACTGCCTGGGTGTAAGAAGCAGCTTATTCTCCCCTCACTGGGAAGTAGTCAGGCATGACTAGATACGGGATAGTGTTGGAATTCCAAAAGCCTGGAAAAGTTAACTCTCTTTTTTCATGTGAAACACAATCTTAAAACATAACCCGCATAGAGGAGAATGATAAGGTGCAAGCAAACCAGACTTTGAAAAATGGCAATAGGCAAGTGTTTTATTAAATGCTGTTTTAGTAACTATTCTGTAAAGAGAATATTCAGATCAGTATCTACTGCTATTTTTCTTTATCAAAAATCTGCCTTTCTAGTGGAGGGGGAAGGTATTTAAATGGTTTTGATTCATCAAAAACCAATCACCTTTTTTGGTGCTTGTGGTTGAAACTTAATTGCTGAACAGATCCCCCCACCCCCACAAGGGGGATTTTTATATTTCTCTTACTCAAGAAATCAGTGGTTTGTCTAGGTTAAACTGGGCTCAAACCCTTTAGGAGCCTACTTGAATACGGTATGCTTTTTCCCTTAGTAGAAATGGATGAGCTAGGATAGTAGGATATGGCTGGGCTTTCAGGATTCCTGGTATTGTAGCTGGACACACACGCTTTTGCTGAGTAACACTTGTGTAATGGCTTACAGAGCAGGACTTCCTCTGCCAGGCAGGATATTCCACCCCGGCTTCCTTACTTCCTGGGCAGTAGATCTGAGCAGATCCTGGGCCTGAGGCAGTCTGCATTTCCCCTTTGTATCTGTCTGAGGAAATGGGTGTGGAGTTCAGAGGCAGTTTTGTGTAGTTGGTTTGCTTCCCTTTGGGGGCAGCATTCCCTTTTCCAACTCCCTGTGAGCAAGAACTGGAGTTTCAGTCTGTGGGTCTCGCACCATCCCTAGTACGCTTTTGGGGACTCAATGGCGTTGCTCTGAACTTCACTGCCCCCTCTCCCAGACACATTCAAATGCCAGCCAGGACCACGGGAGAAGAGGACTAATTTGGCCACAGAGAAACGGGATCGTCTGCCTCAGCGGCAGTGGTCTAAAATCATCCAATACTGCGATCAGTCAAGCACAGTGCAATGTGGCAGCTGTAAAAGACCTTTCAGAATTTTCAAAAATTAGATTCTTTAATTTTTAATTAAAGTCCCCTTTCTCAGTGATGTGGTTTCAGTCCCTGCGCGTCCTTTGCTTTCAGGAAAGAGTTTCACAGAAAGCAACTGGGATTAATGGTTTGGGTGCTGGATTCATTAATCGGTAATTGCAAGGCTGGCTGGCTGGGCACGGTGTATAAAGCAGCACCCGAGGTACGAGGGTCGGGGTGGATCTTCACTGAAGAAGCCTTGCAGTGAAGAAAGCCTGCTGCTTTCTTCACGGGAAAATGTCATTTGTCCCATCTGTCCTTAAGGATTCTGGCTTAATTTTTCACGTGAAATGAACATTTTTTTATTTGGATAAATGAGCCTGGGGACTGCTTTATCTTCCAGGTCCTGGGGTGGCAGCAGCAGAACACATCACTCGGATAAAACCTTTGCGGGAGGGTTTCCTGAAGGGAACCTTTCAATACCTGGAAAGATGGAGAGGGACTTTTCACAAGCGCGTGTAGTGACAGCACAAGGGGGATGGATTCAAACTAAAAGAGAGTAGATTTAGGCGAATTATCAGGAGGAAGTTTTTCGCTGAGAGTGTGGCGAGGCCCTGGCACAGGCTACCCCAGGGGCTGTGGATGCCCCATCCCTGGAAGTGTTCCTGGTCGGGTTGGACGGGGCTTTGAGCAACCCGGCCTAATGTCAGGTGTCCCTGCCTGCCCACGGGGACTTGGAACAAGATGATCTCTAATGTCCCTTCCCCCCCGAGCCATAAGCACTGGGTGTGAGGGGACAGGCTGACACTGGGGTGGGGGAGAGGGGGCACCA
>WBMV01004950.1:229834-291779 GCA_013396655.1 Campylorhamphus procurvoides | reverse complement strand
CGGGGGCAGCAGGGGCACGGGGGGATCGCGGGCACCGAGGGGATCGGGGGAGGGACAGGGCGGCGGCTGCAGAGCCCAGCGGCGGGCGGGTCCGCGCAGCCCGGCCCGGCCCCATCCCCACAGCCCGGCCTCGCCCCATCCGCACAGCCTGGCCTCTCCCCATCCCCGTCCCCGCCGCCTTCGTGCTGTGGGCGCACATCTGCGCCACCCCTCGCTCGAAAAGCACTCAAAGTGCTTCGTCAGCCCGGCTGTGGCTGCCGGGGGAGCGACCTCCCCCTGGGCCAGGCGCTCTGAGGCGGAACAAAAGCGCCGAAAATCCCGGATTAAAGAAAAATAAATTACCCCAAACGCGAATAGGCTTGTAAAAAGCGTCGTTTCATGGTTAACTAGCGAGGCCCCCGCAGCTGACAGGCGAAGGTGTGGACCTCGCAGCGCCTTTGTTTAGTTCCCAAATCTTGGTGGCCGTGCTGCTTGTGCTCGGAGCCGCATTAAATGCTGCATTAAATACTGTGTTAAATACTGCATTAAATACTGCAGCTAAGCCGAGATTCTGTTATGAGGGTTTGTTATTTACGTGCTGCTTTACTATTTATTTCGAAAAATGCTTCATTGTCAACAAATCTGTTGCTAAATAGGCACTTACTGTCACAGAATGCAGCCTAATGAGCAATGACAAAATACGACTCGGTTTCATCAATAATGCAGGCTTTTACTATTAAACAAGCCCCTGCAGCCTGTAAATGGCAACCTGCCTGCCAGCGTGAGCTGGCAAAATTGTAATGTTAAGCTTCTGCATCTCTGCTGGTGTGCTGGTGGTTCCATTCCTGTAGATACATAACAAATCTTAAGATAGTCATACTTCATATTATGTTATTTAACATATCAACAGCCACAGTTTAATGTAGTGGATATATGCCCTCCAGTTGCACATTGAGGGAAACATGAAGAAGGTTCTTCCTGTTTGCTGTCTATTTACTATAAACTTAAGATTTTACTTAAAAATACCCTGCCTTTGTTTATCTTGTGCCTATGTCCACTGATTATCCTGCTTCCCCTTCCACAATTTGAGACTTATTTTTCAGCAGGGTTAATTTTCCAGAACGGAGCAAAAGAACAACAGTCTTTATGAATTCATGATGCAGTGTTCAATAAAATTTAAAAAAAACCTGTTGAATATTCATAGGCTATGCAGATGATTTCTCCATTTCTCCTATGCCTGGCTCATGGGGTCAATTATCCTTAGTTCAGGATGGAAGTAATAAGAGGTAATGGTGATCAGTTAGCTCCAGGCTCGTGGCATAGGTATTGTTATATATATTTATGGTTAAAAAGAAATTGAGACACTCATTACATGTGTCAGAAGCTAAATACTAATTTACGATGAGCAGAAGGCATTTCTATCAGTGTCTTCTGGTTTAATAGCAGTTATTTGGGCACAGTGGATTTTCTGATTGACAGCCTGTATTCAGACTTAACAGATCTGGAACCTCCAGCAGATCTTTTCTCTGACAGTATTAAAAATTGTGTTATTATTGAAGCTTGTCCAGGGACTACATGGTATGAAGTAAATTGTTTATTGCAGTGAAACAGAAGCCATATTTCTGAGTAATGAAAAATGCTCTCTGGTGTCGCTAGCTACCCACCCTGCCACGAGCTTTCATACAGGTTCCTGTGGTGTCTAATGCTGTGTTGTTCTGTGACCAGGCTTCTGGTCCTCAGGATCACACATGTGACACCCTGAGGCTGTATCTCCTAAGAAGGGCAGAATGAAATCAGGATGGGAGTTTGCTCTAATGTGTCCAGGCAGAGTGTCCTCCAATAGGGAGTAACCTTCTGCACCGAAATCACTGCATTGCAGCATGGCTGCCTGCATCCTCAGCAATTACATCATCTGTGATGCACTGGCAGTGGAAATGCCTCAGTACTTCCTGAGGTTTGGCTTTTTGTTCTGTCAGGAGATTCTTTTTTTGCAGAGACTTAATTTCAAAATGATTTTCAAAACAGAAGTCTGAAAATACAAAGCCACCTTTGAAAGAAAAAAGCAGCTGTTTAATGCTCTTGCTGAAATGTAGTAATCCTGGCAGCAAATCTCTGCAAGTAAATGCACATTCTGTATGGCATGTTTCTCTCTCAGAATGCCAGTGATAATTCATTTGTTGTAATGTTTTATTGTTTTTTATAGCAACCTAAAAACAGTAATGGAGTTTATTAAAAAACAATGAATCCAATCTGAATCTCAGCGATATTGCAAAGCTACATTTGACTTAATTTAGTTACTTGTTGTGGAAATGAAAGATCAGGAAATAGTCTGTTAATAGCAGAAGATGGTTGAAAGAGAGTGGCAGGTGTGTTAGAAATTAAGTATTTCTTACATAGGATATTTTTTTGCAGAGGATGTGGGAGATGAAGGAGAAGAGGAAAAAGAATTCATTTCCTACAGTATCAGCACTGACATTCATTATGGAATAAAGTCAAACAGGTGAGTTAGTAAAATAGATCTTGACATTTCTACCATATGGATGCAAAACCTGCACAGGCAGATTTTTACCTACTGTACTGCAAATTTACCTCCAATTTACCTGGTGCTTTCAGGCAGTGTTTTATTCAACTGGGACAATAGCTTTTCAAAGTAGAGGCTCTAATAAAATAAGGGTGTGTCATGAGACTGAAAGGAAGGGATTTAGGACTTCTAGCTCTGCAGTTAAAGAAACAAAGTTGTATTAATTTGGTATATGTACAAAAGTAACATATACAACTGGGGTTCAATAATCTTGGGCTGTGTCTGACTCTTACATATTTGTCACTTATCTTGGTGCCTGTTTGACTCTGAAGCTCTGTAAAATGTGTGCCTCTTTAGTGTACCCTTACTTCAGAGTCCTTATTGATATCTCAGTTTGGCTGATTGCTGAAGTGTAAAGATGTATTTGGAAGGCTTGTATTCGAGTCTCTTAGAAGAAAGATTACATAGTATAATACAGGTTAACATTTGACTCCTAAACCTGCAGTCACATTAAAGCTATTCTGTCACTTGACTTTCAAATGCTTAGTTAGTAACTCTCTCCTCTGTCCCATAGCCTGGCGTTCATTAAACGTACACCAGTGATCGATGCCGACAAACCAGTATCTTCCCAGCTCAGAGTGCTCACTCTCAGTGAAGACTCTCCGTATGAAACACTACACTCTTTCATTAGCAATGCTGTTGCTCCCTTTTTCAAGTCCTATATCCGAGAATCTGGGAAAGCAGACAGGTAATTCAGTATAAATATTGCATTTCTATGATAGTGAATTAAAGTGTTTAATGCAAAAAAAAGGCCCAAAATAACAGGTGAGTCCTGTTAAATTGTTTAAGCACACAGTTGTATATGATGTTGTTTCTGACTCTGGGAAAGTAGTTCAGATGGCCTAATTTGTTGTGTGCAGTTTTTGTTTTGGCTTCTCATACAGAAACATCTGTGCTTTTTCAGGGACGGAGATAAGATGGCTCCTTCAGTTGAGAAAAAGATTGCAGAACTTGAAATGGGCCTCTTGCATTTGCAGCAGAATATTGAAATTCCAGAGATCAGTCTGCCAATTCATGCAACCATTACTAATGTTGCCAAGCAGTGTTATGAACGTGGAGAAAAGCCAAAGGTTACAGACTTTGGTGAGAAGGCTGAGGATCCCTTGTTCCTCAATCAGTTACAATCTGGAGTCAACCGCTGGATTAGAGAAATACAAAAGGTAAAAAACCAGGACAAAACAAAACAAAGCAAAAGAACCCAGAAAACCCACGAAGTACTAACCTATGTAGTACTGTATATCTTCTTCACAGTTTAACTGGTAAAATGCTGCTCCATGCAGGATACTCTGAAGATCTGAGACCAGTTTACTGAGTTGCCAGAAACACTGTTCTAAATTAGGCTGAGTCTAGTGTAGAATTAGGATAAGCCTAGTTTAAATTTGGAGTCTAGTGTAAACTAGACAGGTAGCAGAGAACATCACTATTTTATACTTATTGTAATAGGCAAGTAACTGGCAATAATGTTTGGAATTTCGTAACTATTGTTAAAGTCATTACAGCAGATTGAGAGAAACGGGTCTTGTTGGTTCGCTTTATTATTTCCCGTGGTGCATCTACAACCACTTCTCAGCAGTTGCTCCAGCCCTATCTTGTAATCTCATACTCCTGCCTGTTACTCTACAAAAGAACTGCTGTTCTGCGGCTGTTACTTAAAAATAGTATGTCAGTTACTACTCTGGATTTTTCCCCTCTGTGGACACAATAAACACCTGTTGTTCGTGGAGCAGTGTTGCCTTTTCTTACTTGAGAGCATAAAACATTTGTTATCTTGCTTGGCTCATCTGTCATTAACCAGAGTACAGGTACTGATCAGGAAAGCAGGCAGGTGACATTTGTAAGCTGTGCTGAAGATAATACATGAGGGTCCTAAAACTGACCTTTGGGACCTCTGGAATTAAACTTTGTTGCATGTTGCATGCTGTTCCTGCACTTTTCACAGAATGAGTGCCAAAACTGTGAGGTTGGATTATTAAAGCCTAGCATATGTTATGTGTTTCAATTATATTTAGTAACAGCAGGTTTTTACTGTTGAAGCATATAAAAAAGTGCTTTTCTCCCTCCCTTTCTCTTTACTTTGAAGGTGACCAAATTAGATCGAGATCCTGCATCAGGCACTGCGTTACAGGAGATAAGCTTCTGGTTAAATTTGGAACGGGCTCTGTACCGCATTCAGGAAAAACGTGAAAGTCCAGAAGTTCTTCTGACTCTGGATATTCTAAAACATGGCAAACGTTTTCATGCAACTGTCAGCTTCGATACAGACACAGGTAAATTATCTGTTCAGTATCATTTTTCACAAATATCCTACAGAACTTAAGCTGTTACAAAATATTAACATTGTGGTACCAAGAACAGCACTGTTAGAGGAACGTTACAGCTACAGGTTTGGTTAATGAAATGAAAAATTATATTCAAAATCTTTTTCATTTAGGTCTAAAACAGGCACTGGAAACGGTTAATGACTATAATCCACTGATGAAAGACTTCCCTCTGAATGACTTGCTGTCTGCTACTGAGCTGGACAAAATAAGGCAGGCCCTTGTTGCAATATTTACCCATTTGAGAAAAATCAGAAACACAAAATACCCAATCCAAAGGGCATTGCGTTTAGTGGAGGCTATTTCAAGAGATCTGAGCTCTCAGCTGCTTAAAGTGTTGGGAACCAGAAAGCTGATGCACGTTGCGTATGAAGAATTTGAAAAGGTGAGTTCATGGCTTTGTGATACTGATCACTGTATTTTCGCATTGAACAGTGACTTTCAGGAAGCATTTCATTTGGGAACTGAAGTTCCTGTTCTAAAACTCTTTTCAGGTAATGGTCGCATGCTTTGAAGTATTCCAAACCTGGGATGATGAATATGAGAAGCTCCAAGTTCTGCTTAGAGATATTGTGAAAAGAAAAAGGGAAGAGAATCTGAAGATGGTGTGGCGGATCAATCCTGCTCATAGGAAGCTCCAAAGTCGTTTGGATCAAATGAGGAAATTCAGGCGTCAGCACGAGCAGCTGAGGGCAGTTATTGTGAGAGTACTGAGACCTCAGGTAATTTTCTTGGTTGTTATTGAACCGAAGATCTGTGTGACTTGTTCGAGAATGTTACTGTTACGTAGAGAAATTACCTACACATTCAGTTTCACTGTCTGCTTCCAAAACCAGTTTAGTTTCAAACCCTTGCTAATAGGCTTAGCTTTAATTCTGACTTACGTTGCATAATACATGACCATGCTCATGTTAATAAATGCAGCAAGTCTAGATATATAAATCCTTGAGCTTGGCTAAACCACAGTGGAAAATGAGATTGTGCTGCACAGTAGTGGAAGTTTGAAAAGTAACTATGTTGCCCCATTCCTATTTGAACTTAAATCTGAAACATGACTGGAAGTTTGTTAAGGATTTGTTACTAATTTGTAGGGGGGGTTGCCAGGAATTTTAGAACAGCCCGTGTTTAGCTATTTTTAGGAAAGTTTTGAAGCATCCAACTCGCTAAACTGTGATTCTAATGCAGGTAACTGCTGTTGCCCAGCAAAATCAAGGAGAGGTGCCTGAACCACAAGATATGAAAGTAGCAGAAGTCCTTTTTGATGCTGCAGATGCTAATGCGATTGAAGAAGTCAATCTTGCTTATGAGAATGTTAAGGAAGTAGATGGATTAGATGTTTCCAAAGAAGGTACAGAAGCCTGGGAGGCAGCAATGAAGCGCTATGATGAAAGAATTGACAGAGTTGAAACAAGAATAACTGCCCGTTTGAGAGATCAGCTTGGTACAGCGAAGAATGCCAATGAAATGTTCAGGATCTTCTCTCGGTTTAACGCCCTGTTTGTCAGACCTCACATTCGCGGGGCCATTCGTGAATATCAGACACAGTTGATCCAGCGCGTGAAAGATGATATTGAGTCTCTTCATGACAAATTTAAAGTACAGTACCCGCAGAGTCAAGCTTGTAAAATGAGTCACGTTCGTGACTTGCCTCCTGTGTCCGGGTCTATAATTTGGGCAAAACAGATTGACAGGCAGCTCACAGCTTACATGAAGCGTGTTGAGGATGTCCTTGGTAAAGGCTGGGAGAACCACGTAGAAGGTCAGAAGCTAAAGCAGGACGGAGATAGCTTTCGCATGAAACTCAACACTCAGGAGATCTTTGATGACTGGGCAAGAAAAGTCCAGCAGCGCAATCTTGGTGTGTCTGGTCGCATTTTCACCATTGAAAGCACTCGTGTTCGAGGTCGAACTGGAAACGTCCTGAAGCTGAAAGTCAACTTCCTCCCAGAAATAATTACACTTTCAAAGGAAGTCCGAAACCTGAAGTGGCTTGGTTTCCGTGTCCCACTGGCAATTGTCAACAAAGCTCACCAAGCAAACCAGCTCTATCCATTTGCTATTTCTCTCATTGAAAGTGTCCGCACATACGAGCGAACATGTGAGAAGGTAGAAGAGCGTAATACCATCTCTCTGCTGGTTGCTGGCTTGAAGAAAGAGGTGCAGGCTTTGATTGCAGAAGGAATTGCACTTGTGTGGGAATCATACAAACTTGATCCGTATGTACAGCGTTTAGCAGAGACTGTCTTCAGTTTCCAAGAAAAGGTTTGTTTTATCTTTCAAATTCTGCAAAATTTTTACATTTATACACATTATACACGTACTTTGAGTACACATGTGTATGGCTATCCAAAAGCGGAATTGGATAGCTGAGGACTAGTTCTGTTGGGCTAAGTAGTTGATTGATCAAAATAAAGATGAGTGATTAACCAGTACTGCAGAACTATTGTTGCCTCAATCTAACCTGTCAGACTAAACATCCCATTTTTCCTACACCATTTTAGGTGGATGATCTGCTCATCATTGAAGAGAAAATAGACCTGGAAGTGAGATCATTGGAAACATGCATGTATGATCACAAGACTTTCTCTGAAATCTTGAACAGAGTTCAGAAAGCTGTGGATGACTTAAATCTTCATTCATATTCCAATTTGCCAATTTGGGTCAATAAGCTGGATATGGAGGTAGGTTTGAGATCAAGTAGTATATATTTAGAGGTTTTAATCAGGTGCAAAATGTGTCTTGATTATACTCTTCCTAGTCATTTGGGTAAATTCTGTCTCCCCATTCCCTGAAACTTTCACCGTATTTGGGTATGCCAAAGATGTAAAACCTGTATTGTTTGGGGTTTTTTTGCTGTTGAGTTTTGGGATTAATTAAATAGAGGGGAATTTTGTCTTTTGAAGAAAAAAGTTTAATACAGCTTGACTGTGTAGAAGGTGCTGGGTAGCAAGTTAGATAAAGGGTGGTGGAAATTTGCTATACTGGTAGCAAAGACTTGTTGCCTTCATATCCCGGGGTTCTGCCTGTTAGGTTTCAGGTTACTGGGTCACTAGGCCAACTTCAATACAGTTAAAACTGTTTCTTTTCATTAAAGTCCATGAGGACCAGGGGAAGCTTTGACTGGATATTCAGTGAAAATTTGCCAAATGTGCTAAACCTCTTTAGCCATAGAACGATCTGGGTTGGTAGGGACTTTAAAAATTGTCTAGTTGCAACCCCTATGCCATGGGCAGTTGATGCCATGAACTAGGTCAGGTTACTCAAAGCCCTGTCCATCCTGGCCTTGAGCACTTCCAGGGATGAGGCATCCACAGCCTCTCTGGGAAACCTGTTCTACTGCCTCACAACCCTCACAGTGAAGAATTTCTTCCTAAAATCTATTCTAAACCTACTCTCTTTCAATTTAAAGCCATTAGCACTTGTGAAAACTCCTTCTGTAGCTGAGTTGTAGCCCATTCCGGTATTGGAATGACTTAGTAAAGGAGCAGTTGGTTCTTTGAGGTGCCATAGGTGTCAGAATATATTAATAATGGGAATCTTCATGTAGTGAATATGCAGATTTATCCTCCAATGCATCTTATTTTCTTTAGATTGAAAGAATCCTGGGTGTTCGTTTGCAAGCTGGACTAAGGGCCTGGACCCAAGTTCTTCTCGGACAAGCAGATGACAAAGCAGAAGTTGACATGGATACAGATGCTCCTCAAGTGAGCCATAAGCCTGGTGGTGAACCCAAGATCAAAGTAAGTTTTCTTGTGAGTTTTTTTGTGTTAGGTTTTTTGTTTGTTTGTTTGGGGTTTTTTTCTTAGCTGTTTAATGCAGGAATTATTTTTGAGGCTTATATGGGAGATATATATTCCCTCTGCATTTGTTTTTGGAGGAATACTTGCCATCTCCCATTTTAAGTGTGAGGTGATTTTTCAGAAGTGCTTTTTGAAGTCCAAACTTCTTGTCTACGTGCTCTAGTATCTGCTAGTAAAACTGGGTGGTTTTACCGTTTCTGCAGAACATTGTACATGAACTAAGAATAACCAACCAGGTGATATACTTGAATCCACCAATTGAAGAGTGTAGATACAAACTTTACCAAGAAATGTTCTCTTGGAAGATGGTAATCCTGTCGCTGCCAAGAATTCAAAGTCAGAGGTATCAGGTAAGTATAATGAAGCTGTGCCTAAGTCTGAGCAATTACCTTCATTTTGCAATTAATTGTCCTCGGTATGTTAGCATGTTGCTCTAGAACTGAATCTGAGTGCTCTAGAAATTAGTGTATATTACAAGTGTAATTGTGGTTCTTAGGTTGGAGTGCATTATGAGCTGTCTGAGGAAGAGAAATTCTATCGTAACGCATTGACAAGGATGCCTGATGGCCCTGCAGCTCTGGAGGAGTCATACTCAGCTGTCATGGGAATTGTGACTGAAGTGGAGCAGTATGTCAAGGTAGGAGGCTGACACCACGTAGTGGTACAGCTAAAATGAACATGGACTTTCAGTTTTCCTGGGGGTTGGAGGGAAACACGGCTTTTGGAATATACTGGAGAGGTTCTGAACATTGTGAAATACCTCAATTAGGTTTGGCTGCAGTACCAGTGTCTGTGGGATATGCAGGCTGAAAACATATACAACCGTCTTGGAGAAGACCTGAATAAGTGGCAAGCCCTTCTAGTTCAGATACGAAAAGCAAGAGGAACATTTGACAATGCAGAAACCAGAAAGGAATTCGGACCCGTTGTCATAGACTATGGCAAGGTAAGAAATTGTAATTATTGTTTGTAATAAATGCATTCAATTTCAGAATGGTTGTATAACAAAAACCAGCAAGGCTGACAAATTACTATTATGTAACATTTTTCTTTTCTAGGTACAATCAAAGGTGAACTTGAAGTATGACTCCTGGCACAAGGAAGTGCTCAGCAAATTTGGCCAAATGCTTGGTCAGAATATGACAGAGTTCCATTCACAAATTTCTAAGGTAACATAAGTCCTAATTCCAGTTTTTCTCTTTGAGATCAACTGTTCTAGAATGCTAAAATGCTGATTTGTGCCCTTAACAGTCCCGTCAAGAGCTGGAGCAGCATTCTGTGGACACTGCTAGCACATCAGATGCAGTGACATTCATTACATACGTGCAGTCCTTGAAGCGTAAAATCAAGCAGTTTGAAAAGCAAGTTGAGGTACGTTGTTTTGCTTATGATTCTTGCAGAAATGTCAGGCTTAGCTCTTAAGGTGCAGCTTCATGGTATTCAAGTTCTCTTAAAAACAGACCTGAACTTGATATTTTGAAAAACCCCATGAACTCTGTAGTGAGCATTTGTTAAAATATTTTGTGTTTAGCCTTGTGTCTAAAGTTAGTTCTGTCTTTTTAACTTAGAACCACTGTCTCTTGTAGCTTTATCGTAATGGTCAGCGCTTGCTTGAGAAACAAAGGTTCCAGTTCCCTTCCTCTTGGCTGTACATTGACAACATTGAAGGAGAATGGGGTGCCTTTAACGACATTATGCGCAGAAAGGATTCTGCCATTCAACAACAAGTAGCGAATTTGCAGATGAAAATAGTTCAGGAGGATCGTGCAGTGGAGAGCCGAACAACTGACCTGCTGTCAGACTGGGAGAAAACAAAGCCTGTAACAGTGAGTAGTGATGAATAATATTCAGTAACTGTGGTAGATTTTCTGCATTCAGTAAGAAGTAGGGAGTTTTTTATGCTCTTTTTTGCAGTTTTTCATTTTAGGTGATGGTAAAATTATTTTTTAGGGTTCTATAATAACGCGTCAATATGTTGATTTTTGGGGATGGTTGTAGAGGGAAATTCACCCTTAAAGCAAGCATGGGCCTCTGTTAGGTGCAGAAAGGAGGATGACTTCAGTGACTAACAGTTCTGGAAAAAGGGATATGTCAGAGCTATGCATGTAGGAGGATTCAGAGGCAAGCTGCTTTTTTGCTTTCATTTTTTTCGTGAAGTGCTTTTTAGTAAAGCCAAAAACTGCATGTAAAATTGGAATGAGACTTATTCTGGACTAGTGTGTTGCATTATTGTCAGCAAACTGGAAATGGAAAAATAATGAGACAAACCAACATTAGTATTTAGTCCTTGCTTTTAACTTGCATTCAACTTGATTGTAGGATTATTGGATTAATGTATCCCATGCAAACTTTAGGGAAATCTGCGTCCAGAAGAGGCTCTTCAAGCTCTTACCATTTACGAAGGAAAATTCGGCAGGCTGAAGGATGATCGCGAGAAGTGTGCGAAGGCCAAGGAGGCTCTGGAACTAACAGACACAGGACTGCTCAGTGGCAGTGAAGAACGTGTCCAGGTACAACCTGCTCACACAACTTCTTGTCAGTTGTGGATAAAAATGTTTCAGTTCCATCATTCTCTTCCTTAAAAGAGGAACTTGTAGCCTGTGCTGTACCGGTATCAAGGGCACAATTTCCACACTGCTTCAATTCTAGCCTTAAGAGATTGTGATCTCTTCTGTGTCTGTCTTATTCTTTTGAAACAATCATGTGACCTGAGATGCAAAAATCTCATCTGGGTCACTTGCTAGTGCAGTTCTGTTGAACTGGCAAGCTGTCTGAAGGTTTTTGACATACTAAAAGTATTCTGTTTAACTCCCCAGTGCTAGTGAATTTGAAGAAATTAACAATAACGGCTGATATTTGATACATTCTTTATTACAGGTAGCCCTTGAAGAGTTGCAGGATCTCAAAGGTGTCTGGTCTGAGCTCTCAAAGGTCTGGGAACAGATTGATCAAATGAAAGAACAACCCTGGGTTTCAGTACAGCCTCGCAAGGTACTTGACTTCTGTATACATAGACAGTATAGCTGCCACAAGTATATGCAAGTTAAGAATGAAACCTCTTGATATAGACATAATCAATTGTCACACTCTGGATCTTTTTCAGTGTTTAGGTACATTTTTCAGTATCTTGTGGCCATGTTTCTTCCTCTGCTAAGCTAAAAAATATTCACAGGATTTGTCACAATTTAATTAATATTGTAGAAGATTTATGGAGTTCCAGTAGTTTTGAGATTGAAATTGGACTGCATCTACAGAGAAAAAACTGCTGTTTTTAAATAGGCTGTTGGACCTCATTAGGGAAACTTGTTCATGTGGTTGGGTGAATGGCCTAAGTTTTAGTTCAATGCTCAGGACGTAAAGAGCTGTAGGATCACTTAACTAAAAGCTGCCTGTGACAAGACTGTTGTAAGTCTTAATCAGACCCATAAAATCACATTCCCAGCTATCGAGTAACCACATTTTAGGCAAATAATTATAGCACTTAAAAGAGCTGTACTCGATAACATCTCATTAGGGAGAGTTGTCTGTAAAAAATACATAGACAACTTGTACACTTATGTGCACAGCACTTGTAGAGAAGTATTTAATTGCTTTTTTATTGACAGCTTCGACAAAACTTAGATGGTCTGCTGAACCAACTGAAAAACTTCCCTGCCCGCTTGCGACAGTATGCCTCCTATGAGTATGTTCAGAGACTTCTGAAGGGCTACATGAAGGTGAGTTATACTCATTTCTAAAATGCATGCGTTTTCTGTTCAAGTTCGAAGATGTAACTTGCTTTCTTGTCTTCTCTAGATAAACATGTTAGTTATCGAACTGAAATCCGAGGCACTTAAAGACCGTCACTGGAAACAGCTGATGAAAAGGCTTCACGTTAACTGGGTTGTCTCAGAATTGACCCTGGGTCAGATCTGGGATGTCGATTTACAGAGGAATGAAGCAATCGTCAAAGATGTTCTGCTTGTGGCTCAGGGAGAGATGGCTTTGGAAGAGTTCTTGAAACAGGCTAGTATCAGCTCTTGTATGCATGCATGCAATAGCAAACCAAAGAGTTGCTGTTGAGGGGCTGACACTTGTGTAGTAAACTTGTCACTCTAAGCTGTTCATAAAAGTGTCAAGACTCCATGGAACAGGGGACAGTTTAAAGCTATGTAAGCTTCCTCTGATGAAACTTGTATTACTTGGGGAAAGCAGTTCTTGATAGTGACTTCAAAGACTCCACCTTATTCAAGTTTTACCTAACTGCATCATATTGTCAGTATTTTTAACAAAAGCTTGAGCATAAACCCAGAATCCTTAGGCAAAAAAAGTAAAATCTTGATTACTGTAACATTTTTGCTTTGTAACTGTGTTGGAGCAGAAATTATTGATGTCATATTTTAACATCTTTTTCTTCAGATACGAGAAGTGTGGAATACTTATGAATTGGACTTGGTCAATTACCAGAACAAGTGTCGCTTGATTCGTGGATGGGATGACCTTTTCAACAAAGTAAAGGAGCACATTAACAGCGTGTCTGCTATGAAGCTGTCACCATACTACAAGGTAAAACAGAGAACAAAGCTAGAGAATCTTCATTTAATTCTGCCTTTGCCTCTTGTTTAGTTTATATATTTGTCAGCATGGACAGACAGTTAATTGCATATGCATACTTTGAGATTGACAAAGAACTATTTCCACTAATAGTTGTTAGCAATCAAAAGCCTGATGATATTAAAATGAATATTAATGGAGTGTTTAAACTTCAGGTGTTTGAGGAAGATGCCCTTAGCTGGGAAGATAAGCTGAACCGTATCATGGCACTCTTTGATGTCTGGATAGATGTCCAAAGGCGATGGGTCTACCTGGAGGGCATCTTTACCGGCAGTGCAGACATCAAGCACTTGCTGCCTGTAGAGACCCAGCGGTTCCAGAGGTGACTTTTTCTTTGCTTTGTTCTTCTCTTGCCTCCCTTGGGGCACCATATGGCCAGGCCTGAAACTTCATGACTAAGTGTAGCACTCTCTAAGTTGAAATACAGTCTGCATTCTTACCTTGTCCAGCTGGATTACAGCCCTGCTGTAGATGTAAGCTCATCAAGCAAAGAGGTGCAACTATGACAGAAAAATGTTTGCAGTAAACAGTCTGATGTACAGTTCTTAGAAGATGAAGGTTTTAGATGATTGGGATTAAGGTGATTTTTCTTGCTGGTTCAAGCCAGCTACTTCAAGGATTTTTCTGGCATTGTGGCTGGAAGAAGCAGGCTTATTTCTGTTGCTGCAGCCTTCAGTCTCACCCTTGAAATGTTATTTATTTCCTCTGCTTAATGTTGCTCCGGTCATACTTACTCATTCCAGACACTTCCAGTATGATCAAAGAATCAGATTTATGCATTTCTTCAGGAAATGAAGAAAAGTAGACCTTCCACAGTGGAATTAGTAGGCTGAACATTGCAGAGAAGTTAGATTTTGTTGTTGTGGACTTGAGGTAGATGAAGAGCTGTTTCGGGAATTTAGCCTAATGTTACCTAGTGCAGCTGCAACAATTGGAGACAGAGGAGTGGTCATTTAGAGACAAGTGATTTCTGTGTTCTGCAGGCCTGTGTTTATGAAGTTTGCACTGATGTACCGTGTTATTTTACTTGCAGCATCAGCACTGAATTTTTGGCACTCATGAAAAAGGTGTCCAAATCTCCACTTGTGATGGATGTTCTCAACATTCAGGGTGTGCAGAGATCATTAGAGAGACTGGCAGATTTGCTTGGGAAGATACAGAAGGCACTGGGAGAGTACTTGGAAAGGGAGAGGTCCTCTTTCCCTCGGTAAGAACTTGCCTTTAGTTGCCTCTTGAAGTAAAATGATGTTTCTGTGCAGGAATTGGTGTACTGCTCTGTAAAGCCCCTGCCAGTTTTTATGCATTGCATATATATGGTGTTATGACCATTTAAATCTGTGTTGTATATATACAGTATTCAGTTCCAGCCATTTCTAATGAAGTGGCACTGACACTTCACTTACGTGCTCATTTGTGGCTGGTTGCAGGATTCACATGTTGCTTAAGGAACCATTGCAGCTGATTTTGTAAACTTAAAGGTTCTTCTGCCCTTTGATTCAAGGACAGGTTTTGACTTAGCTGTAGTCCTCAACTAGTTTGTCACTTAGGGTGAATGGGAGTTGTCCCTGCCTGACAGACTTAATTCCCAACTCTGTTGTGGGTATTTCAGGATAAAGAAAATGATCCACATTATAGAGTATGTATATACTTGTGTCACATGATCTGAGACTTAATGGTAGCACTGAGTATAACTTCTAGCAAATTTATAGTTCATGCACTCTTGCAGTGTTAGGGAAGTGGCTGTAAATTACTCCTGTATAGTGGCCATCTATGAAGCATAAATCATAAATTAAAAGTGATAGTTGGAGTTCTGATATAGATCTCATTTTCTGTGATTATTAGGTTTTATTTTGTGGGTGATGAAGACTTGCTTGAAATCATTGGAAACAGCAAAAATGTTGCTAAGCTGCAGAAGCACTTCAAGAAAATGTTTGCTGGAGTTTCTAGCATTATTCTCAATGAAGACAATTCTGTGGTTCTTGGGATATCCTCACGTGAAGGAGAGGAGGTATAGCTGCAGTGTTCCTTTATAAATAAAATTCTGAAATTTAAATGAATGTGGACTGACTTAAGTCTTTAATTCTTGCAGGTGCTGTTCAAAACACCTGTCTCCATCACAGAACATCCAAAGATCAATGAGTGGCTTACTCTTGTTGAAAAGGAAATGAGAGTGACCCTTGCTAAACTGCTTGCAGAATCTGTTACTGAAGTAGAAATCTTTGGAAAAGCAACTTCAATTGATCCAGCAGTCTACATCTCTTGGATTGACAAATACCAGGTATTAATGTGGAACACCTAAGCATACTGCAGCTTAGTTACTTCAGTGAGGAAAACGACCTGATGAGGATTTTTGTTCCACAGGCTCAGCTTGTTGTCCTGTCAGCCCAGATTGCATGGTCTGAGAATGTGGAGTCAGCCCTCAATGGTGGAAGTGGAGACAACAGCCCTCTCCAGTCTGTGCTGGCCAATGTTGAGGTCACACTCAATGTCCTGGCAGACTCTGTGCTGATGGAACAGCCACCTCTTCGCAGAAGGAAACTGGAGCACTTGGTAAGTAAAAACCTCCTTTCCCCTTCTAGGTTTGCAGGTGAGGATTTTTAAAAGTTTAATGAAAATATTGTCCAGTCTAAGACTTATTATTCTTGTGGAAAAGTTCCTTGCTTTTTAAGCAATTACATCAAAGCCTAATTCTGTAGGTGGTGATAGTTTCTTACTCTAGTTAGTCAGTTTAGTGCATGAAAGTGTATTGTAGACTACTCACTGAACTGGTCTTCAAACTAGCTCTTCCAGATATACAAGCTACCGATTTCTTCATTCAAATGTGAAATATATCATTAAGCTGCTCCTTATTGCAATTATGTCGTGCTTTTGTTTGTAGATAAGGGCTGAGGGGGAGGAGAAAGTGTAAAAAACACCCTGGGTTATTTCTGTAGATTTTCAGAAAGAACTACCTGGTCTGTTTTAGGAGTAGGTGTCCTCACAGTTTCTTGCAAGTGAAATACCAAGTTCAGTAGTGTAATGGATTAAGAGACTCACTGGACCAGAATGCTCTGCTGAAAGTCCTTAACAGTCAGAAACATTGTTAGTTTTGTCTTTGTGGCAACAGATTTTAAGGCAGAGATTGGTTTTTATGTTACGAGTTCTGAGTGATGGCAATTGACTGCGCTAATCTGAGAAGCTGTAGGATTCCTGGCTTTATTAGCAATGGCCTGTATTGCTGTGGTCTAAGGAGTTACTTCATTCTCCAGATCACTGAGTTGGTGCACCAGAGAGATGTTACAAGATCACTGATCAAAAGCAAGATTGACAACTCCAAATCCTTCGAGTGGCTCAGCCAAATGCGGTTCTACTTTGACCCAAAGCAGACAGATGTGTTGCAACAGCTCTCCATTCAGATGGCAAATGCCAAATTCAACTATGGCTTTGAGTACCTTGGTGTTCAGGACAAGCTGGTACAGACTCCTCTTACTGACCGCTGTTACCTGACAATGACACAAGCCCTGGAGGCAAGACTTGGAGGATCACCATTTGGTAAGTTAGTGAGACAAGTATATAAATTCTTATCTTCTCTAATAGCTGGTTATCTTCTTCAATATATGTGTAAATGTGTGGTTTAGGTCACTTAAAGAATCACCAGCAGGGTTTCAGCAAAGGCAGGTTTAATAGAAATTTGCAAAAGCACAACAAATTCAATGGCAAGGGTCACTGTCACTTACTGTATAGATAGAGCACATAAAGAAAAATTGGATTAAAAACAATTGTGCACAGACCAGGGACACAAAAACATAAGTACGGATAACAGTAAGGGACACAAAAGGGTAAGGCACGTGATCTGAGTTAGTAGTTCCTGGAATTTTGCTTGAGAAGTCCAATAACAAAAATATTATTCTACTTGGTTTGTTGCTCAGACAGAAAAACAGTCTCAAGGCTGTTTGTTGGAAAACAGCAGCTCATGAAACAACAGAAATTCAGGAAACAAGTAGGGTTTCTGGTAAGCTCAAAAGGAGTTAACTGCCCAGGTGCCATTATCAAGGCCTAATGAGCATTCCTGAGTCCTAGGATATGAGAGAGGGGGTGAGCTGGGGGAAGGATATTCACTACCACAATACAGCACTACTGTAGACATGCAGAACACTAAGATACTGAAGAATAAAACAGTCTTGGGGAAAGTAGAAGCAGTTTTAGGTTTCATTTGAAGCCTCTTGACAAGCACCACCAGAATCCTCATGCTGGCAGATAGCAGGAGTTGGCAGTGGTACCTCAGATGATAAATGCTAAAACAAGTCTATCCCATTTCAAAAATAGGTCCTGCTGGTACTGGTAAAACAGAATCTGTTAAGGCTCTTGGACATCAGCTGGGCCGCTTTGTGCTGGTTTTCAACTGTGACGAAACATTTGACTTCCAGGTAAGCTGTTTGGTAAAGAAATGTAGTCTTTGCTAACAAGCAACAGGAATCTCTTCAGAACTCTGAAACAGCCAGCAGTGTTTATTTCCAAGATGATTGTGAATAAGTCTTAACTGAGCTGATATCTGTGGGTCATATAAAACCTCTGTAACAAAAACACTGCCTAAAGGAAAAATGGGACAGAATATGGCTAGGGGAGAGGTTCTGGTTTTTCTAACAGGCAGTTCTTTAACAGCAAATGAAGGAAAAGGAAGAGGGAACTACAGGGCAGATTCTTAAGACTGGCTTTAGGAAAGTGGCTTGAATTGTTTAGTTTGCATAGATAATACTGATTTAATGGGGAACAGATGAGAGTGTGAGACTGCTGAAGTAGCTGTACTATTGCTAAATTATTCTTTGCAACATAGTTATGGAGTTTACCTCAGCATATGAAGAATTCTTCAAAAATAAGCAGATTTACATAGGTATTTGAAGATTAATGACATCTTCAAACTGAAACAGAATGCCTCTGTAAACTGCAGATATCTCAAAATAAAACCCTTGGTCAGGTATATATGTACAAACCAGTATAAAACATAGATGAGGAATCACTATAGTTCATGGGCTCTGCCAGGTTGCCCTGTGGGTTTTTTTTCTGTAAAGCTGCATTTTGACCAGACCAGGGTTCCATGTAGCCAGCATTTGGGCTGTAGTGGTGACTATAAGGAAATGCCTAGGAGTATTGAGATCACAGATAGTGGGTGATACTCCTTCCTTGCTCCCAGTCCTCTTCCTCCCTCTGACAATTAGGAGGATCAGGAGGTCCTGTCTGAGATGTGTGACTCTGTTCATGCTCCAGTGAGCCTTTCTCTACATACCATTCATCCCCATAAATCCGCTTGCACACTTGCTTCCATAACTTTCTCCACCAAATTGTTCCACTGCATCACTATGGATTTTATGGAAAAGCACCTTCTTTTTTTAATGATTCCTTAGTTCTTGTAGTGGAAAATACATTATCCTAAACCAGTAGCTTCTAGACCTCCTTTATACTCCCTCATGTTGTATTTTTACAGAATCCTACCTTAAACGTTGTTCTTTATGTGGAAGTATCATATTCCAGCCATTTAATTTGCTCTTTGACATTTTTTTGTAATTCTGGTATCCTCCTTGTGATGGAGGACTAGAACTGCACCTGATAGTAATGGTATCAGCAAACAAAACATTATGCTGTGGAATTATCTTGCAAGTTTTTGAACACATTGCAGTATAGTATGTAGTATTAGGACACTGTGGTCATCTTCTATGAAACAGTAAACACCTGAAAATCAGTTAGAACCCTTTCATAACTCTTACAATACTGCAAACATAATAACGTACATTCACAGGAATATCCTTCCTACATGGTATAAAGTGCTCTTCTCTGCTCCCCTTTCCCTGTGCATACACAAGATTGATCATGCAGTTGAGTGGATTTTCCCCTCTCTGTGCAGGCAATGGGACGCATCTTTGTGGGGCTGTGCCAAGTGGGCGCATGGGGCTGCTTTGATGAGTTCAACAGACTGGAGGAGCGAATGCTCTCCGCAGTCTCACAGCAAGTTCAGTGCATCCAGGAAGCCTTGCGAGAGCATTCCAACCCCAACTATGACAAGAGTATGTAGTGCTTTATTCCTAATAGTCTCTAACATCCTTCATGCTGTTTTGTTGCTCAGTTACATTTCTTGCAACTAATGCAAGGGTGAAGCCACTTTCTGTCAAAACTTAAATACTTTAAGTCACTTTCAGCTGGTAGAAATTTATGCTATTTGAGTACTAGAGAACCTGTGTCCATTACTGTAGGAAACTAAAACAGAATCAAGTATGACTTCTGTTCTCAGGGTGATTGATCACTGACTTGCACTAAATGCACTCTCTTTTCAGCTGCAACACCCATTACCTGTGAGCTGCTGAACAAACAAGTCAAAGTGAGCCCTGACATGGCTATCTTCATCACCATGAATCCTGGCTATGCAGGCAGATCTAATCTGCCTGACAATTTGAAGAAGTTGTTCCGTAGCTTGGCAATGACAAAACCAGACCGTCAGTTGATTGCCCAGGTCATGTTGTACTCCCAAGGTTTCCGTACAGCTGAAGTGCTTGCCAATAAGATAGTACCATTCTTCAAGTAAGTAACAAGTTTGACTCCACTCATTAACAATAGAACTCATTGTTCAAAGCTGTAATATTTTTTTGCAACTCACTAAGCACATTGTGCAGCAATCATTTCAAGTAAACAATGGTCTTTACTGAGTGTTATGTTGGTTCCTATTGAGAATCAAATTGTATTCTGTCTCTCTTGCTTCTTAGGCTTTGTGATGAGCAGTTGTCCTCCCAAAGTCACTATGACTTTGGCTTGAGAGCACTGAAGAGCGTGCTGGTTAGTGCAGGTAATGTGAAGAGGGAGAGGATTCAGAAGATAAAGCGGGAGAAGGAAGAGCGTGGTGAAGTTGTTGATGAGGGAGAAATCGCTGAGAACTTACCAGAGCAAGAGGTAATGTGTGTGCTAAGTCTTTACTTCTGTCACAGATAGAGGATGCACACTAGACAAAACAAGTAACCCTACAGTGTTAATGTTACACCATGCCAGCAAAATATTGTTAGTTACTAAAGGTGTTGATTTGATAGCTTAGAAGCAGCGAGTTAAACATACTTTTGGAGTCCCTGAATCACAGTGAAAGACTTGTTCCTGTGAGGTGGTGCATCCTTAATGTTTACTGCTGCTCAGTTCCTCAGCAGTTAATAACAAAAGCACAGTGAAGAGATGTGAGAAACCAGAGTTGTGTAAACTGAAAACCAGTGGGGAATCATTATGTATTTGAAACCTCATCAGTGGTTATGTTTACTAAGACCACTCTGGTCTGGTGCTTTATGAGTGAAGTATTTAATGAAGTGTTTCTTGTCAAACACATTTGGTAAAATGAACTTTAAAAATATTAAATGAAATGTGACTGTCTCTCTGCAGATCCTGATCCAAAGTGTATGTGAAACTATGGTACCAAAACTGGTTGCAGAAGACATTCCATTGCTGTTCAGTCTTCTCTCTGATGTGTTCCCTGGAGTGCAGTATCATCGTGGAGAGATGACAGCCTTGCGAGAGGAGCTTAAGAAAGTGTGTCAGGAAATGTACCTTACCTATGGTGATGGAGAAGAAGTTGGTGGCATGTGGGTTGAAAAGGTAAAATCTAAAACTCAAAATGTGGAATTGAAGTTAATATGTAAGACTAAGCTCTTCTTTATATTATGAAAGGTGGAAAACTTTTTACTTGTCTTACATGAGCAATGCATAGAAGCTTTTATTATTATTATTATAATACTTATGAAGTTCAGACTTAATTGATACCTCACTTTTTCTGTTGTAGGTTCTTCAGCTGTATCAGATTACACAGATAAATCATGGGTTGATGATGGTGGGTCCCTCTGGAAGTGGAAAGAGCATGGCTTGGAGAGTACTTTTGAAAGCCCTGGAACGATTGGAGGGTGTGGAAGGTGTTGCTCACATTATAGATCCAAAAGCAATCAGCAAAGATCACCTCTATGGTACTTTGGATCCAAACACCAGAGAATGGACAGATGGCTTGTTTACACATGTCCTGAGAAAGTGAGTCTGTAATAGCACAAATGTGAAATGGCCAGTACATTTGTCCCAAGGATAATCTGGCCTTACTGAGTCTTAATTCTCTGCTGCAATAAATCTTTCCTTTCTTCTAGAATCATAGACAATGTGAGAGGTGAACTACAAAAACGTCAGTGGATTATCTTTGATGGTGATGTAGACCCTGAGTGGGTTGAGAACTTGAACTCTGTTTTGGATGACAACAAACTTCTGACTCTGCCAAATGGAGAACGTCTCAGCCTCCCACCAAATGTAATGTAACTTTGTTTGCATCAATCATGTTTATGTGCTTGTCCGTAAGCTTATTTAGTTTAATGTGTATCAGTGGTGTCCCTCTTTCTCATCGCAAGCAGAGCAATACTGAGCTCAGGTTGTCAGGTTGTGGTTTGCTGGAGTTAGGAGTTTTTGTGGAAGCAAGCATGTCACATTATGCTTACTCTGGCCCTGTAAGACAAACTTTGTGAGTTGTATAAGTTTATGGTAACAGTCAATAACGATGAACTTACCTTAGGATAATAGAATACTGCTGTTGATTATTCAGAGTCTAAATGCAAATTAGCTTATTTTGAAAGGTCTCTTGTTTTTTTGAGGAAAGGGGTTTTGTTTTGTTTTGCTGTTTGTTGGTTGTTTTTGCTTCAAACTCTTGTCTTAAATTTCTATTTTTCAGGTGCGTATCATGTTTGAGGTACAGGATCTGAAATATGCCACTTTGGCTACTGTGTCAAGGTGTGGTATGGTCTGGTTCAGTGAGGATGTTCTCAGTACAGACATGATATTCAATAACTTCCTGGCCAGACTAAGAAGCATTCCTCTGGATGAAGGTGAGGAGGAAGCTCAGCGAAGGCGAAAGGGCAAAGAAGATGAAGGAGAAGAAGCAGCATCCCCGATGTTGCAGGTATAACTTAGATTACATTATGGGTTAGAGTAGTAAAAGCACTTGTACTACAGTTAGTACAGGGTACATAGAATTTATGACAGCCTATCATAGAAAAGCTGACTTCCTCTTTACATGCTTTTTCTCCCTTTTTTAAAAGAATATTAAAAGATGAAGCATTTCAAAACTGAAACAAAATCATTTCTTGCTGCCTGGTAACCAAATGGGAAGCAAATTGTTTGAGCAGTGTTTGTCTCCCCCAACAGATTCAGAGAGATGCTGCAACAATAATGCAGCCGTATTTCACATCTAATGGCCTGGTAACCAAAGCACTTGAACATGCTTTCAAGTTGGAGCACATCATGGATCTCACCCGCCTGCGCTGTCTGGGTTCCCTGTTCTCCATGTTGCACCAAGCTTGCCGCAACGTCGCCCAGTACAACGCCAACCACCCAGACTTCCCAATGCAGATAGATCAGCTCGAGCGCTACATCCAGGTAAGGGCAATCTCCTCTTAAGTGGCTGCTGTGTCTGGCTAGATTTGAGTTATTCATAAGGTTTTGTTCCATTACTCTAAAACTAATAGCTGCTTTTGCTGCTTTTTACAGAGGTACCTGGTCTATGCAATACTCTGGTCTCTTTCTGGAGACAGCCGTTTGAAAATGAGAGCAGAGCTGGGAGAATACATTAGGAGAATCACCACTGTGCCACTGCCAACTGCACCCAACATACCTATCATTGACTATGAGGTAAACCTTTCTTGTGTTAGAGGTGTTGCTCTTTCATGTTCTTAAAAGCCTGTTTTAGATTTTGGAGGTGAAACTGGAGAATAATCCACCAGACTGTCTTAAACTTTACAGTTTCACAGTTCAGCAAACAAACTGCTTCTTTAAATAAACACATAGAATTTGATGCCACAAACCATCCTGTCAATTAAAAAGAAATGTTTTAAGTAAGGTTGAGCTAGATTCCTTTTGTAAATTGTCTAATCATGTTTATGTGCTCCTAGGTGTCCATTACAGGTGAATGGGTGCCGTGGCAATCCAAGGTTCCTCAGATTGAAGTTGAAACACACAAGGTTGCAGCTCCTGATGTTGTAGTACCAACCCTGGATACAGTTCGCCATGAAGCATTGCTGTACACTTGGCTGGCAGAGCACAAACCTCTGGTGCTCTGTGGCCCACCAGGTTCTGGAAAGACCATGACCCTCTTCAGTGCTCTCAGGGCTCTGCCAGACATGGAGGTACACAAGGGAATGTGTGTGTGTGTGTGAATTACAGAGTAGTAACAAATCTCTAATCTTCTTAAAGATTAAAGCAGTCTTGATTCAGCATGGAAGTTACTTGCTAGCAAGAATTCAGCAGTAGCTCCACCACAGTGCATCGTGTGTATACATACAAAAAAAATAAAAATTATGTTGAAGAGAATATAAATTCATTTCTCTTAACCTAAAAACTACTTCCTTCCTTTGCCTGTTCAATAATATAGCAGTATTCCTACAGTCGGTATTTAAAAACCCATGGCAGTGTTTAAGAATAACTAATCCTTCAGTGTATTTAGGGGTAATAACAGTTCCATGAGGCTGTGATGTTCTAAGTACAGGATTGGGCAGGAAGCATTACTGCATAATAAATGGAAAATCTGCAGTGGGAAGCAAACAGGCCATAACCTGTAATATGGGTGATATGTGTACTTTCATCATAAAAAGCCAAACATGCCTGTTTTCAGGATTCTTGATATGCTCTTTCAGGTCTTCGTGTATTTTACTATTTTTTTTCGACTATTCTCTTTTTAAGGTGGTTGGACTCAACTTCTCTAGTGCTACCACTCCAGAACTGCTCTTGAAAACTTTTGATCACTACTGTGAGTACAGGCGTACCCCTAATGGAGTGGTGCTGGCTCCTGTGCAGTTAGGAAAGTGGCTGGTGCTGTTCTGTGATGAAATCAATTTGCCAGATATGGATAAGTATGGCACACAGAGAGTCATATCCTTCATTAGACAGGTTTGTTTTTCTTTGTAATCAACTATATCACAACACTTACATTTAGAGAACTACAATAGTCCACTGATCTTATTTTATTTTGGGATTTTTTCCAGATGGTGGAACATGGAGGATTCTATCGTACATCTGACCAGACGTGGGTGAAACTGGAGAGAATTCAGTTTGTTGGTGCATGTAATCCACCTACTGATCCTGGAAGAAAGCCCCTTTCACACAGGTAATGTGTCTGGTAAACTCTGTACCAACTGAATAGAGGTCAAAACTGAAGCATTGACTATGCAATCTGTTCTTAATACACTTGTTTAACAACAGCTGTGATGAAATTGTGTTCCTTGCTTTTGCACTAGCTGCTAGTTGGTTCTTATCATGACAGCCAGACAGTGGACTCACTGTTAGGCTGTTGAGTCACCTATCTGAAATGCTCTGGATACTTCAGAATGTGTTTTGGCTGACATCATTATGGGGAAGTCAAACCAACTGCAGTTACTGCTGATGATTTTGAATCAAGCAGTTATTTAAGTTTGGTAAAAGATAAAGAAGAGAGTACAGACGGTGATTTTATGTACCATGTAATGTGCTAATCTTTCAGATTTCTACGACATGTTCCTGTGGTTTATGTGGACTATCCTGGACCAGCTTCACTTACTCAGATATATGGAACATTCAATCGTGCAATGCTAAGGCTGATCCCATCCCTTCGCACATACGCAGAACCTCTCACTGCTGCTATGGTAGAGTTCTACACAATGTCTCAGGTAACTTCTTAAATACAACCCCAAACTCCAATTAGAAGTCTTTTTTTTATGCTGAATCTTTTAACATGTGTTGGCTTGCCTTTCATATAGACAATGTGTGTACAAGAGCTCAACTAATTACTTGAGCTCTTGCAAAAGCAACTGAATATCTTGCAATGCCAAGGCCTGTAAAAATATAGTGCGACTTTGAGATAAAGTTACTGATTGAGTTTAAATTTTTAGGAGAGATTCACTCAAGATACACAGCCACACTACATCTATTCACCTCGTGAAATGACTCGATGGGTGAGAGGTATATTTGAAGCCTTAAGACCACTGGAAACCTTACCAGTTGAAGGCCTTATCAGGATTTGGGCCCATGAAGCCTTACGACTCTTCCAAGACAGGTAAAATAAATGTGAGGTAGGGAGAAAAACCAAAAGAAGTTGAAAATTAATTTTCCCCACTCCTTGCCAACTTTCATTGGAAGGCCAAACATAAGTGTGCTTCATGTTAAATAGCTGGAATGCCAGTGAGAATACTTCACTCTAGCTTGACTCTCTTGGGAGTAGTTTGTGATTATATCCTCCCATTACAGAGGATTTGTACTCACTGACTTACTTCTTCATCCAGACTTGTTGAAGATGAGGAGAGGCGCTGGACTGATGAGAACATTGATATGGTTGCTCTGAAACACTTCCCCAACATTGACAAAGAGAAGGCTATGAGCAGACCTATCTTATACAGCAACTGGCTGTCAAAGGCAAGTAAAAATTTTAAAAATGTAACCCCCAGAAATAAGAAGGGTGGATGCAACTGAGTGATGCAGCTCTTACGACTATACTAAAATGATAATCAGTGACCATCATTTTATTAGACTGATCTCCAAAAAATTTTTACTATGATTATCTGAAGTGAACTCTACCACAAATTTAATAACTGTTATGCCCAGAATGTTATTCTAGGAGCTACCACAGTGTGTAAAGGCAGTATTAAATAATATTTTTCAAGAATAGTGGAACCGCTACCAGATAGTTGCTGACAATTATTGCTCATGGAATCTCTTGGATAAGACGGTGACTCTTAAGCAATACTGATATGATACAATTTGTGATGAACTGTTTTTTGCAATCTGAATTATTCCAGACAGGCAAGCTGTACATATCCTGCTGGGTTGAGCCAAAAGTCCACCTATCTTGCTACCCATCTCTGACCAATAGTAAATGACTAGGAAAGACTGTTTAAATTGGGGAAGTGAGTAAGTCTGTAGTGCCACTTCCCAGTCTCTTTGGTAACTGGCAGCTCAGGTTCAGCCTTATGGTAGGTTCAGTAGGTACAATGTTTAAACCCTATGCTGCTGTCTGTGGCACTCTAGGCTGTGGACATGCTCCTGTATGAGTTACCGGAGTACAGTATTCTTAAGTTTTTGTAGGGGATTGATAATTTAAGTATTCTAGTAGTTCCACTTTTGTGTACTCTTGAATTCATCCCTAAGTAAAGTTCCTTAATCCTAATTTCCATGCTGTATTGACTGGTTCTTCTAGGATTATATTCCAGTGGATCAAGAGGAATTAAGAGACTATGTGAAAGCCAGGCTTAAAGTCTTTTATGAAGAAGAACTTGATGTGCCTCTTGTTCTGTTCAATGAAGTCTTGGATCATGTGTTAAGAATTGACCGGTAAGTTTAGACTTCCGTTGCTGCTTGTGTAAGTGCTAAGAGTTACTCTAAAACAAAGTAGCCTGAGTACAGAGTAAGAATGGAGCATCATCTCGTTACTGTCTATAGAAAATAAACTGCCGGCCTCCAGATCGCAAGATCCTGTTTGGCAAGGCCTGTCAGTTTTGGTACTAACTTGAAGTTCAGGTGTTCTAGGAAAAGCTTCAGTAAATTGCTAACACTTATTGATCACACTTGGTTATGTTTTTTTTCAGAATTTTCCGCCAGCCGCAAGGCCACTTGCTGCTTATTGGAGTCAGTGGAGCAGGGAAAACAACCCTCTCAAGATTTGTTGCCTGGATGAACGGTTTGAGTGTCTACCAAATTAAGGTTGGTGTGCCAGTTTAACTTCTAAAAAACTGTTAGTCAAAACTCACACTTTAATACTGACCTCTAAAAATCCCATTAAAAGCTAAACCAAAATGTTAATGACCAATATTAAATCTTTCCAGGTTCACAGAAAATATACAGGTGAAGATTTTGATGAAGACCTTAGGACAGTATTGAGACGTTCAGGCTGTAAAAATGAAAAAATAGCTTTTATCATGGATGAGTCCAATGTATTGGATTCTGGATTCCTGGAGAGAATGAACACTCTCCTAGCCAATGGAGAGGTAAGAAGATTTTAGGTAAATATTTTAAGCGCCTTTCTACAACCACAGGCTACAATAAAACTATCTTTGCATTAGGTTCCTGGTCTCTTTGAAGGAGATGAATATGCCACCCTTATGACTCAGTGTAAAGAAGGAGCGCAGAAAGAAGGTTTAATGTTAGATTCACATGAGGAACTCTACAAATGGTTCACCAGCCAAGTTATTCGCAATCTCCATGTTGTGTTCACCATGAATCCATCTTCTGAGGGCCTGAAGGACAGGGCAGCTACCTCTCCTGCACTGTTTAACAGGTGATTGCTGCATATTCTTACATGCTGTACAAGTACTGCTAAAACAGTACTTTGGGGAAGTCTTCACAAATGCTTTTTGTTTCAGATGTGTCTTGAACTGGTTTGGAGACTGGTCAACTGAGGCACTGTACCAAGTTGGCAAAGAATTCACAAGCAAAATGGATCTTGAGAAACCAAATTATATTGTGCCAGATTACATGCCAGTTGTGTATGATAAGCTGCCACAGCCACCATCGCACAGGGAAGCCATTGTTAACAGTTGTGTGTTTGTTCACCAGACTCTTCATCAGGTACGTTATTATTGCACTGCTTAGCTTACATTTACTTCTAGGCCACATGTTAGTTTCCTAAAAATGGTGATCTTTGGCATCCACATAGATGTAAAAACAATGCCTAATGCATACTCTACGACCTTTTGTTCCCTGAAGGCTAATGCTCGTCTGGCAAAACGAGGAGGCAGAACCATGGCAATCACACCACGCCACTATTTAGATTTCATTAACCATTATGCCAACTTGTTCAATGAGAAGCGAAGTGAACTGGAGGAACAGCAAATGCATTTGAATGTTGGTCTTAGAAAAATCAAGGAAACGGTTGATCAGGTACATATCTTCAAAACTTGACCCTCTGTAAGCCTGGAGTGATGAAATAGATCTCAGTGCTGAATACGAATTCTCTCTTCCATCTTACAATCAATTTTAGGTGGAAGAATTGCGGCGTGATCTAAGAATAAAGAGTCAGGAACTGGAAGTGAAAAATGCAGCAGCCAATGACAAGTTGAAAAAGATGGTGAAAGATCAACAGGAAGCTGAGAAAAAGAAGGTAAAAATTTTTGTTAAATATCTGTGCATAGCAACTATTTTATTTACAAAACAGAGCCTGCAGAGCAAGTACTGGAAGAAGTTCAACTTCTAAAAAGCAGTGTTTTGTCTATGAAATTCCCTTCTAGGTTATGAGCCAGGAGATTCAGGAACAGCTGCACAAGCAGCAGGAAGTCATTGCAGACAAGCAGATGAGTGTGAAAGAAGATCTTGACAAGGTGGAGCCTGCTGTCATTGAAGCTCAGAATGGTATGTTAGCACCTTGAGACATCACACTGTGGGCTTGGATCTAAAACTGGTTTGTGGGAATGTGTCTTGTAGTCTGGGTTGGTCCTGTCTAACAAAAGTATAGGCTCTTGGCATGGGGTTGAACAGTGTTGAAGAAATCTCTTCTTTTAAATCCACGGTCTTGGAGCTGTGATTTTTGTGCTGTGTATAGTACTGATCTGATCCTTGATACTCCTTTTATGGCTTGTGGCTTAGTTTCTGGCAGACCAGTTCTGGAAAGACTGCTGATGCCTTACTGCTGCACAGGCAGCATGCAGTCAAGCTGTCCATTCATTGAACTGGGCAGATAAATCTCTGGTTTGAGTGAATTGTTTTTAGGCAACAAATTCACAGAAGTGTATCTTGTGATAGTAGCTTGAATATTATCCAGTAATACCTCCTTCTCTAAAAACCTCATATTTTTGAGAATCTTGAAGCGTTTTTACAAACCCAGGGTACCCTACTGGATTTTACTAACTGTTTGTTTTCTTCCCTATCCACATTCTTCATCTTTCTGACACTGGTTAGCTGTGAAGTCAATAAAGAAGCAGCACCTGGTCGAGGTTCGTTCCATGGCGAATCCACCTGCAGCAGTTAAGTTAGCACTGGAGTCCATCTGCCTGCTATTAGGTGAAAGTACCACTGACTGGAAACAAATACGTTCCATCATCATGAGAGAGAACTTCATCCCAACCATTGTTAACTTCTCTGCTGAGGAAATCAGGTAAACTGCAAGTGGGACTTAGTTACATGAATAAACTATTTACAAAGACTGAAGGGTCTTAACTGGGCTTTCCTCTGCGTAATTGCTTTGGTGGTGCTTGACTTCTTTTGAAACCACCTCATTCCTCCATGTAGTGAATGTGCAGGTGGTACAGGAAAGAGACTACTGAAGCCAAGGTGTAATATGCAAACTGGGGCAAGAGAGCTGCCGTCGAGTAAGTTCTAGGCATAGTTGCAAAGCAGTGTGTCCAAAGCCACATTGTCAGTTGAAAGGGGTTTTGCAACTATAACAGACCAGGTTGCTGAGGGCTTTATCCAGCTAAGAAGGTCAGCTTCCTAGCTGGCTCTGAACGTGAGTGGGAGGTCAGACTAGACATCTGAATTCCCTTCCAATTCCCAAGCTTTTCTGAGTGGACTTAAACAATTTGTGAGTGAGTAATCTTAAATATTGCTAAGTGTCTTCTATCACCTGTAAGGTGTAATTTCTGAAACAATAAGTTGAACTAATTAAAACGTCCCAGCTACCAGACAGCAAAACTTTCAGAAAATGTTTGTTATCAGCTGTAGAAGGCAAGCCAGAGAAAGAGATACTGAACACTGTGTGCTGACATAGAGTGTATTCATGTTGTCTGTAAAAACCCTTCCCTTGCAGTGATGCCATCCGGGAGAAGATGAAGAAAAATTATCTGTCAAATCCAAGTTACAATTATGAAATTGTAAACAGAGCATCACTGGCTTGCGGACCTATGGTGAAATGGGCAATTGCACAGGTAATGTCAGTCTGAGGAAGCAAAGGCAAGGTAAAAAGAGTGAGCCTGAGCATGAATTCCAGTGTCTAAAGGTGCTGAATTTGCCTTTATTCAACCAAGTACTGCAAGCTATATTGCTTCAAAGAAATGGGTAGATGGCTCAGATGAGTGCTGATGGGATCTATAGTGCTGTGACAGAGATCTGGCCAGTTGTGATACAGCTGCTGCACTTGAAAAACTTTAGCTTTACTGTAAACAGTAGTGGCTACTTTCTGTATGTGATGTCATTCTGTAGGACAATACAGTTCCCTGCTGGAAAATGCAATGCAATCCTAATAGAGACTGCATTTGTCTTGCCTCACAATGGGGCACACTCACAGGCAGCTCTGCTAAGATGTTTTAGGCAGACTGAAATATTTGACTAGTTTCCTGAAGGGGGACATGCCCCCAAACTGAGATATCCAAGAATGGTTTTACTTGCCTGTTGGCCTTCAAAACAGAAAAATGCTTGACTCATTTAAACTCTGCTGGTTTGGAATGGCATGATGTAGAGAGACTGTATTTAGCTTGAATCTTGCCAATAGGCCCTGTCCTGATTGTTCTGTGGCTTATCTATACTCATTGCTAAGAAAGGCAGATAAGCACAGTACTGCCATGGACACCCAGTTGAGTATTTATGTAAAACAGTGCTGTCTGTGCACTTCTTAAATGTGGTCTGAACCTTTCAGATGACTTTGTGTAAATCTACAGAGCAGGAGAATGATCTTGCAAAAAGTGACTACTTACATGTCTGTGCTTTGTTTAAGCTAGAGTTCGAGGGATTGATAAACAGTACAAAGTTTCTTTTAAGAAGTTACTAATTCTTACACAGGTCAGAAGTACATAAACTTGAAAAGAAGCAGTTGATAGTATATACCTGCATTCTGTGGTTCTTGTTGACACATCATTTTAGAAAGTATAAAGGGTCTATTCGCTCTTTGCAGCTAAACTATGCTGATATGTTGAAAAGAGTGGAACCTCTTCGCAATGAACTGCAGAAGCTGGAGGATGATGCCAAAGACAACCAGCAGAAAGCAAATGAAGTGGAGCAGATGATTCGTGATCTTGAGGCCAGTATTGCGCGTTACAAAGAGGAATATGCAGTACTGATTTCAGAGGCTCAAGCCATTAAGGCAGACCTGGCTGCTGTAGAAGCAAAAGTAAGACATTTATGTATTGGTAATTTTTCGTTCTTTAATCTCTGACCGTCTGAAATTGAATCGTTCTTCAAACTTGCAAGTGGACTTTGGTTGCTTTTCCTGTGCAATGCATTTGAGCTGTTCCATCTCTGGATGTCATGAGCCTTCTTAAGCTACTGAAACCTGGCTGGAGTTAGAAATATCAATACATGTTGCTGCTTGGATAACGGGACAGTTCAGATAAGGCTTAAAATACTCACAAAGCCTTTGAAAACAGGCATGGATGTAGTATGATTGTAATGTCTTAACTGGACTTCTTGGGGGGTGAATTTCTCTGTACTTGATCTAGTCATTAGTATGGTACTGCTATGCTAGCACTTAGCACTTTTAAGTTAATCAAGATAACTGTTAAATCAACATAATTTATTAACACTGAAGTGAAGAAGCACAAATTTAATCTTTGCTTTTAAATTTAACTTGGGCCTTGAGCCAATATTTAGATATTCCAAGAGACTTTTAGTACAACAGTTCATCATCTAAAGAGTCTACTTCACCACTTACTCCTAGGTAAACCGTAGCACAGCTCTTCTGAAGAGTCTTTCTGCTGAACGTGAAAGATGGGAGAAGACAAGTGAAACTTTCAAGAACCAGATGTCCACTATTGCAGGAGACTGTTTACTTTCAGGAGCTTTTATTGCCTATGCTGGCTACTTTGATCAGCAGATGCGTCAGAATCTGTTCACTACGTGGTCTCACCACTTGCAGCAAGCAAATATCCAGGTAAAAAGATCCAGTCATGATAAATTAACCATAAATCAATGTACTGCAGCAGTTAAAGAAGCTTTAACATGCTAGGTAAAGAATGGAGCTGTCAGAAAACAGCACCTTGCAGAGCTGCGTTTACTTAAAATGTCTTCAGCAGCTACTTGGAGAATCTGTAGTTAAATATAACTGTGTTTCCTTCTTGCAGTTCCGTACAGACATTGCAAGGACAGAGTACCTTTCCAATGCCGATGAGCGGCTTCGCTGGCAAGCAAGTTCTCTACCTGCAGATGACCTGTGCACTGAGAATGCCATCATGCTCAAGCGGTTCAATAGGTATTTCATTTGAAGATTCAGACTTCTAAAGTAGTATTCTAACAGCAGGCAGGGTTTGCACCTATTGAATCACAGTAACTCTTTCAGAGCACTGTTTCACTGATGTTTGTAAAAGCTTCTCAACCACATATAAACATAAAAACTTGCATTCACCTTTGCTTGCTTTTTTTATAATGCTTAGCTGTTAAAATAAGTTGGCTTCAACTAAAACTATTTTGTTGCCCAAATACAGACTTACCTTCCAAAACTCTGAAAGAAGTTGTTGAACTGCCCCAAATTTAGAGTTGAGACTAATACTCCAAGATAAATTCATAAAACTGCTTAGACATTGTCTGCAATCAAAACCTGAATAATGAAAGTGTTTTATTACTAACTTTAGGTATCCATTGATCATCGATCCCTCCGGGCAAGCTACAGAGTTTATCATGAATGAATACAAAGACCGTAAGATAACTCGTACTAGTTTCTTGGATGACGCTTTCAGGAAGAACTTGGAAAGTGCCTTGAGATTTGGTAACCCACTTCTAGTTCAGGTTAGTTCCATGATCATGTAGAAACTATTTAAATTCTTGAATTCTGCCCTGAGTACTAGAAAAGTTTGTGTTTGTTCTCTCAGTTTCATGCAAGCAACTTTATTTTCCAACTATAATTTAAGACGTAAACAAGTGATATGTGAAATGTTAGTCCTGAGAAGGATATTATTAGTGAGCTACAAAATCAAAAGGTATTTCTTTTCCACCAGTTCAAGACCAAATGCTTTAATTGTGAAATTATCTTTATTTCCACTCTGTAAAATGGCTTGCAACCTTTGTCTTCGTGTGCTATCTCTAGTAGTAGATAATAGCAAATAATATGGCTACCTATCTAAAATTGAATTACTCTGAGTATCAGGGAGAAGTTTCAGTAATACAAAGAAATAGGCAGCTGCAGGAATAGTTGACTTTCTCTTGAGATGAGTATGTTTTTTGCTTCTTAATATGAAAATGGAAAAAGGGAATTCACTCACATACAAGCTTGTGCTGCTTAGGATGGGGCCAACACAATTACAGCCATTAGTAATACTCCCCTTCTGAGAATGTGTATAGTAATAGCGTCAACTATGCTTGTGTAGCTCAATTACTTCTGAATGTGATCTATAGTCCAAACCACCTGCCAGTTGTTTGCTTACCAGACCATTAATCTCTCAACACATGTCTGCTTTTAGGATGTAGAGAGCTACGATCCAGTTCTGAATCCTGTTCTGAATCGGGAAGTCCGAAGAACTGGAGGCAGAGTTCTGATTACTCTGGGAGACCAAGATATTGATTTGTCACCATCCTTTGTCATCTTCCTCTCCACCAGAGACCCAACAGTAAGTAAAAAAAAGGCTGTCATTTCTGTAAAAATGGTGTGTCAGCAGAGCTGAGCAAGTTTTCTGTGTTTCCTGTGACAGGTTGAATTCCCACCAGACCTCTGCTCTCGTGTTACATTTGTGAACTTTACAGTAACTCGCAGCAGCTTACAGAGCCAGTGTCTGAATGAAGTCCTGAAAGCTGAAAGACCAGATGTTGATGAAAAACGTTCTGACCTCCTCAAGCTTCAGGGTATGTTTACCAAAATTAACTACTCATGTTCTAAAAGAATACAGTGGGTTTATTGTAGCTGTAGAAATACACAGTAAAATGCCTTAATACTCTGTTTTTTTCAGGATGTCCAATGGCAAAGTACACACAATTCACTTAATTCTTAAAAACTAGCATATCTGTACAATGTGACCTATTTTTTCTTCTAATTAAGGTGAATTTCAGCTGCGCTTGCGTCAGTTGGAAAAATCCCTGTTGCAAGCACTTAATGAAGTGAAGGGACGTATCCTGGATGATGACACCATCATTACTACTCTTGAGAACTTGAAGAGGGAAGCAGCAGAAGTCACCAGAAAAGTAGAAGAGACTGATATTGTCATGCAAGAAGTGGAGACAGTTTCTCAGCAGTACTTGCCTCTTTCTACAGCATGCAGCAGTATCTACTTCACTATGGAGTCACTGAAGCAGGTAGGAAGAGTTGTTCTTGCCAGGAACTTCTTGTATTTACTGTTTAAAGCTAAATAGGCACTGCCTGATTCCAGCCCTGGCTGCAGTTTGTTTGCTTTATAACACTGACTATCAAACAGCAGAACTCCAGAGAGAAAAAACGAACTCTTTTGTCTTTCAGATACATTTCCTGTATCAATACTCCCTCCAGTTTTTCTTGGACATCTATCACAATGTCTTGTATGAGAACCCAAATCTGAAGGGAATTACAGACCATACTCATCGTCTCTCAATCATCACAAAGGATCTCTTTCAGGTTCGGTTTTTTAACTAATAAATGTAATTCTTGAGTCATTTTTGAAGGGTCAAGAGTCCATGGCCTCTGTACTAACTTCCCTGTTCTGTTGGTAGGTGGCGTTCAATAGAGTGGCCCGTGGCATGCTGCATCAGGATCATATAACATTTGCCATGTTGTTGGCCCGGATCAAACTGAAAGGCACTATTGGGTAAAAACTTATATTCTCATTTCACTTTAGCTGAGAAGGACAGGGCTGTCTTGAAGGCATCTAGCTGAAGTCTTCTTTTCCCTTAACATCAGGGAGCCTACATATGATGCAGAATTCCAGCACTTCCTGAGAGGGAAGGAGATTGTACTGAACACGTCATCTCTCCCCAAAATCAATGGTTTGACTGTAGAGCAAACAGAAGCCATGATGAGGTTGAGCTGCCTTCCTGCTTTTAAGGACCTTGTTTCGAAAGTTCAAGCTGATGAGGTGAGTGTTGGCTAGGGCTTGTTGCTGCACTGAATTATCTTCTCAAGGTGTCTGCTTGAAGAACTTCATGCTTACAACTGAGCTCTCCTAGTATGGGAATGGGGCAGCCTTACAGATTAATAGTTGTAGTTCGTGTGGAAATGAGTGTTCTTACTTTCTTACTAATCCAGCTGTGAAACTTGTTGTAAATACTACTCTTCACTTGGACTTGGAGGTGGCTTCACCATTCATCTGGCATTGTAGTTGATCAGCTTTGGTTCCCATGGTAGCAGAAAGTGTGATACTGCATGTCTTTTTCTGCATCACTATTCTGTGCACTATTTCATTAATAGTGTTTCTGCTTATCAGTGTTAGCCCTGTTTTATTTCTCAAGACTTACTCAAAGATGGAAGCTCAAATGCTTCCTCTGGTAGTCAATATAAATTTTTATTCCAAAGATAGATGATATGAACATTAAATGGGAAAAATCTTAGGAACTTCTGCATTTCATTGTTCAACCATTTTGTTACTTCTGAGAATGTTTAAAGATCTTTTTGCAAATCCAAAGCCAGTAGAGTTTGGAGTGTATGGAATTGGATTCTACCGTGGCAATCTTTGTTTCCTACTAAAAGTTAGTATGTAGCTGAATACTTTTTTAGTACATTAAATTCTAGATTTTAAGGCTGACATTGAACATCTGTGTTGCACCATGAACAGGACCTGCACCTTGCAGCAGGTTTCTGATGCCTTGAAACTTCAGGGTTTTTGCATTTTTTTCAATACAGCAATTCTGCATTTGGCTGGACAGCAGTTCCCCCGAGCAGACTGTACCATATCTTTGGACTGAAGAAAGACCTGCAAGTAAGTGAAGTTGCACTATTGTCCACACCAGTCCTACTGTACTGTTCTAAGCAGATGGCTTTAAAAGCAATTCTAAAGTAGAACTTAATTTTGGACGTTAATGGTTAGGAAAATCATAAAGCTGGGATTGCGTTAAAACCTGAAGGCTGGTGGGTTTGGTTTTGGAGTTTGGGTTTTTTTGGGAAGTTGGTTTGTGTTTGGTTTTGTTGGTGTTTTTTAAATCAAAATTTGTAAGCCATAGTTACTACAATTGATTCCTGCACCATAACATGTAATCTGGTCTTCCACTGAGGAAATGTAATTCTACAATCTCATTAGGTTACGCAATAGTTTGGATTAACCTTAGTCACTGCAAAGCTGGAGGCAACTCAGTACTCTATAAAGCTCCAGGACAGTTTTTCTGAGGACAGGGCTGCTCTACTAGAACGTTTTCTCCTGCAGTTGTATCTTAAGCATGAAGTCTTACCTCTTGCTACATTAGTTGTTAGTGCTAATTTATTAAGAGTTAGAATTTGAGGGTGACTGTGGCCCTAAGTTCCTCCCCAGACTGAAGGGTAACTGTAGGAAGTGTTTGCTGGCCATATGGTTCTGGGCTCATTCCTGTAGGCAGCTTTCTACATTAAGGTTTCTAACCTTGTATTTACTAGCTACCATGAGGTTTGCCTGACCATTAACTGAAGCAACTCTAGGTTATCTGCACTATGCATGATAGACAAGTGTGTAGTACTTCAAAGTCTAGCTCAACAGCAGATTATTGTATGAATGAGAAGATGTGATGAGATCTCTTGTCCTTGCAAATTAAAATCACTCATGGCAATACTTCTAGCCTGTAGATTTTGTAAACCTGCAGCTTTTCAGTAGAATCCAAATGCATCTTGTCAGTGGGCTTTTGGAGGGCTCAGAACATGAGCAGTTGAGCAGGCAATTAAAATGTTGCAGAAGACAAACCAGCTGAAGCTGGTAAGTTTGACTGTGAAGTTGAACATAGAATGTAAGCATTCTATTAAAAGTTGCAACAGATCTTTCAAAGGGGTAATTAACTTTCTAAATACATAGTCTTCAGAACAAGGTGGCAAACAGTTGAATAGAGAATTGAAGAGGGGAGGGTATTGAGGATGTTTTCTTACCTGTCTGTCTAATCCTATGTCCTCCTACAGCTCCTATTGGACAGGCCATTCATCGCTTGCTTCTGATCCAGGCCTTCCGTCCAGATCGTTTGTTGGCCATGGCACATACCTTTGTTTCAACAAATCTTGGAGAGTCCTTCATGTCCATTATGGAGCAGCCTTTAGATCTGACACACATCGTAGATACAGAGGTAACCCACTTGTTTTTGAAAGGCTGAAATCCCAAGGCAATGCTTAGTGCCACCTTGCATGAGTTCCATAGTGAGCAAAGCTGTCCAACAGAACATTTCTTTACTTACTCTTCTCACCATGGTATGAGGAGTGCATTGGTTTCCTATTTGTTAATGCAAAGCTAAGAGTAATATAATGTCTAGCTGGGAAGAGGGAAGAAACACTGAGCTTACTGAATTCTGGTATTTATTTAGTGATTGATTTATATCCTTTTAAACTTCTTGGACCACAGGTGAAACCAAATACCCCTGTGCTGATGTGTTCAGTGCCTGGTTATGATGCCAGTGGTCACGTTGAAGACCTTGCAGCTGAGCAGAACACACAGATAACTTCTATTGCTATTGGTAAGAACATCCCTTACTTTATCATCTAAGCATAAATGAAATTGTTAGCAGGAAGACCTTTAGCAACCCTTCTGTCTTTTAGGTTCTGCTGAAGGGTTTAACCAAGCAGATAAAGCAATAAACACAGCAGTGAAATCTGGAAGGTAAGTTCTATTTCATTTTCAGCTAGAATAGTGTCTAGCAGAAAGGTAAACAGGGGAAAGTAATCTATTGGCTAAATAGATAAAAAACCCTGAGCAAAAATAATAAGACCATCTTTTGAATTTAAATTTGTAATAAAAAGCACAGCTGTTCACAACTTCTATTTAAATATTTTCAAGAGAAGGATGTTGTATCTGCAAAACAAGTAGTTTAACCCATATATAGTACACAGTAAGTGATTCTGTGTAGAAGACAGATTTAACGGAGGGAGAAAAATCTGTAGCATTGATACCTTGTTCTGTTACTGGTAGTGATTGCAGCAAGGATCCATAAGCTGTACACTAAAAAGCACTTTTCCTGTTCCAAATATTCATAGATGGGTAATGCTGAAGAACGTTCACCTGGCTCCTGGCTGGCTCATGCAGCTAGAAAAGAAACTACATTCCCTGCAACCCCATGCTTGCTTCAGACTCTTCCTTACCATGGAGATTAATCCAAAGGTAACACTGATTTAAAATTTGATTCTCTGGGGGAGTAACTGACTTGCAGAGCCAAGAGTGCCACCCAGGGGAGGTTTTCTCGTGACTACCTTTCTTCAGTAAAGAAAAAGGAAAATGCATACCTGTCAGCAGAGTTACTAGCCTTGTGTTTTGATGACTTAATTGTAGCTGAAAACATCATACCATTCCTTTTGCTGCTTCCCCTGCCTTCCAGAAGAAAGGCAGGACTCTCTGCTCGCAACAGGGTTTTGAAGCTAATGCAAACTGTGCTGTTAGAGAGGTTTAATTTAGTGAAGGTTAAAGCACCTGGATTTGAGCTTATTGATCTTTTTTAGGTACCAGTGAATTTGTTACGTGCTGGCCGAATCTTCGTGTTTGAGCCTCCTCCTGGTGTAAAGGCAAACATGCTGAGGACCTTCAGTAGCATTCCAGTTTCTAGGATGTGCAAGGTAAGACTGCAGTTTGTGCAATGAAACTAAATAGAGGAATGTGTTCATCAAAATCCTACCTTAGATGATAAAACTTCAGTTTCTAAGATGTACCTGGAATGTTTTTTTCTCCTCACAGAAGTAAACTAGTAGTTGCTTCTTCTGTTGGTAGAATGTACTGAGTTTTGGTAGCAATTCTAGCATTAAATCTGATACTTTCTAGCCTTTTAGCAGACTTTGATTTTTATCAGTTCACTTGAGTAACAGTTGTTTGGGGTTTTTTTTCTCTTCACTTCCCAGTCTCCAAATGAGCGTGCCCGTTTGTATTTCCTCCTTGCCTGGTTCCATGCCATTATCCAAGAGCGCCTGCGCTATGCTCCATTGGGTTGGTCCAAGAAATATGAGTTTGGAGAATCTGACCTGAGATCTGCCTGTGACACAGTGGATACATGGTTGGATGATACAGCAAAGGCAAGTAGTGTTGTGTCCTTAGGTACAGGTAACAGGTTACCTTAATTCTTCAGTGAAACAGTCTGCTCTGGAAACACTTAGGAAGTTAAAGGAGTAGGTACAAATAACCTGATGGCAGTTTAGTTTAGGTCTCAAATTTGATTCCGCAGTCAGAGGAGATGTGAAAACTTTTGTTTCCTGCTGATTACAGGGTCGTCAGAACATTTCACCTGATAAAATCCCCTGGTCTGCACTGAAGACACTGATGGCACAGTCTATCTATGGAGGTCGTATCGATAATGAATTTGATCAGCGTCTGTTGAACACTTTCTTGGAACGTCTGTTCACTACTCTAAGTTTTGATAGTGAATTCAAACTGGCTTGCAAAGTTGATGGACACAAAGATATTCAGATGCCAGATGGAATCAGGTATCAATTTTTCCTTGTCCTGATCTCTCTGTACAACTTTCCTTTTTTTAATTAAAAATCTGCACACAAAAGCAAAAAAACACCTTACCTGTATTTCTATACTGTGTAAACATTGTGTCAGGCAAAGAATTACCTTGGCGTTCTAATAGAGGAAACTTTCTAATGAATATTAAAACTCCTGACTTGCAGGCGTGAGGAGTTCGTGCAGTGGGTTGAGATGCTGCCAGACACACAAACACCATCGTGGCTGGGCCTGCCAAATAATGCAGAGAAAGTTCTTCTCACCACACAAGGTAAAACCAGAACTTTTAACAATGTCTTCCACAGATTCAAGGCCACCATTTTAAAGACATACAAATTTTGCTGAAGGGTCGATAGCTTTCTCTTTTTCTATCAACACAGTTGGTTTAACTTCTGCAAGGTAAGGCATTTGAGTAATCCAAAAACTGACCAGAATCAATAGTTACACTCAACCTTCCAGATGGCAAGCTCCCATATTAATTCTGGAAAGCTTTGTTGTCAGCTCTGGAGCCACCTACAGCCAAGCAGTTCTGAATCTTAGGCCTAGACTAGGGATAAGGAAAAATCGGGGTTCTTGCCTGTAGGATGTTTTCTTCTTGATGCCACTGCTTCTCTGACTAACAGCATGTCTCCTATTTTAGGCATTGATATGATCAGTAAAATGCTGAAAATGCAGATGCTAGAGGATGAGGATGATCTAGCTTATGCAGAAACTGAGAAGAAGACAAGAACTGATTCTACATCAGATGGGCGCCCAGCCTGGATGAGAACACTGCATACCACAGCCTCTAACTGGCTTCACCTTATCCCACAAAATCTAAACCATCTGAAGAGGACTGTGGAAAACATTAAAGTAAGAACTAAATTTCATTTAATGTGGACGTAGTAAAAGCAAGTCTAGTAAGGGTACCACTTCTCTGTGATGAGGTAGCAAGAATCAAGTGCTTCCTGTGGCACTGACTGCGGCTTGTGATAGTGCCTTTACAGCCAGTGCACATTAACTACTGCTAAATATGGTGATGGTCAGTGAGGAGAGATGGGGCAGCAGCTTCTGCTAATGCAGAACAGAAATTGCATGGGCTGTAGGAAACTTCTGAGATCTGTACAGTGGCATCCTAAACCCTAACTTGAGAATAAGCTCCCCCTGTTGAAAGTGCCCATGATTGCCTAACTGCTTCCAAGGACTTAGACTGGGATAGTAGGCAAGAACCTTTTGTTACTGATTAAAAAGAATCCATGGTTGATTGGAAGGAGCTGCAGCAGAGAGTCTGCATTTATTGTTCAACTCTGAATTCTGCTTTCATGCTTCTCCAAAGGAGAGGGGATAGTTGATTGTAATTTACTGCACTCACTTTCTGCACCACACACTGCGTCTTCGTGTTTAATGCTGGTAGTCAGGATGTCACTGCTCAGTCCACCCAGGATTTGGGGGTTGCATTTTGTAGTAGTTTTCCAGCAAGAACTTCGATCTGCAACTTCCTTTCAATGTTTTGACCACCAGGATCCTTTGTTCCGATTCTTTGAGAGAGAGGTGAAAATGGGAGCTAAGCTGCTCCAGGATGTTCGTCAGGACCTTGCAGATGTGGTTCAAGTGTGTGAAGGAAAGAAGAAACAAACCAACTATTTGCGTACACTTATAAATGAACTGGTGAAAGGTATGGCCTTTCAAATCAGCATCTCCCAGGGCTCTGGGCTTTTGTGGCCAGCAGCTTTAAAAAAAAAACAAACAAAACGCAGAAATGGCAGAAAAATGTGGATAGGCTTTACAATTTGAAACAAGCAATACTAAAAGTTGAGCATAAAGTTGCAATTGGTGTCGTTTGAGATTTCAAGTTGAAGTATTCAGTACTAAGCTTTTTCATATGCTTTGTATCAGCAGATTAATTTCTAAGGTGAAAACTTACTAAATTCTGTGTCTGAATTGTGATCGAACTAAGTTATTAGGAGCAATATTGCTCCTGGAAAATTTCTTAGAAAATGTTCAAGTTCTCTGAGTTTCTGTTTCAAGATTGTGCATAAAAACAGAATTTTCACAGACATCCTGCCTGTAGTAATGCGTGAAGATTTGCTGTCTGCTTTGAACAAAAGCATTTCCTGAAACACACATACTTGACCTCTTCAGTTTTTTCTAAAGAACCCAAATCTTCATGCAGACTTGCAGTACATGTCCTGCAGCACATAACTGTGTGTAACTGCAGCTGCTGCTCTTGAAGGGTGTCTGAAGCTGGATGGTATTTTAAATACAGAGTACACCTGGAGGTCATTTGCTTTGTAATTTTTGAAAGTGCTTTTGCCTACTGAGGGGCCTTTTAAGATAGAGGTTGATATCCTAGTCCAAGTCTTCAATGACTATTGTGAGAAAACATGAAGGGTCAATATAATGCATCGTTTCAACCTGCATATGAACAAAACTTAATTCTAATCACATTTTTGTAGGTATTCTGCCTCGTAGCTGGTCTCATTACACAGTGCCAGCTGGTATGACTGTTATCCAGTGGGTGTCTGACTTCAGTGAGCGTATTAAACAGCTGCAGAACATTTCCCAGGCAGCTGCATCTGGTGGAGCAAAGGAACTGAAGGTACCTTGTGCTGACTTCTAGGGATTATTGGTGGAGCTGTATAGCTAGTTCAGGGAGTCATTACATCAAGGCTTCCAAATAGTTCCTCAGTCAATGAACTCAAGTCAATGTTCTCTGAAATGTGGCTGTAAATACCGTGGAGTCTCTCCTGGTCTCAGCAGGTCTCAGTGAGGCTTAGCAGACTAACTGTTAACTGAGCTGGATATCTGGCATTTGTAGAATGACACTGTAGAATGGCAGAGCCTGTCGTGGAAGACAAAGCCTTAGAGCAAAACACATCTTAGCAGTTACACAGTATTCCAGTAGCAGTAGGAACATTTTAAGGTAAAGAGATTGCTGAAGTAGTGTTTATTATAGTCATTAATTAATACTGTAGCTGAAATACTTTTTTTTTCCTACTTTTTCCCTTCCAAATAGAACATCCATGTGTGCCTTGGTGGCCTGTTTGTGCCAGAGGCATACATTACTGCTACAAGGCAATATGTTGCCCAGGCCAACAGTTGGTCCCTTGAAGAACTGTGTCTTGAGGTTAATGTTACAACTACCCAGAATGCAGTCCTGGATGCATGCAGCTTTGGAGTCACAGGTAAGCTCATCAGAAAGAAGGGGACCTTGATCTAAAACTTTCAGAAACTTCTGGTATTAAATGGGCTACGTCAGATGAAAAAAATCCCATGACTGCAAAAGTTAATACACACTTTCTGAGGTTGTTTAAAGATTAGTTTGGCATATTAGGGAAGTACGAATGCTAATAAAGCTCAAGGCTCAGGTCACTGTATGTATTGAAGTGGTGTTGCATAGTGTATCACCTACAGCCTCTTCATTTTGCAGTACAAAATAGTTTTCATTTGGTGGACCTAGCCCTTAAATGATACACAAGAAGATGGTCTTTGGATGTGTGAAAGCTCTTAGGACTAAATTGTATTTCAATTCACAGGCCTGAAGCTTCAGGGAGCTACATGCAGCAACAACAAGCTGTCACTTTCAAATGCTATTTCAACTGTACTGCCCATTACACAGCTCCGCTGGATCAAGCAGACAAATGCTGATAAAAAGGCAAATGTTGTAAGTATTGTTAAAAGGATTTAGATATACCTCACAGTCTTTTTCCTGGAGCTTTATGGATATTTGTATTGGGCACAACAAATCAAATTGTTCTGTTCTAATTACTCTCAGTGTCAACTGGCATCTAAGTTCCAGGCTAGCAGCAAACAGACCTAGTGTTGACTAGATCTTTCCTTTGAAGATAGATAAGGAGGAGAAGCATCCCAAAATACTAATACTATTCAGGTCAAGACATGGATTTATACCTATAAAGCCATCTGTGAATTTATTAGGCTTTTCTTTTTTTTTTTATTGGGCTTTTTCCCTCGTATTTTGAGTGAATTACTTGAGCCTGAACTCCCATCTTGTAAGTACCTTATAGTGTTATAGAAACATTTTGCACTCAACACAATTCTATATTCATGTTTTTCCCCAGGTTACTTTACCAGTTTACCTGAACTTCACTCGTGCTGATCTGATTTTCACTGTTGACTTTGAAATAGCCACCAAGGAAGATCCACGCAGCTTCTACGAACGTGGTGTTGCAGTTCTCTGCACTGAGTGAGCAAATTTATTTTGCCTGGTTAATGCTGTAGTAATTGTCAGTCTTCTGTGTAGTGTTCACTTGTGCTTTTGTAACCTGGGTAGGTTATCAGATGGATTTGTATCAAGTTAGCCAGAAAGAAATGGGACGATGTATTGGAAAGCTGATGGGCTAGACAGGTTTGTTTAGAAGGAAAATTGGGTGAGATTTCTAGATGGTTATTAGTAAATGTGATATCTGATGGATTATGTTATACTAAATAAAATTCATAGCAAAACTCTTTGACTCCCTGTTTCTGGAACTTTAATTCTTACAGTGATGTTTTTGGTCTGGATAACTTGTACCTATGACTTTTTCAGAGAATAACAAGTTCCTCTTCAAGCTAACCTCCAGTAACAGAGCTCTTGGAATATAAGTCTTTAGGTGCAGTAAGACACAAAGTATGACATTATCTGCTATGATAATTCATGCCATTGCATTAATTATATGCAGTGAACTGGCTCTTGCTTGAAGTAACTTGCTGAGATGCAGTGAGGAGCTGGAGCATCCTAAAAAAACTTGTCCTGTTGACCATAGAGCTTCCCCTTCCTAAAAGCTGCTCTTAAGGCCAAATAAGATTGGTGTCTTGTTAAGCCCAGGAGGATGATATTAAATGCTTACACAAGGAGTTACAATATTATTTCAGACTCTCACTTGTGACCAACTGTTACTAAATTAGAGCAGCTGAGACTTCCTGCTAATTGCTTGGGTTGCTGTAATGGTTTAGGCATTTGCTGGCTTCTTCTGATGCTAAATTCATTGGCTAAGCATTTCTACCCTTTCTGCCCATCCTCTCAGAACAGCTGTCTGCTCTGACAGTGACTAATACCAAGTGTGCAAAGATGCATATGAAGAATGCAGGTGCACAGCTTTCCAGTCTCAAAACAGAAATCTTGCAAGCCCCTTCCTTCAGTGATTTCTCCAGTGCAAGCACTGACTTTTTGAACATCCATCAACTCCAATAATTTTTCTGTGATAAAATGCTTCTACAGCTGTGAGGAAAAATTGTTATCTCCACCTGCCTCATGTACTTGTTTTGGTGAATGCCTGCTAGTTACTAAAACAGAATTCTGTTGTCTGCCTGCTCCACATTTTTGCATAGTTAATCACTGTAGGTTGAACTGTCCTGACTGGTTTTGTGATCTTAAAAAGAATAAACCCCAGATCAGTGCACCATAATGTCCTTGTTTAGTTTCAGCCTCTGAGATGCTTTCCTTTGCATCCAGAATATTAATATCTGGAATTAGTATCACTGCCTTCAGGATCATTTCAAATACATGGTACAGTAAGGAAGCAGACCTCTTGCTGGCAGTGTACTCTATAGTTGTAAGGGGTTGTTTCATTGGGTTTTTTTCAATTACCTTCACTTTTTTTACTGCAGCAATCTTTGCCTATGCGACAAGTCATGGGGAAACCACACTAGCTTGTGTTTTGGGGCAAAGGCCTCTGAATTTTCTGTAACCACTTTATTTCCAAACCGATTAAAAAAAATTTCCATCTGGGGGATAATGATGAAAGAAAAGTCATTTTAATAAAATAAATAATGCAGTAAATATGCAGCTGTTAGGGGAAGTGTACAAGGCTAGAAGTGAAATAATATTTTAAGTGGCTTTCCATCTTATGAAAGAAACTCCAAATTAATAATCTCTGCCAGTTGTACAGAACAAATTTCACAAGTAGTTGTTACTAACATACTTTCAAACCATAATTATGTTTTCACAGCTATTAATTTCCCTTCCATATTAATGGACTACCCAGGCTCTAAAGGTGATAAATTACAACACCAGAGAGGGAGATCAGAGATAGAGTTTTTGCTGCCTAATTGGCCTCCCATCTGTGGGCACCACTTCTACAGCTCCTGAGTGATTGTTCTCACCAAGGAAGAAGCTCTCAGTTCATGTGTTCCACCTCACATTCTAAATGCTGACCTGGCAGGTACATGGAGACTGTCCACCTAGAACATTGTTCACTGAGGTAGGAACAGGTATTTTAACAGCAACGAGACAGTTTATCCCTGTTTGGAGGAGAAAATAAATGCTGGATTGCCCTTGGCTGCAGTCAGTTCAGCATGGTGCAGTTCAGTTGCTGGTAGTCAAACCTGTGAGACAGCTCAGCAGCAGCTCCTGCTGCCCTCCTGTGTGCAGGAACTCGGACACACCAAGAGCCAGACAGTGACATGCAGCAGGTGGGAGAGAAGCTATAACCATTGAAAGCTAATTCCAGCCATGGGGACATTCTTCCTTCCCTCCTCAACAAACCGTTGTCATGTTTGGTGAAATTATACTGAAACAGCCAGTGGCTCCAGGTGCTGCATACAGGAGTTGGGGCACAGCCTGGCTGTCATTCTGTGGATGTGTCTATTCTGGTTTTCACTAGAATTGCCTCATAACTCATTTGATTCCATTTTTCAGGTGGATCTCAGCACATGCAGCTGCGTTTGTAACAGGCTTGAGCCAGGTTGTTTTAGTCTTGTTCAGTTCAGGTACCCTCTGCAACAGAAATCTACCAGATTGATTCTTCAGAACAGTTTGTCCAATGATTTATTCATCCCTCAGATTAAGTTACACGGAATTTCTTTCTTTGTAGCTTTTCACTAGCCCACTCTGGAGCAGGAATCCCTTGTTTTCTTTTATTTAGGAGCCGCTTGGCCATTGTGCCATCACAAGGAGCTGCTAGCAGTGGTTGTGGAGCACTGCCAGCTGGGCTTGCAAGGAGATCCTTGGAGGCTGAAGGATTAACACTCATCAGTAGGGCATGGTCAGGCATCAGCCATGTGGGGGTAAATGCTTCTGTGGCTTGGGGCTGTTCAGCTGACTGCAACAGAAAATCCTGCCCTTGTCTAGGAAGCTCCAGGGGTGCTTGACAGCCATTTACTGTCTGAATTTCACTAGCTTTTGCCTCTGGGTAGAGCCAGTCTGGAGGATTAGGGAAGGACTCTCCATCATCTGAAGTATCAACATCCTCCAAAGCCATTGCTTTTGGGGCACTGTTTGTCCGTGGTGCAACTTGAATATTTAAAGAATTCAAGCTACAGTCAGAGTGAACAGATGCGTCTTCTGAATCACCATCATAAGGATCTAAAAACTAAAGTAATTATCTCTAAACATGGATAACTTACTTGTCCATTAAAAAAAACCAAGAGGGAACATACAGGGGCCTTTAAAATCCATTTCAACCTAAGTCACAAGACCTACTGTGCAAGCTTTTCCGTTTATCCACACATTCCCACCTTTACTTTAATTTTCAGATGCCACACCAAGCACAGGCTGCTGTGTAAAACCCAAAACTTACTTGCAGTTCCCTGGAGTCCTTTGCTTTCTTGAGTCCTCCAGCAAGTGGGCTAGGCATGACCTATGTAAGAGAAGTTAACATAGGTTCATAAGGCACCTTTCCCATGAATTATTGATCAAAGGAGACCCAGAGTAGGTAAAAATCCTAGAGAAGAGGAAGACATATTGTCACCTTGCTAAAAGACAGTAAAATGTGTGTCTCAGCCTAGTTCCTAAAGGTCTGGTAAAGTTAGCCTAAAATAGAGCTATGGCAAGTCTCACTGCACTTAAAACATTGCTCTAAAGAGCAATGAGTAATTACATACCTCACCACCAGAAAAATAAACCAAAACAGCATTTAAATAATAGTAGTCAGGATATAATTTAGTGTTTAGAGAACTTCCCTCCCACTTGGGTCCCTTTTTGTTCTTTTACATAGGGATGATTTGAAATTCTAAGTAGTGCTTATAGTCTGGGCCTATTAAAAAAAAAAAAAAAAAAAAAAAAAAAAAGCCATGCAGGGAGACTCCCTTTGGAAAGCAAACCACAGGTTTTCCCAAACCAGTCACAGAAGGAGAAGAGTTTACAGCAGGGAAAGTGGGAAGGTGCTCCTTTAGAAGGCTCCACCACAGCTGCTCAGAGAACACTGCCAGTCAGGGCTGTGCTGCTTCCAGTGGGAAGGGGGAGAACTGAGTACAGCTGATGCTAACAGGGCTTGGGAATCCGCGCTCCTCACGACAGGAACCTGAAAGCTTTAGCAGGGGAGCTGAAGTCCAAGCCATTTGTGACTGTGTATTCTTGTGCTGATTCAGAGACATCCCCACAAAGCCCTTCTGCTTCTCCAAAGAGCCTAGAAATTCCCCAGTCCTAGCCTGGATCTGCCTCAGCACCCTTGGAGAGAACAACCAGCTCTTTGTTCAGTCTGGCACCTGTGCCAGCCCCATTTCCACCCCACCCGCACAGACAGCTGGAGGTCTAATCTTGTTTCTCCCAGGAGACCTCAGATAACTCCAGCTTTACCCTGTGCTTTCTGGAAGGTGAAGTGGGAGCAGGTTCCTGGCAGGCAGCTTCTCTGAGTCACAAAAGCAGTGATTCACAAGCAGCATCAGCAAACATTAATTCTGAAGACTTTCACCCACAAATTAAATATTTAGTTCTCCGCTTCAGCATCAGGTCTTATCAACACTAAACATGCTGGTTTGACAGAACAATGTTCAGGCAGTTACCAGAACCCATAACTAACTGCCACAGCAGCAGAGCTGTCTCTTCGTAAGGAGAAGTCAGAGGTTCTGACCCAGGTTCTCCACTCAGAGCTGTAGAAATCCCAATGGACCAGAGCTACTTAAAGTTAACTATCAGGAACAATCCAGGTCAGCACTTCTTAGCATTTGTCTGCCTAAAATACTGTCTCTTATGCCTCATCCTCCCAGAATCAATTTTATTAAAATTAGTAACAGCTGTTAAGGAAGGGCCTGATGGAGAGGCTAGTGTTGGGTTTGGGGTTGTTGGGTTATTATTCCCCTTTCCTTTTCCACAAAGCCAATAACACCACAACTATGCCTTAGACTCTCTACTGAGGCTGAAGGAAAGGCTGGACACCCATCAGGGAATCCCACCACGAGACAAAGACTTCACTCAGTTCTTACCTCTGCCTTGGATTCACACTCGGACTCCGTGCTTGAGTCCACCGTGCATTTCTGCTGCAGAGGAGGAAGAGAAAGAAATGCCACTCAAAGCTGAAGTTCCAGTCCTTTCCCATCTGAAGCCAGCTTGTCCTTCCAAATATCCCACAATTGTGCTGCTGGTTGGGTTGTACAAGTGAGACATAAGGGAAAAATAGAAGTCTTCCCTCCTCACCCCAAAAACACAAAGGGAAGCAACCCAGAACATGCCTTGCATTTGTTAGGAACAGTTACTTCAGGCTTGGAAATAACTTGACAAAACAAATTAATTGAACTATGGTTTTGTTTGTTGCTTTGCATTTGATGGTCCTGCATCTCAGAAATGTAACTGCAGATAAATTACTAAAACATCCTCATTTTTTCAAAAGCTCTTGCAACACAGACCTTACAAACAGCCCCCCTATTCCTCAAGAGATGGCACAAAAGTGGAAGAGTTTCCTCCATCCCTCCCTGTTTGTCTTTGCAGGTGAGACCATTTGAATTGATTCATCCACACCTGTTCTTCCAGCACCCCAACGAGCTGCACCATCATGTTAATGGCAAAGCAACAAACACTTTCTGAATTATATTTCAATAGTAAGGCAGAGAAGCAATAATTAGAAAGGTTACCATGTATTTATGTGCCAGTCTTTCTATGTAGTCTGGGCTTTTAACAGAATCCTCCTTTTCCTGAGCATCTCCTAGAACAGGCAGAGGGTAGGAGAGCACATTAGAGAAAACCTTTTTGCAGATAAATGGCCCAGACATGGCATCACCCTTTATGCTAGAAAAGTTAGTCAGTCCTTCACATAGTCTGTGTCAAGTTCTCAATCAAGGCAGCTTCTGTTCAAAAAGAAACAAGAAGCAGCCACTGCCTTCTACCACAACAATGACTTCATTCACAGGTCTTTCATACAGCATGAGAAAAAAAATAACTTTTTTAAAAAAGAAGCTTATCCTTTGTAAGGTGATTTTTTTTTTCTTTAAGGCACTACAGGTTTTCTGAACCCTCAAAGAGATAGTTGTACTCAAGAGATCCAGCCAGACTAGGGAGGGATAAAAGCAAAGCTGTGCCACGAGCCAACCCTCTCTTCCAGTTGCCCCCTCCCAAAATTGGGTTCCTGTACACTCACCCCCCACCAGGGCTCTGTTTCAGGGGCTCCCTCCTTTCCATACCCTCCACAGGCTGCCCAGCCCCACGCCTCTTCCTCCGCCGCTTCCTCTTCTCAGCCGAGGCCATCCTGGTCCCAGCACCTCCACCCTCCTCCAGCTTTATAGGCTGGGCCTGGCTGCCCCCACCTCCACACATGCTCTGCTCACCCTCCTTCACCTGGAGAACTGTTCCTTCCAAATGGGTGGGAGAGAAACAAGGATAAACAGTAAAGCCCTCCTGTGAAAGAAAGCACTTTGTGGCACTGCAAGGATCCAGGCTGCTCTTCGGCAGAGCCAGCTGAGTGCAGGAGGCCTGCACTCCTCTCATCATTGCATTTCCCTGTATACACACACACATATACATAAAAAGCACACATATACACAGACTTGTGCACACATCTAGTTTGCAAGGCCTGCTGGCCACAAATGCAACACTCCCACTCTGCTCTCACCTATTGATTTTCTGTAGCCCCATCTCCTTCACAAGACACTCGGGCTGGCAGAAGACAATCCACAGTCAAAGGGAACCCCCCCTGCCCTGTGTAGCCAGGGTATTCAAAGGTGGTTTTTCCTCCCATTTGCTGGAGCAGATGATCTCCCATGTGTTGGAAGGACCTCTGTGGCTGGACACACAAAGCTTTCTAAGCATCCTTCTTTATCACTTACAATCCATCTTGTGTGATTTGGGTACTGCCATCCTTACCTACCAGTGCTCACTGAGAAAAAGAAAAACAATTTTGCTGGTTTTAAATACCAGGAATAGTATTTTTTCAGAGTTACTGGAGAACTATGAGTCAGGTCTATTTTTCACAAAGAAGCAGATCTGATTTGACCCTTTAAAGGCTGCATCTCCATTCCCTTTCCTGCCATCCTTTTTACAGGAAACAAGGAACTATTTTTACTTTTTCCAAATCATGTTCCTTTTCTTCCCATTATTTCATTCCTATTTGGCTTTCTTGCATCTTTCTGCACAATGCAGAAGGTACTACTGGTTTAGGTTAACTTTAAAATGAGTGTAAAAATCTCAGTAAAGCAAACCTCTCACTCTGAAACCACCAGTGGGTTGTCACACTGAAAAGGCACCAGAAACAAGTCCCTGCAGAGGTGATAGTGACAACAGCTCACAAACCCCACAAACCTTCCACCCCACTCCTGCCTCCAGGCAAGCTAAACCCCATCACTTATACCTCTTTCCTTCCCAGACACTTCCTTTTCATCTTTCTCATCTTACCTTCTCTACCCGGACCAGGATCATCTGATGATTATTCCTGCCCCCCTCCCCTTCAGATTCTCTAACCATTTTCAAAACAAAACAGAACAGCCAAAAGTCTCACTCAACATCCCCCAGCACCTCCCACCACTGAGGTAGGAGCTAAGGAGCTCTGTTAGTGCCTGGAGTGCCAGCTGAGCTGAATGACTGCAAATGACCATCATCCTTCATCCAAACACACGGCTGGCAGTCATTACTCCCACAAAAGCCTGCCCAAAATTAGGTACTGATGCTTTACAGGCAACAGCTGTTGGCAACCAGGCCCGGGCTCCAGAGAATGGTTGTTCTGTGAGGGGTTACAGATGAAATGGTGACTGGGAGGGTGAGCACAGGCCAAGGCTCAGACAGTGAACCTGCTGCCTGAGCCCATCTGGGCAGGGCTGGGCAGCAGTTATAGTCAAACAGCGGAGCAGAGCAGTTGTAATAGACTTCTCCAGAAATCTCACAGATCCTGAAGGCTTGATCTCCATGGGTGAAGGGCATTGAATCATCCAGGCCTGCAGCAGATCTGGATTTCTGAGACAGCTCATAGGATTACTCTGATACTGATGGAAAAGCAGCTGTTTCCTGACCAATTATTTCCATTGGTGTTTGAAAATAATTTTCCAGTTCCATATAAATATCACTATGGGACTCTGTAACTGACAGGGCTGTTTCCAGGTAAAAGAGTAAGCTGTGGATCTTCTAAATGGCTGGCATCTCCCAAATCTTCTGCCTCTGGCATGCTGTGCATCAGCACAGGTTTAGCTCCTTTCTACCATTCCCACTGCAGCCTGTGTGAAGTGATCCATCATCTGAGCAACCATGGGGAGCACCCAAAAACTAAAATAAAATTACTCCAAATGAGTGGGGCGAGTTCTGCGCTGCCAAGTCCACTTCCCACCAACAGAATCACTGAGAAGTGTCTGGATGGGAGGTTTCCTGCAGACTTCCAGTGCACAGAACTGCCTGCCAGAGCGAAGCAGGAACACTGGAGAACATCTTAGCAAGTAGAGCACAACCTTCATGGCACTGTGCAGGAGAAACTATCACTGTTATCATTTCATAAATCACTCTATACATCTTCTAAACTAACTTGTACTTTTCAATAGAAGCTTGTCAACAGCTCTTTAAATACTGCTTCAGGAAAAACCAGTGGAACAGTACATGGAAAGGCCTCTCCTCAGGAAAGAAAAGAGGGGTTTTGCTTTAAAAACTGTTATGGACTATGTTTTTTTCTAATTCAGAAAGACTACTCAACAGTGTAATTTATAACCCATTATAAACAGGCAAGAAACAAGTGACATAGCGACATATACTTGGAAATTGTACTTGGGCATTTTAAAGTCCTAATGATGAAACGCTTGGCTAAGGGTTCTGATTGGGAGAACCCTGCAGTGTGAAGATAAACATGCTCTGGCCCACATTCCCCTCTTCCTCACCAAAACAGCACCTTGGTACAAAAGAATGCAGGTCTCTGTCTCCTCTTCACACCACTGCTGCTGTGGGCACTGAACGCTCCTCTGGCACATCCCCTCCTGCCTGGACTAGTCATGCTCAGCGTGGCTCTATTCACCAGTTCTTCCTAATTATGCAATTTGCTGCAAGATAAACTAGTATTTGTCTGAAATCACTTTTCGCTGTCCACTATGACTTACTCAGATGTTTCCTAGGTAAGGTTTGCTTGATTGAAAACAAAGAACATTTAAAGAAGATCACTATGTAACAAAGTATTAGAAATGTACAGCTGTGATGTTCAGGCCACTCTTTCTTCAGGGTGCCTTCACTATTAGGCAACACATGATAAAAGTTTTATTTATGCACAGGCAGGCCATCAGAAATTATCTATTGCCAAGGCCTCTGCTGTCAAATTAAGACCTCCAAATACAAACTAAGAATATGATAGACTGAACATCTCATAGTTAGTAGTAAATGAATGCAAAATACCTGAAAAAACTTCACTGGCAAGACATGCAATTGTCCATGAATGCTGTAAATAGCAGTGTTTATGTGGGCTATCAATCGATGCATTTTTGTTTCAAACACAGAGTTCCCTCCTACATTCACCACAGCACAGAATTTACACTTGTACTTTTTCTGCTCCTTTTCTTGTTACATTTGGGAACCCCTTTGGTTCAATTGACTGTTGCAATTTCCAGGACAATGAAAGCCATTTTTGTCTGCTGCTGCCATCCAGATTTCAGACAGTTCAGCACACAGTGCTGGGAGCCTTTTCCTGGAGCAACACGGGCACCAGCACTGCAGCTCCCAAGGCTCAAAAATCCAAGACACCTATGGAGTGGGGTTCCTTCCAGAGAGAGCAGCAGCATCAAGTGCTTCTGAATTCGGCATCCAAGCTGTGCCAGTGTCACTGTAATCACATGTTCAGAGTGCTTGGCTCCACTGTCCTGCAGTTCAGACAGGGAGAAACATTTTACTATCAGTACATAACCCTTTGCTGAGCTTTGTTGTGTGTTTCTGCCTAGCAGAAATGACCCTGTGAGCCCCAAAGAGCACTGGCTGCACCACAAGCATCTCCCGCAGGGTCAAAGAGCCCTGAAGAGAAGTGATTAGTAGGGCACTCAGCCTTTCCTGAGCTCCACTGTGGTGCTCTGCAACACTTCCATCTACTGTTAAAATGGTACAAAACATGAGAAGTGAATACCATGAACTGCTCAAACAGATACATGAGAACTTTTGGTAATTGTGTCCCCACTTCCTAAAATGTATTTCAGCAAAAGTATGGGAAATGAGGGGAGCTCTGCACGCTGTGCCAAAGCAAAACCCACTGTCATTGTGTAACATCTAGTCTGCCTGCTCAGCGTAATGCAAGAAACAAAACACGGATATGTTTTCAGGGCAAGAAATACTGGAGATAACCCCCATGTTTCACCTGAATTCTTCTCCGAAAGGTAAATTAGTTTTCAAGGGAGGTAAAGCCCTGAGCCACAAATTCACTGACCAAGGCAAAAAGTCTGTCTTTATAATCTTTTGTCACTGTAAATTTTTCATCCCAACATAGTAATTAGAAGATATTTTCACCATTTTTTACACATTATAAAAGATCTCATAAAATAGATTCCAGTCACAAGTCACACATACCTTAAAACCCACCTGCCTCTTTTTGGTACCATACTACTGAATCAGAAATTCAGACGATGAGGCTTTGGAGCAATTGCCTAAAGAAGGCTGAAATCAGCCCTCCCATGAGCATCACTTCAATGGAAGTGTTTTCCTCCTATCATTGCTTCCACCATCCACACACCAAACTGAAAGCCCCTGCTGGTGTACGCAGGGTTGTAACTCTGCAACTCCACTCACTGCACCTGGTTAGATGTCCTTTTTGTTACTGTGACAACAGTATATTCTTTGCTATGTCAAGAGCTGGTAACAGAACACATGAAGGAAATCTCACCCCGGCTGTGCTGTGAAAACAGAACAGCTCCTGACAAGGCACACGACTCAAGTACAAGCACTTCTCACCCAGGCCCCAGGCAGGGCTGTGGGGGGACAACTCCTGCCTCACTGCCCAAGAAAATCATGTCCATGTTTTGACAGTGCTCCTGACTTTCACTGACAGGGCAAGCACCAACCTCTTCTGCACTTCCTAAGGGTAATTTGAAGGGATTTTGGACGTTGCAGGTCATGACACAGAATGTGAGGTACAGAACACAAATGACTCACCTGTGGTTTTGTACATCTTCAGTGGCCAAGAGCTGGAAAAAGCTCTGGGACAATTTGCATGTGTGAATGTGTAAAGCAGTGGAAACTGGGAGACCAATGTTTTTAAATGCAGGTTTCATTGCAGAAACTGACATTGTGACCCACCCAAGGCAAGGGGCATCTATTTGCTCTTTGTTCTTACTGTATCCCCCATTCAAGGGTAACTTGGTCCAACACAAGTCTGGCCTAAAGAAAACAGAGCAGTTTCAGTGGCGCAGCCGACTTGGAGAATGAAGCCTTCAAGGTCAGTACAACTTCAGTTTTACAAGCAGTACTGAAGCAGTTTTATTTTCATATTGAATCGTTTCATTCTGAAGAATGTAGAATGTCTTGCAATTATGTGAGCACATCAGTCTAGTACAGTGGCAGGTAGAAACACCACTTGAAGCAACTGGCCCAAGGCCACTGAACTCATCAGCTACCAAACCCACATCAGTGTATCCACTGCCCCTCCTGCGCACAGAGCAGGGACTGGCCCCTCCCACTCCAGAGTGCTGCTCTGACACTCTCCTCAGGTAGCCAGAACTTGTGCAACAGGTTTTTGGGTACATGTGAAATACCACTAGAACTTGTTCTGACACCTTACAGAACGAACAAAACCACCTCCCCCCTCATACATGAACTTTGTTGCATTGAGCTCAAGTATCACAAAGAACAGAAAGGAATAGGAAACTGGATCAAGGTTTGTGCAAGAGCAGGACAAGATACTCAGAACTTGGTGCTACCCTCCCCCCACTCCTTCCTCCTTATCAAGTTCAGTAACTCCCACTTGTGAAGACCAAATGGAATGTGAAGGGCAAACTGGTGAAGCTACTTACTAAGAACTTTAGTATTTTACTACTCCTCCTTCAAAGACCACACGGTTTCAGGGCAGACTGGGTGATGTGCAACCATGTGGCTTCTCATGCCAAAACTTCATCACCTCACTGCAGCACGGGGGCTCAGGCTTGGAGATCCATTGGCCAAGACTTCAAAAAAATTGCTGGAGTTATCAACATGAGTTAAACTCAATTTAAGGGCAATCACTGCTTTTTCACAGCTTGAGTCAAGCTAATTAAACGTTTGGCTTTGATGTGGTACTGGTTTGCAGTGGGACTGCCCGCCCAGCACATGTTAATACATGTAACAGGACAGCAGCTGCTGCTCAGGACACAAAGCAGCAACTCATGCTGGGCATGGACCCAGCAGGTTTTGTTTCAGTGTTAACAGACAACTCAGTGACACAACTCAATTCTTAACACTTTTATTCTTACAGTTCTAGGTTGGAACTGTACATGCAGAGTTGCATAAGTCACAATAGAGATTTACAGTGGATTCTATTCTATGGTAGAGTGCAATCCAGAATCCTTGAACAGTATAAAAAACAACTTTAAACATCAAGAACTTGTTAGGAGCAGAAGGGTTAAAGCTTCCCAAAGAATTCCAGCTCTCCTAGATACCTAGTTACTAGGTACTGTATGTTAGACAAGAGTTGAAGAGCTGTAGAACACTAAACAAACTTGAACTTCCTGTTGTCATCCCATCTTCTTTACTTCTTTCCCACATTTCTGGCAATTAAGAATAAGTCAAAAACCCTGCCACCTGCAACCAGCTAATACAGACAAAAATAACTACTCCTTACTTGCCTGTTTAGGGTTGTACAGTGTTAAAGAAAATATTCCCTCAATGGCATTTGTATCTCACATCAGCTGAAAAAGCAATGTAACAAAAATAAAGGTAGAACATCTTTGAAAATAAATATAAAGAGGGAATGCAGACAAAGTGTCAAAGATTTTTTTTTGGCAGGTAACATTCATAATATACAAAATATAACTTATTCGTATTAGCCAAGGAAACATTCATGAGTTCCTGTAAACTGGTTTAATCCACCTCCTCCATGCGTGATGTGTCATCATCTCCTTCCAGAGGTGGCATCTCCTCAGTGACTGCTGGACTAGCTTCTTCTGCAGCAGTGTCATCTTCATCAATGCCTGTGCAGGGAACACACCAACCATTAATATTAATGCTGATGGCACAGCTCAAACCTGCGTTTTCCACAGCACTTCAACTACCTGAGGGTTCCCCCCCCATCCTTTCAACACATCTCCAGACAATACACCCTGAAGGGGTGTGTAATCACACACAGAGTTTACTTGAGCCAGGACACACTTCTAACTTACCCAGACCAAGTTTGATCATTCTGTAAATGCGGTTGGCATGTGTCTGAGGGTCTTCTAAGCTGAAGCCAGAGGACAGCAGAGCTGTCTCATACAGCAGGATGACAAGATCCTTCACAGACTTGTCGTTCTTATCAGCCTCTGCTTTCTGCCTCAGTGTTTCAATGATGGAATGATCAGGATTGATCTCCAAGTGTTTCTTTGCTGCCATGTATCCCATCGTGGAGTTGTCCCTTAATGCCTGTGCCTTCATGATCCTCTCCATATTGGCAGTCCAGCCATATGTACTTGTTACAATGCAGCATGGAGAAGTAACTAAACGATTGGACACAACCACCTAAGAAGGGGATACAAAACCAAATTTGTAATTTAAACACAGTAACAAGTACAATTCTATTCCAAGTTCATTTCAGATGTCAGAATTTCACAGATACAGACAAACTGACTACTACTATTTACCTTTTCTACTTTCTTTTCAAGAATATCTTTCATTATTTTGCAAAGGTTTTCAAATTTGGCTTTCTTCTCCTCCTGCTTCTTTTTCTCTTCCTCATCTTCTGGAAGCTCCAGACCCTCTTTTGTTACAGAAACCAGGGTCTTGCCTTCGAATTCCTTCAGCTGCTGCACACAGTATTCATCAATGGGCTCAATCATGTAGATCACTTCCAGCCCATGTTTGCGAAGGCGCTCCACAAAAGCCGAGTTGGCCACCTGATCCTTGGTCTCACCTGCGAGAAACAAGGACACCACAGTTCAGGCTTGGCATTAACATAGCAGCTTGTTTATTTTCTGATGAGCCTATGCAACATCTGTGGTCCTTCATGTACATACCACAGGGGGAAAAAACCCAAGCACAAACAGTCTGAAGAAACTCAAGCCTTTTAAACTCGCACCCCAGCTTATAATGCTCTTCCCTGGTTTGGAACCAAATTTGCATTTCCTGGGATGCCAGGTAAGGGATGTTTCCTATTCCTGCCAAGCAAGGAAACTGGGAAGCCCTGTAGCAGCACTTACACATCCCCAAAAAGCTAACCCTGTATCTGCACCTGCATTTACACATCAGTTCCCAACTCACCAGTAATGTAGTAGACATGTTTCTGGTTTTCCTTCATCCGAGTGCAGTAATCCTTCAGGGAAACCATCTCATCACCAGATGCAGATGTGTAGTACCTCAGCAGTTCTGAGAGCTTCTTGCGGTTCTGAGAGTCCTCATGGATGCCAAGCTACAGAAGAAGAAAAACATTAGTATACAATTCCTTGATGCAAATACTAAACTGCAGCAGTTTAGCAGTTCAGGTCTAACAAGGATCTGCAGCTGCCAATATCAGTATTGCTAAGCAGAGAGACTACAAACCTTGATGTTCTTGGAGAACTGCTCGTAAAACTTCTTGTAGTTCTCCTTGTCTTCAGCCAACTCAGTGAAAAGTTCCAAGCACTTCTTCACCAAGTTCTTCCGGATCACTTTCAGGATCTTGCTCTGCTGCAGCATCTCACGAGAAATATTCAGAGGTAAATCCTCAGAGTCTACCACACCTCTCATGAAATCTGGAAAATGACAGAATTACAAAAGTCAGTCTCAAACAACATCTCAGTCACTACTGAAGTGGCTCTGCCTACTTAAAATAATGGTTTCTACAGAATTCTGGGTAACATGAACTAAGTAGAACTTTCAACCGCTCAAGATACTTCATCAGCTGTTTAGGACTCAAATCCTCCCCCCCCTCCTGAATTCATTTAGATACAAAAGGAAACCACAAGCTATGCAGTTCCCTTAACATTTTAGAGAATGTTTTCCCCAAAATTATACTCACTCAGATATTCAGGGATCAGTTCCTCACAGTTGTCCATGATGAAAACCCTGCGCACATACAGCTTGATGTTGTTCTTCTTCTTCCTGTTTTCAAACAGATCGAAGGGTGCACGCCGTGGGACAAACAGGAGAGCCCTGAATTCCAACTGCCCTTCCACAGAGAAATGCTGTGAGAAAGCAAAATGATCGTATTAGTCAACTTGCATGGTTCCCCACTGTAATCAATCTTCAAAAGCAGAATACAAATGGCAACCACTAGAGATTTCAGATAACCACACTGAGCTACAAACCCAAGTAACTCTATCTTTCAACTGGATGTGGCATCTGCACTGACTGCAGATTCCATTCACATTATCACAGACTTGGACGTTATCTGTAGCCAACGGACAACAGATGGGAGTGCAGCAGCATGGTTAGCAAGCTTCCTGCTACTCTGCTGTACATTAATACCTTATATATCCACTAACAGAGCAACTGTAATTGTGCCTGAAAATGAAACTTACTTTCACAGCCAGGTGGTCTTCCCAGTCATTAGTCAGACTCTTGTAGAATTCTCCGTATTCCTCATTAGTTATGTCATCTGGGTTCCTGGTCCAAATGGGCTTGGTCTTGTTGAGCTCTTCCTGATCAATGTACTTCTCCTTAATCTTCTTTTTCTTCTTCTTATCTCCATCCTTCTTCTCTTCTTCCTCATCAGAGCCAACATCCTCAATCTCTGGTTTATCTTCTGTCTTTTCCTCCTTCTCTTCTTTTTCCTCTTCCTTTTCCTCAGCCTCATCATCACTTACTTCCTTATCACGTTCCTTCTCCACCTATGAGAAAGATCAGCAGTTGAATTGAGAAAGCTGTTGAATAATTAACCCTTCTAAGGTATCCCTCACAGTCTCATGGAGCTAGAAAAAACTGCAACACCATGGTGTCAAGCTTTCCTCCTGGACTCAAGGGACCACCATTCTCAGTGCTAAGACACAAATGGGATTTTGTTTCCATGTGCTCATATGGTGCTTCTTGCTATTTACTTTCATTGAAACAATACAGCAAGATGTAATGGTTTGGGAAGAGGTACATTACTGGCTTGAAAAACTTGATTTTTTTACCTAGTTCTGTGAAATGCATCTATAATTAAAAGAACTGCATTTCCCCAGAGCTGCCTCCATGTAACATCTGACAGAACTGTAACTACCAAAATACAAATTGACAGCTCCTTCTTGTATTACACAAACTTGAAGGTCTCAAAGTGGTAATACTTGTTTAGATTCAAAGATTATACGTACAAAGAGTGTAATAGGGTAGCCAATGAACTGGGAATGTTTCTTCACAATTTCCTTGATTCGCCGTTCTTCCAGGTATTCAGTTTGATCTTCTTTAAGATGCAGGATGACTTTTGTTCCACGGCCCAGAGGTTCACCTGAAATGGAGTTCACAGCTTTTACTTTGCTGCAACATAGTCAACTCTGATGAATTCTTTATAAAGAAACTGCTATCACAATTTTTTCACCCCTGGGAAAATGAAGCTCTGTGTACAGAAACAGCCTTAGCAATACTTTCTCAAGCTTACCATACCTATCCAAGTATTTTAAATAAGCTAAGGGAGACATCCAGTGGTCTGCTTCATGGTTTACGTTTTTCTCCATATAGAGGAATTATGAAATCTAACAAAATACTTCCACATGCAAGCTTTGAACCCCTAAGTCTTCATATAATGCACCGTTTACTTGGGCATTTCTTTACGTATCAAATTACATCAACTTAAACACTGAAGGATTAGGTGGGCCTGTGGCTGATATGATGCATGACTGGTACTACCCAAGGCACTGAGTAGGTGCCATTTTCAGGCATCTTCACAGAGCAGAACACTTAATACTCACCATTATCCAGTCTGACAGTGAAAGACCCTCCAGCTGAGGATTCCCAAGCATACTGCTCATCATCGTTGTGCTTCGTGATCACTGTCACTTTTTCCGCAACCAGGTAGGCAGAGTAGAAGCCAACACCAAATTGACCAATCATGGAAATATCAGCCCCGGCCTGCAGGGCTTCCATGAAAGCCTTGGTGCCAGACTTGGCAATGGTACCAAGGTTGTTGACCAGGTCAGCTTTGGTCATCCCGATGCCGGTATCCACAATGGTTAGAGTGCGGTCATGCTTGTTTGGAATCAGGTTAATTTTCAGCTCTTTTCCAGAATCCAGCTTGCTTGGGTCAGTCAAGCTCTCATACCTGATCTTGTCCAGAGCCTGTAAGGGAAGAAGTAGTCTTTAACATTCCCTGACTAATGCTAAAAATTTCAGCAGTCGCACTGGCATCACGAACCACACTGGAGTTCAGGTACTTACATCTGAGGAATTGGAGATCAGCTCCCGGAGAAAGATTTCCTTGTTGGAGTAGAAAGTGTTGATGATCAGAGACATCAACTGAGCAATCTCCGCCTGGAAGGCGAAAGTCTCCACCTCCTCCTCCATTGGTTGGTCTTGAGTTTGCACAGCTTCCGGCATCTGTGAGGAGAGTGGAGAGAGGGAGGTGAAATTCAATCCCGGAATAGCTTGGCACACACATCCCCTTGCAGGCAGCACTAAGTATTTCAACCACGTGGTTTCAGCACTAGACTAACATACAAAAAAAACCACTCCCCGGGATCTTATTTCCAAGATGGAGTATTTTAGCCACGCGGTTTCAGCACCAGAGAAGGGGAAAAAAACCCAAAACCCTCTCCAGACCTCATTTCCAGACAGGAATTTTAAGTAACGCAGAGACTCGATGCAAGACACTAACTACAGGTCTGCTTGACGTTCACTGTAATTTGCATCACTTAAGGTAACACAGGACTTTTCCTCTCTCCTCCGCTATTTTATAAATTAATCTAAGACCTGTATTTCCCCTTGTCACCCCCAAGTACCATGAGCTCTCCGCTTGTACTGCATTTTTCTCACGTCCACCTATACAACCATCATCTCCCGAAGGAGACGCTATACACGACTGTAACTTACGCACGTACACCGGCTCGCCCAGCCCCGTTTCTGTGCCCTACACAGCACAACACCCACCCTTTTCC
>WBMV01004950.1:139455-228173 GCA_013396655.1 Campylorhamphus procurvoides | reverse complement strand
CTGTGCAGGAACACAGGTGCGTGGCTGTGCAGGTGTGCGGGAGCGCAGGTGTGTGGCTGTGCAGGTGTGCGGGTGTTGGGCTGTGCAGGAACACAGGTGCGTGGCTGTGCAGGTGTGCGGGAGCGCAGGTGTGTGGCTGTGCAGGTGTGCGGGTGTTGGGCTGTGCAGGAACACAGGTGCGTGGCTGTGCAGGTGTGCGGGAACACAGAGCCGCCGTTCCCCATGCCCGGTGCGGGAGGGCGGCACCGCGCCCCTGTCCGCCTGGCCGGGCAGGATCTGCCGGGCGTATCCCGGTGAATCACGGCTCAGGGATGCTGTGGCAAGGCGTTTCGCCAGCTCAGGGAACACAAACGCCGGTTCCCACGCCGCAGGTATCAGCCTGCAAGCCGAACAAAACCGAGCCTCTTGCTCTGTGCGCCGGTGCGGGGCGGAAAGAGCCAAGGGCTCGAATCCAAGCGGCTCAGCAGACCTACATAGCTATGCAGTTACTTAAGGATTTAAGCGCTAATAGTAGACACAAGGCGGGCGCCTGTGCCGTGGGTTTGTAGCAGCCCAAAGCCTGAAATCCACCGGGATCCTCAGCCTGAGCGTGGCCTTTGCCAGCTCATCTGGGAAATCTCGGTTGGTGTTCAAAGGACACCACAAGAGACATCTTTATACATGCATTTACACATTCTGCATAAAGGCTTTGATATATACACGTCTCATTATACCCAGCAACTCTGTGATTGCAGCACTTAGCAGGGTGGGTATTTTTATATCCTGAATGACCTGATTGGGAGCAGGGAGTTAAATGCAGGTCTTCCATGTCTCTGGAGAATGATCTGCATCCCATGTGTTCCAGACCAGGCTTCTCAAACTTTCTTCTTGGAGCTGATCCACTTTTGAGGATATAAATACCAAGTGAAGCTACATGTTAAAACTGTACAGTGATGTAACCATGAATCTAGACAATCTGCTCTAAAGAATAGCTATTTATTTGAGGAATAAAATAGATGTTGTTTCTGTAGCAAGAATTCATCCCAGGTGCAACTTCTTGGCCTTTTCTGTTGGCTCTTGGATGTACTCCAGACTTCTTTCTAGTTCAACATCTGTCTGACTTGGGAATTGAATTTTAATATGCCTAACCTGGGCTTCTCCTAGTTAAGCATCCTGAAATACACTGGCTGGCGTGATTTAGGTGTTACAATACTTAGATCCATTAATGCATTTAATCAAAGATCCTCGTGCTGAATTTAATATTCTCTGCATCTCTCACCCTGCAGTTTGGCCCAGACAAGCAAATCTGATTGAGTTGGGGCCTACAGGCTTGATTTTGTTGCAGCATTATGTTTGCAGGAGTCTTCAGTACTTGTTGCAATCTGAAAAACATTAAGTACAGGTATAAAGTGTCACATGTCACTTGACATGTAGGACATGTCAAGGAATTGAAATTACAGCTTGTTTTGTTGCAGTTTCTTCAGTATCTGCATCAGTATCTGCCTTGGTGCAATGACTTACAGGACTGCCCTTCTAAACCTCAGTGCTCCATCTCTGATCCAAGCAGTTGGCCAAAATACAGGATCCTGCAGGTTATTTTAATTAGAAGAAAAAATTAATTGTGGTGTCAACAAGAACATAAAAAGGTGTATAGATGAGCTGCTGCTCAGCCCACAGGAGGAATCACACTGCAAGGGTGAGGTTATTTGCTCACGGTTCTAAGCCGCTGAAAAACCTGGATTTCAGCCAACACTCAGCCTGGAAAGTTCTGCACCTATGTCTGGGTCACCTTTTTGGTACTTGCTCTGCCTGCCTGTTGTCTATATCTTCTTGAAGTTTGATTTTGAGGTGCTTCTCAATGCATTTCTTTTTCTTTTCTCTCAAACACATATGCTTGTACAAAATAGTGTTCACCAAAATGCTTTCTTGTGTATGACATGTTCCTTTCTCTGCATAGTGGTGGTGATTTCAGTGATCTGACAGCTGCTTTGGTTGTCTGCTTCTGTAAAGCAGCTTAGTGGCTTTTTACCACTCTCCCAATAAAGTGTGACAGCCACACCTAAGCACACTGGTGTAACTTTCATGTTTTTCGTAGATTAAAAATAGTCCTGGTATAGTATAAATTCTATAGAGTCTAATTCAGTCTTTTAGGCTGAAACCCTCTTGCATTCAGACTGCGTTGACTGAAATGCTTTCTAACATCTATTTGTATTAAAATAACTTCTATATTTTTAGAGAATGCTAAACTATTAAAATATATGGAAATCTATCCAAGCGTTCTTTCTGGAAGTATCCTACCAAATTTAGTTTTGTGCTCTCCTCTTGAGATGTCCAGAATTTTAAGGGTGCTGCTTTCATAAAAATATTCAAGATGTTTAAGAAAATATTTTCCTTTCTAATCTCTTGATTAATGTGAGTCCAGTGATTCAGACTTAGGGATATATGTCATTTCAAGCATGTAAAGAACCCCTGGAAGGTTTTGCATGTGTCTGCAGAATCATGTGCCTTTATACTATCTAATCTAGCAGTCACATCATTCTGTTTTCTCTTTTGTGGTTGTGTTATTCAGCTTTCCAAAGCAGACTGATTTCTTTTGTCAAAGTTGTTTGACAAGTGCACTGGCAGAATGTAATCTCATACCAAACCATCTAAGTTTTCCCAGCTCTGCTTAATCCAAGTTCCTCTGTGCCTCTGTAAAACAAATATTTTCTTCATGACTTGTGAATACCCTATGTTCTTTTTGTTCTGTTATGCAGTGAGGGCTAGGGAAGATAGAGACTTTGTTCCTATGGTTACCCTATTTTAACTGATCCCAGTTTTGTATTGCTTCACTTTTAGGGAAAAAAAAAAGTGGTTACAAACTTGATTTGTGTTGATTTTGGGGAGAAATCTGAGCAAGAAACACCAACTTTTGTGCTGGTTTTCATTGGGGTAGAGTTAATTTTCTTCACAGTAGCTAGTAGGGAGTTGTATTTTGGATTTGTGCTGAGCACAGGGTTGATAATACAGAGATGTTTTTGTTAGTGCTGGGCAGTGTTTGCACATTGTCAAGGCCTTTTCTGCTCCTCACAAGGCCCCACCAGCGAGGAGGCTGGGCAGGCACAAAGAACTGTGAGGGGACACAGCTGGGACAAAAAGGATATTCCATACCTTATAGCCTCCACCTTGCATTTGCTGGTTTCCTAGGGATTGGTCCCATACTTGTTCTCCATATACATTCGCATCCTAATAGAATCTTTAATTACACAATTTCATAGAACTCCTTGCTATGTGAAAGTTATAAAACTTTAAAAGAACAAAGTGAAAGTTGGCTGGAAGGAAGTTCCTTAATGTTCAAAGTATTGAAATAACACTCAGGAAAACTGGGTTTTATTAAAATGGGTTTTATTCTTGATGCTATCAAAGGCTTCTTCTGTGTTGCTAAATAAGAATCTTTTTATAGGCCACAAAGCATAGAGCATTGCAATTCTAGCATTTAACTAACTTTTGAGTGTTTGGTGTTGTAGCCTTAATGGTTTTATAACATTGCTTTAAAATTAGTTTTGAGTTCTGACACATTTTTGCTATCTCAGTACTTTAGGGTTTTCTTAAGGAAAACAAAACAGCAGTGACTGAAATTGCCTAAATAGTGGATTTCAGAAAACTGACATAAGTAGAGAGATGTGGTAATATATGTCTAGTTTGCTTTAACACATGGAATTATGCATGTAAAATCTGTGTTATCATAATGAAATGTAAAGCTGGCGAAGGATCTCTGGCTGAGCAAAGCTTCATGCTTGCTTAGAACTGTTTCCCAGACTGCCTTCCTTTATACTTTCTCATGTCTTGCCGGAAGCTAAAGTGATCAAAAGATCTGTAGGTCACAAAATAAGGCTATTTCTATATCTAGAAAGAGGATAGAAAGTCACTTAGAAGAAATATTTTTGCTGTGAAAGAGCTGCTTAAGAGGCAGAGACCAAAATCGATCTCTTACAATGTAGTTGTACTGCAGAACTGCAGGTGGCAGCAATAATTGCATGGGCCCAGGGCAGTGAGTACACATTCTTTTTTTCTAAAAGTTTGTGGTTCTTAAGTGTGTGTCAGGGACTGTGAAAATTGTCAGAGTCGTTGCTCAGAAAGAATTTTTTTAAAAAGACTTAAACTGCTGAGCAAGAATATATTAGTTATAGCAAAGGTCAACAATTCCACTACTAACAAACGTCAATTATAATTTATATTATATATCTCAACTGCATAGGAAAGCTGAGAGAATGAGCATGGAAAGGCCTGGATTCATGGAACATTAACAAGGCCCCAGAGTAATTGTGTAATCTTATCATAAATCATAAATTATGGTGTTTGTTACAAAATTAATAGGTTAGGTTAAATTTATGCCATTACAATTTGATATTTTAAATTGGCCCTCATCTTAATGTTCCCTTGTGACTGGAACAAGGGATATTACCTCTATAGTTTTAGACCTTATATCATGTTTTACACTTTCCCAGAATAAATACATAATTACACACTTCTTAGCTGAAATTATATGTACAAAGCAAGCATTATACCTATGCAAACTTAGCAACACAAGACACTTGGTCCTCCACCAAGTTAAAAGTGTTTCTTTCAGTATCTGGTTTCTGCTCTTAAGAGCCTTGCAGGATGACTGCAGTACCTCTTTGTTGAAATGTGTGTGGTCTCTGTCTCACATGAGAACAAAAATCCAGGACACACAGTTTCTTGGTTTGGGGAATAGAATGATGTGCCCACCAGAACCCCCTTAAATCAGAAATCTTCCTTAAATCAGGGACAGTTACATAAAAATGTCAGTTTTGGAGGGAGGACAAGAGGTATGGTGGCAGCTGTAACTTCCATTATCTGTAGTTAAGAGTTTTGTTCTATTCATAGGCATAAGTTTCAGTAGATCCAAGTTCAGAAGGGCAAAAGGCTTGCAGAAAAAGCACTTCCAGAGAGCAGGAGGTTTGACTAAAAAGTCCCCAGACAAACAAAATCCTACACTTCCCATGAAGATGTTAAAAAATGATGGCGATGGTGAAGTTACATCATCAGAAAAATAACTTATTAGAGCCTCTGCATCAACAAGCATGGAAATACACCTGGTACTTTTATCCCTGTACATATTCAAGTTCTAGGAGTTGGGTTCAGTGTGACAGTAAGGGCTGGGGGCTTAGAACATGTAACAGCTAAATGCTGTTGCGTATTTCCTAGCAGGTGCGGGTGTGTTTGGAGCACTCACACACCCTATTTTGTGTGCACAGTAGATTTGGTGACAAAACTACCTTCTGAATAGTAGAACTGAAGACTCTAAAATCTTAAATCTAAATTAATCAAAACTAGGAAGCTATATAGCTTTGGTAATTATGTCACGAAGAATGTATTCTGTACTTCACTAACATTCTTGATGCAATAGTATTTTCAAATTACTGAACACATGCCATTTCAGAGTGGAGTTAGGTGATTAGAAGATGGCAGAAAGGCTGACAGTAGGAAATGAATTTTTGATAGTAAGTTCTAGTCCTGGATTTTAAGCCCATAAGCAGAAAGATTACATATTTTTGGATAAAGATTTTATATAAAGATTATATGATTGAATATAGATAAGTTATCTTTGGGATCAAATTGCTCTAGTGACTTCTGCAAAAGCAAGCAGAAAAATTGTTGGAAAGGCCTTTATACTTCAGGAACACTTCCAACATATCTACTTCTTAATAAGCACAGCTCCTAGAAACAAAGAAAAAAAAACCCTTTTGCTTGTGTATGACTTTAGGCTTTAGGGAAAGAGTGAGAGCAATCTTATGTGGAGATCACTTACAGTGTCAGATTTAGTTGTAAATGGAATTTTAGTTGTGTAAAATGTTGAGAAAGGTTTACTAAGCAATGATAGCTGGAACCAGGGTGAGCTAGATTAAAAAAACCCCAATTACACATTTTTATTCAGTATACTGAGCATGCAGTAACCTCAACCATTCCACCTCTAAGAGAGCACAGAAATGTGAAGAACTGAAGAATCTTGCAGTACAGCTGCTTTAATTGGTGCTAATCTGATAAACATGGTTCAAGAAAGAATTGCAGGGAGGACTTTTAGTTAATTATTAAGTTTGAATTATAGCTCAAAAGTAGGTCTGGTATCACACAGCCAAGTTACCTTGGATCTGACAGTTGGAAAGGAGCTGTGTGAAAAATATCTGTGGGAAGCCTTGGCTGAGGGTGTCCCATCTTATCTTAGGAGCTGCCTGGCAGCCTTGGCCCTTGGCTTTGATCCTCCCTGAGCTGTAGCTGTGCCTGGGTTCAGCCTTGTACTTTGCTGATCCCAGCCTTGCCTCACAGACCTGAATTCTTGCCTCATCCTTGGACCTACCTCATTATTACAGATTTTTGTGGTGATCAGTGAGGGTGAAATACCACTGGACTGTACTATGAGTCTGCTACGTTCCTAGAAGTTCATATTTCATCATGACCATCCATCAACAAAGGTATTAAAAGTCTTAGAAATTTTAAAAATCTGCAAGATCAGGTTCCACTTTTCTCAGGAAGGGAGACTGTGAGCATTTGAAATAGATGTCCCCGAAACCGTTTCTTCCTAGTATTTCAAACACAGGACACGGTCCTTACATCGGCACTCTATACTCATAAGAAAAAGGCAAGAAATTCATTTTAATCTGTCCATATGTTCTGAGTAGACTACTTAATACGTGGTTGATACATACATTTCAGGCAGTACTTTCATTGTATTAGTGAGATATTGTTAAGGAAGAAGACAAGGGACTAAAATTATGGGGTGCTTTCAGATAATCACAGATGAAAACCTCACAGCTACCCATGAAGAACACTCTGCTTAGGCACAGTTTAATGTTATTTTCTTGCTGTGTCAGACAGATCAAAAGGTTTATTTCTTGTGAGAAAACAGGAGAACTCTGAGTCTCAGCTTCCTCTCCACAAAAGAATGCTGAAAAAAGAATAGTGGCAGTAAGATATTCTGATTAAAGCTCACTGTGAGTAGGTACTTTGAGAAATTTTGTCAAGAGCTGTGTAAGTACTTGATTAATCATATACAAATTTATCTGTGGGCTACAGGAACCAGGCATAGTGAATTAGAGGGAAAGTCAGTTTTCATCTCTTTCAAGGAGATGCTTCCTGCCATACTGAGGCAAATCTTCTGATGTAACTTGGCTCTTTATACTGAAATCCTGCTTTGCAGTCAGCTGAGCCGAGGGTATTCTTAGCCAGTTAATATGCAGGTCAGTATAATGCAGCTGCTCTACACTGTGAAAGTAGGACACACGACAGTTACTAGAAGTCACCAGGTTATTTCTTCACCAGAGGGATGCTGGTTAATCCTTGCCAGGAGATACCTTTGCCTTTCTTCCCTCATCATTGACAAAATAAAAGCAGGAAGAAACCCTCTCCAGAATGGCTCTTTCAGCTCTGTGAGAGTTGCAATGACTCTTGTGATTGACAAACTTTGAACTGTTTCAGGTGCTGACAGCCCAGGATTTCTTCATCTCTGCTTTATTTGGGTTGGAAATGTCTAGAAGAGTGAAAATACTTTTATTGTGTCAAATTCAAATTACTTTTTAGATGTGTAGTGTTTAAAATAAAAGCAGCAAGTTTACTCTAACCAGTAAAGTTAGTTATTATAAAACAAAACTATGAAAAAAATATGAGAGAATGCATTTTCTATGTCTTGTTTTTGCTGTCCTTCACAGTAAATCTACAAAGCCAAATTGCAGGAAGGGGCATTAAAGGACTGGAATAGTAAAAGGAGTGATTTTTCAGATTTCTTCTGCAGGGCATAGCTGCTTTTTCTAACAACTTACCTAAATTGTGTTTCCTCAGACCATTTTATCAGAATGGAATATTTCTCTTTCTTGTGGTTCTGGAGAACTGTTCAAGTTTGTTTCATCTGACAGAAACACAGTTTTGAATTTATACCGAAAATAGCCATGGTGACTTGGCTTCCTTCTATCTTGTTGCCCAAGACAGAAAATTACAGTGGGACATTCTTTTCTCTAGAAACCTCTGTGGTCACATTGCTATTATATTATTTAATTAGTGTGCTATTTTCATCTTGATGAACTTCCCTGTATGCCACTGCCTCTGTAAGAATAAACAAAATTACAGGTTGGATGAGAAGTATTCCCAACTCTGCGTTGCAGTTTCATAGAATTAATTCTTGAAATAATACTGATGCAACCAGACCTCTTTGGTAAGCATATCTAAATATGTCAGGAGATTTCTTTGGCCCCAAATGTAAAACTTTAGGATATATCAGTATAAAATGCATAGTCAGAGTTTATTGCTTCACCTACATAATTAGGATCTTCAGCTACAAACATGTATTTTCATTGTCAAGTAGTCCAGATTTTAACAAAAGCATGGACTGTGTCTTACCATATTCAATAAAGATAAATGTTATCTTTATAAGACTTCCTCTGGGGTGGTGAATGAGAAGCTCAGCATGTTGATTCAACTGATACACAGTTTAACTCTGTCCTACACAAGCAGGAGTCAGTCTTAAAGAGCTCATTAGGAAAGCAAACCAAGAAATTACCACACAACTGATGTAGAGTTCTTCTTGTAAGTGTTAATGCTGGCAGTACAAAGACAGCTTAGTTAATGTTGTACTAGTAGCATCTGGGAATGATGCGAGGATATTAGGTATGCAACTAGTGTTTCAAAGCATGTACTATTAGCATCTCAAACAAGGCACTTACAAAGAGTGTAATTGGATAGCTGATGAATTGAGAATGCTTCTTCACAACTTCTTTGATTTGCCTTTTTTCCAAATAACCTCTTTGGTCTTCCTTCAGGTTTAGGATAATCTTTGTTCTACAGTCACGGGGCTCCCCATGAATGAAATACGTTGAGTATTAGTGACAGCACAAATGGCTGAATAGCAACTTTTTTCTGAAATTAAGAGTTAATATAATTGTAATAAGAAATTCTTATCATCTCTGACTACCTGATAATGCTGAACTGGTGCTTTATACCTATTCTGTGCTCCAACAAATGCACCAACTACAGCAACTATACCATTTCAGTGTGTATTTTCTCCAGCTTTCAAAACCCTCATGAAGCACAGCAGTGCAACATATGAACTGCAAGAGGGCGTTTATAATGCAGAAATTCATTAAGTTTGACCTTTTCCTTTAAATGTTACACACACTAAAAATGAACTGCAGCAGGAGTGCTGTATGGTGTGGTACACATTCATTCTCTGCTATACAAAGTTCAGTCAATGGGTATTACCCAGCCAGGCAAATCTGCTGCTGAAGGTAAGAGAGACATCAGAGTGTGCCCCTGTGCTCCCACCCTGTTCTGCACTATGTTCCCTTGACTGCAGGCAGCCATGAGACAGAGAGCAGCAAATTCGGGTCAGGAATATTTATTGCTATCAGTGACAGCAAAAAAGCCTTGGAATGAAAGTGACATTCATCCCACCTGTCTGCTTTGTGACTATGGTCACATTTGCAACCAGGGAGCTAGAGGAGAAGCTGACCCCAAACTGACCAGTATGAGCAGTGTTTCTGTAGAGGCTCTGCTGCTGGACCTCACAGTAATATGGGACCAGCTTTGGTCATCCTGTGCCTGAATCCATGATGGTCAGAGTGCAGTTGTGCTTAGAGGGCAGTCATTCCCAGCATCCAGCTTGTTTGGATCAGTCACAGCCTTAAGTCTGATTCTGTCCAGAGATCACAACAGAAGGCTTGAGCATTCTCAGGCTTAAGAATCTAGGCAGTGTTTTACCGGCTGAGTCACATTATTAACTCGATTACTTGCAACCAATGATTTGCTAATTGCCTCCCTCAGAAAGTTTTTCTTGCTGGAATAGAAAGTGTTGATGAGCAACTATTTCAGCCTGGAAGGCAAGAGTCTTCTCCTCTTCACCCGTGAGCTGATCTTCGGTTTGCAGACTCAGTACTGCACGTATTCCCACACATACACTTGACTGTGGTATATGCGTTTTTAAACTGCAAGAAAAAATAAAAATCATTTGTCTTGAGAGCATAGGGAAATAAAATTGTTTTTTCAGATGTATCATTAATACTCCAGTATATATCTTAGATTTTCACTTCTCTCTGATTTCTTGCTTAAGATGATGATAGCATAGGATCAGTAGTTTAGTCAAGAGGAAGTCAGCAGAATTTCTAATGAGGTCACGTTAGATTGCATTATAAAGCAAGAAATGTCACAACAAGGTTTGATTTATTATCACTAATTAATTTCTCATATAAATTCTGAGGCATCCCAGAGATAAAATGTTGCATTTATGACAAAATAGCAAAGATTTTGACCCCCCTTTAACTGAAATTCTACTTGTACAGGAATACTCTGAAGTAACTCTATAATTTTAAAAATAATCTTGCAATTTCTCAGGCGGAATGAGAGATATTGGCCTAGTTGGTATAATGATGAGACTAATATAAATTTGTTTATAATCCCTTCATATCAGAATAATAATGGAAGGAAACACATTATATTGAAGGGACACGTTACAGTGTAAAGTCCCTCCTGCTGACCATTTAACAGAAACCAATTCTAAAACCACCTAAAGATGTGGATTTCCTATTTAAGTTCCTATTTCATGTTCCTTTTTAAGTCGTGCTTAAACAGCCCCCTTTATTCACCTCTTTTGAATAAAGACCACAAGACCCTTGTATCTGACTACTAGCTGGTTTTATTTTGCCCACAATTCTGTCCTGTCACAGCTGTGGGAAGAAAGACAAGAAACAGAATAAACTGTAATTTAAACTAACTAGAAAGATTATGATGAAATTATGTTTGAATTTTCCACAGGGAAGTGATGGAAAGAAACAAACTGCAGCTACATCTCAGCTTACATTAGAAGAGCAATTAATTTCATCAGCTAAGTCTGGCAGTAAAAGAACCACTGCCATCACTCATCTTTCTGCAGAATTTATGTTGGTAACCTTCAAACCACACTTTTTAAAAAATAAAATCAGCCCATCACTTGGTTTAGACATGCAGCAGGAGAAGGAGAGAGATACTGAACAAGACTCCTTAGGCATGAAGCAAATCAAGACAGGCACTGAGAGTGTCTTATTCTGACATATCATGTATCAAAGGCTGGCTGGGTTTGCTATCCCATGTATTAGAGGCAAGCAGCCACCTCATATCTTGTTTAGAAACCATGATCCTGATCCTGCACTTCAAAAGAGCTTTTATAATAATTTATTCCTACAGAAGCTAAATAAAATGCTCCTACTCAAAATAGCATTGATATATATTGACACTGTACAAATATATATTATAATATTAAGGGTAAACTTACAGAATCACAGAGCATTTGAGGTTGGAAAGAACCTCTGGAGGTCATCTCATCCCTCTCTGCTTAAGCAGGGCCACCTGGAGCAGGTTGACCATTACTATGTCCACCAACAGCTGCTCTGGAATGAACTAATTGATGGGTCTGTAATTGCATCCCTTTACAATTAACAAAAGTGGACCACAGCCCTTCTCAGAAAGAATCTTAAAGGTAAACTTTCTATAGGAGCAGCTGATTCCACCATCCTGGCACTTTCTCAGCTCAAACAGCACAAGGAGCAGAAATGGAAGATAACTCTATTTGTGAACAGAGGGTGACCAAAATGCACTGATGGGCTGTTCATGTTTCTGAATGCAAATGGAGATAGTGGCACCCTGTCTTGTAAGAAGAACCCATTAAAACAAATGAGATGCTTAGGAAGTATGTTAATAATATGCTAATGAGGATTCCTCCTTAGTGCTTGTGCTACTGGTGCAGTGGGCAAAGGCAGGAAAAAGGGGCTCTGTGAGTGCCCTACCACCATCTAAGAGCTGGGACATGGGAGTGCAACATCAAATCTGTCCAGTTTGCAATGCTGTTAGAATTCACCAGATGGGGCTAATACAGCAAATATAAATATTCTCTATTGAAGTCACACTGAAAAAATACAGAGATGGGTAAAGAGAGCAATATATATTTGTGTATACGGCATAGAAGTTTTAAGCTTATAAAAGTTGCATGGGTTTTTAAGTTAACCCCTTAGAATGAGTCCATTATTTATAACAGACACTTTGTTACATTAATTTTCCATGAACTGTATGTTTAACTATTCAGCTGTTCACTACCACCCCACAAACCAAATCACTGAATTGGGAAGTCAGGATTTAAAAATTGAAAGTAATTGCCTGTGAAAGATGTCAGACTGGTGCTCTCTGTATTCTACTATGTCTTTAGAAGCAATTCTATCATTTTTACTATTGAAAGGGATGAAAAGACATGAAGATTTAGTATGCATCTACCCTATATTTGATTTTAGCATGTTATACCTACTTATGAAAATAAAAATGACAGCGAACAAACAAACTTCAGATGGCATTTAACTCAACCAACAGAGCAGCTATTGGAAAATGACATAAATATGTTATATCTAGCACTTGGCCATATAAAGATGGAGGCAAAAGACAAGGAATGTCATGGGAATGTGCATACTTGATTACATGATACTGATAAGTGCATGTTACATAAGAACATAATGATGTGTGAGCTGGATAAGGATGATGGTTTCAGATAAACCAGAAAAGCAGGGACCCAGGAGCCTACTCGACACAGGTAATCATTTAAGCCACATGTTTCTTTAGCAATCCCATGACTTGCTTTTTGTATGCAGCAAGAGAAAGGGAGTAGAGAGAAACTGAGCAAGTCTCATTAGGCATAGAGAAAGTCAGACTTCCATTTAGACAGACACTTAGGCTGCTGAAAGCCTGAATGCTGATAATTTTTTAAGATGAACTATGTTTTTGTGTGATGAAATTATAAAGTACATATGATAATGATGAAAGAATACATATGTCATAGCAATAAATAGCCATTCTCCTCAGCCAACCTCTCTTTGCCTTGTAGATGACAAAACCCTCATCTTAAAAAAAATTATACCACTTTGATGGTAAAAAATTGTATTGGGAAGTTTTGTCTGAACAGTTACACAGAATCTTCCTGTTCCTTAATATGAGTAAGTGCTGGACACCAGATGGTTGGCAAAGACTTGTGAATTGAACTTATGCCCTTCTTGACTTGCAAATGGAAATTAATGACCATAATGAAGCCAGTGCATAATTCAGGGAAATAAGCTCTCATTTCTTTAAATGTGCCATGATTCAACCAGTCCTGAACGAACAGCCTGTGCTGTAACCAAAGCTCCTGCACTCCAGTGAGCTTATAGAAAACCTCATAAAAAGTCCCATTAGATGACCATTTATCTAAAACTTCAATGCTTCATCTAAAACAATTTGGAGACAGTCATTTCAGCCATGGAAATGAAATCATGCTTATGACACTGATGGAAAATCTCCTATGACTGGACAGCAAGCAGACAGCCATTCTTGTTCTGAGTCTCTCTGCAAGGTTTGAGATAGTATTATCTGATGTGAGAAAGGTGATAAGGGAATGCAGAATGGGCTAAAACATTTTCAGTTCCTCTTTGAGGATTATAGCAAAGCACCAGAGAAAGATCTCACCATCAGCTAGGGGGAGACTGAAGAACCTGGGATTAATTTAAGATATCCATGCATATACCTGTCTTAAGTCGAAAATGTTCAGAGGCTCCTGATTCTGGTCACCTTTCAGTACTTGGTTGCTAATATTTTTTTTCCCTAGGCTGGTAATGCTTCTCTCTCCTTGTCTCCTTCTTTCTCAGCTGTCCTTGTTCCTTGTTCTGCGTATGGACTCTAAAAACACACACTGGCAGCCACTTCTCTTGCATGGATGGCTGTTAACTAACTGTTGCCCACACCAAATACAGGTTGCTTGGCTGACCTGCAGCGCCAATAACCATGTATTACCCTCACTTGATAACCACAAGCTTCCCAATAAAAACCAGCTGAGTGAAATAGCTGGTTGTCATGGAAGAAAAGATGATTCTGAAACACTTATTTACTGAATCTTCTGTTTCTTAAGTTACAAACATGCAAGAGTCTATTGCAGACTGCAGTTTAGGACTGTTCGTGGCCTTCTCAGTGGCACTACATTCTCACACTTGCAACACTGTCTAGAAATTCCAGTTTTGTAAGAAACTGAGCTATTGCTGCTGGCCACCCATCAGACCTTATTTATTCACAGGTTTGTCATTCCTCAGCTGATTACAGCAGTACTCTATGTATGGATAATATGTCTTCCATATTTAGGCAGTTTTGAGAAGTACATAATGCTGCAGCACATCTTAGAAACACAAGCTATTTGTAGGCATATCAAACCAATCTGTCTGGCTTTCCATAGAATTTAAATTAAATTCATTATCTCAGTCTTATCTTCAGAGAACATAATTCCCAGGACAACTACAGCTGCAAGATAATAACTATTGTTGACAAGAACAGCACTCTTGGCTATGGAGGTAAGCTGTCTTTTTGGGACACAGCTTACAGAGAGTTGATTGCAAACAGCAAAATGGAGTTTTCCAAAGACACAACAGTTCACTGTCATCCAACCCCAGCTACAAAGCAGATTTATTTTACCTTGCCTTCTTCAATCCAAATGTCTGTTTTAAAAAATATCCATTTGTTTTTCAGTAACTAAACCCCCAACTATGAAAACAAAATGTTTCACATGCTCTTGCTCTTGAGGAGGGAGGAGAGTACAAACAACATGCAATGTATTTTAGCAGTGCACAAACTTCTTTGATAACACCCTTTCACTTCGTAATACATAATGCATTATCTCATGTATTTAATGTCAAATGTATGCAGTGGTTAAGAGGAGATTCTTAATGAAAATAAGGGGCTATGAAACCATGCCATAAGCAATATTTTCTCATTATGAAAGCAAGTTAGATGTACTTTAAAGACCATGTAAATACTTGGAAACTTATTTCCAACACCACCATTCTTTCTCTTCTCCCCATATCAAATGCTATCCTCCTCGCCAGCACCAATCTTTTGCCTAATTCAGACGTGTCACAGATTTGTAGCCTCTGTCTTGGTAATTCACACACATTCGAAAGTTGTTAAGTCTTGACAAATTGCAGAGCTTTTGACTCTTTCGACTCTTTCAACTCTTAAGCCAGCCACACACTAGATGCCTAAACTGCTTTGGGCATCAGAAGTCTCAGAAAGGCTTGACAGACCTACTATAGTTGACAGACAGTGCAGAGATGGCCTCCTGATTCCTGCATCATAATCTGCAGGCAGTGCACACTGGAATAGACACTGTTTGCATGTTAGAATATAAGTGCAAACACGATCCTCTTTTTTTTTTTTGTCTCAGAAAAGCTGGTAAAAGCATCACAAATTATCAGTTGTTGCACATTTTGGGAAGTAACAGATGGCATTCAAATTCAAGCACAGGAAAGTTTTGTTCATAACTGTACAGTGAAAGCACTATTAATATTGCATTCTGAACAGTTGCAGGACCAATTTATGCCTTGCATAAAGCAATCTCCACACTATTTTATTAACATTAGTGGATTTTGCTCACGTCTGGTTTCCAATTTGCCAAAACATTTGTGAGAAGTGAAGGCACGATGCAGCAGTGATTGTGTCTGACTTCAGTTTATTGGTTGTGTGGTGCATACAAAACAACTCATCTAGGGGTATCCTCATGGGGTCATTTCAGAACTCTCATCATTGGTTAGCTTGAAACAGAAGAACTTACAAGTGGTACAGGGAATTTTTTCATAAGACTTATCTCTGTAATCTCTTTTTCCCCTAGTGTTTGATGAGCATTGTTGATGGGGCTGTACAATAGTGTTCTTGTGACTTGCAGCTGTGTTTTTCAAATGAATATTTGTCTTGGATTCTCAGTGGAATCTCTCAGCAGCTTTTATTGATGTTTCTTGTAAATGTTAAACACTACATCAATTTTCTGACTTTCTGCACCATCATGTACTGCTGATAACCAAGTACTTGTAAACTTTGTTTATTCTTTGGATCACACTCATTCCATCAGTGATGGATGGCCTGCTGTGATTTCAGTACGATTTGCATTCCACACTGTCCCTCTACCAAAGTTGCCTTCTTTCTTCTTCAAAGTGATCCATCCAGTGTTGTAAGTGTTTAATGAATAAGGCTTACTGCGTATGCCTGCTTGGAGCAACACATTCTTATTATTATGTTGTTGTTGTTGTTAAATCCTTGCCTGTTTTGAATAAAATTATTTAGAGCTCCTTGCACTTCTTGCTCTTCTTTGGTGACTGAAAATATTCTGACCTTCTCTCTGGAAGTCCATTCATGAAATTTCTGTATGAAACAACCACTCTTAAGATTATTTTTAAAATCATTGCAGGTCTGCTCATCTAATTTATGTGCTTCGAGGAGGTCATCAATACCATCTGGCAGGGCTGGCTGACAAGATCTATTGGTCATTATTGATTGGCTTTATCTTAAGAATTTCAAGCAAGTCTTCAATACCTGGCCTTTTGGAAGTCTAATTATTTGTACTTGTTCAGATATTCACTCAGATACACACTCTATTCTGGAGATCTTTGGCTATTTAATGTCTCTTACAACCTGCCTTTCACTAATATTTTGATAGTCAGCAGCAAGGCAGTATTTAGCTGCAAACAAAATCCCTTTGAACTAAATTGATTTGAAAGCAAATCCCGTTAACCCGCTGGAGTCTGAGTGGACTTCTTCAGCTGAGATGACCTAGTGGAAAGAAAGAGAAGTCCTGCCTCCTCCTGGCTCTGCAGTACATTCCTGCCCCCTCCCTTACCTAGTCCCTGTTTTTCATGTAACCCAATTTGTTTCACAATTGCAGGGAGTTCACTTCTCTATCCATTTGTCTCTCAGAAATGGCTCATCATGAGTTCAGGTGAGCACTGCTGCTGGTGAAGCAGCAGACAGCCACGGTCCACAAAGAAGAAAGCAGGGAAATGCCTTTGGGAGCTGCCACATGAGAGCAACACAGCTACAGCAGGAAACTGTACCTTGAAAGAATTTATTCTTTTTACTGTTAATATAAGATGATCTTTGTTGCTTTTCTTCCCTCAGTTGCACATGCCCAGCTCCTTCCTTATTTTGGCTCTAGCAATTCTGTGATGAATTGGATCAGCCTAGTTGCTGATCAACACTTTTCTTCCCCGAGAACCCCTAATTTCTTTGTGTGTGTTAGTTTTCAGGTCGATCTGACTCGCCCTTTGGTTGCATGATTACTAGAACTGATGCAAAGGAGGGGATAGAAATACCTACCTGAAGACAGAGGACAGGCCAAAGCCCTGTTTTACAGCTGGACCAGTCTGAGATCAGTTTGAGTCAACCACAAGGCTGCAGCCAGACAAACTCTTCCAGCTGAAATTGCTGTCAGCAGGAACAGCCCTTCCTCCCTGCCGAGTGCATACAACCCCTTCCACCCCTGTGCCACCCCCATCTGACACTGGTCTGGCTCACCACAGCGGGCTCAGGGTTGCAGGACCATCAGGACAACGAGGTGAGCTACCTGACAACCAGTTTTTCAGGTCGGCACTCCAGGGCAGCTCCCAGCCTGGCTCTGGGTGCTGGTGCAGAGCTGGGGATGGAGGTGCCTTCCCCAGGAGGGGCAATCCCTGGGAGCCATGGCCCCACCAAGGGCACTGGAACAGCACGCATAGGGACCCTCCCAGCTCCGACCGCACCTCTGGCGATCCAGGGGCCACTGCTGGGAACATCTGGACACTGCCCATCAACGAGGAGGATGTTAACAGGGTTATCTGCCCGGCCCCGGAACTGTGGAGGGAGAGAAGGAGCTCTCCTCCCCAAGCCTCGAGAATTCACAGAAGAGGAGAGAATTCAAGACTTGTCTAGTAAATCACTAGCTTAGTTTAAAAGCCCTAATTGCTTTAGGTTTGTAAATAGGTTGTAGTTATCTGTGAGAATTCCTTTGCTTTTCCTCCTGTCTGAACACTATGATCTGTAACCACCCGCTCCTTACCCAGCACAGTTATCCTGTCACACCTACTGCCCTCTGTATTGTGGAGCGTGATTTCAGTGGATGGTTTGCAGTTATTGCCCCCCGGGTGGGACCCTCTCTGTGATGGTCCATCCCAGCGCACCCCTGCGCTCCTGGGGCTGCTCCGTGCCCAGCGGGGCCGAGAGCACTGCCATTAATGTAATCACTGTGTACAAATGCCCAAAGGGAGGGTGCCAGGAGACCGGGAGGGGGCTCTTTCGGTGGTACCGAGCAGTGGGGCACGGGGCGATGGGCAGGAGCTGATGCACAGAGATCCCACCTGCCCACGAGGAAGAGCTGCGATACTGGCAGTGCCCGTGGAGGGTGTGGACCCTCCCTCACTGCAGACACCCCGGGACCCTCCGGCTGCTCCCTGAGCCGCGAGCTCTGCGGTGACCCTGCCCGGGGCACGGGGGTCTGTCCCTCTGTCCTGCTGTCCCACCGCGCCCCGCTCCAGCCCAGCCCGATCCACTCCGGGATTCCGAGCCCGCCCTCAGGCCCCGNGATGGGGGCGGGAGTGGCGCGGCCGCCCTCCCGCCGCGCTGTGGGGGCCGGGCGTGGGGCCGGGTGTGGGGGCCAGGCCGGGTGTGGGGGCCGCGCCGGGTGCGGGGCCGCCGCCGGGAGCCGTGTGTGCCCGGCCTGTGCGGGGATGCGGTGGCTGGGGATCGTGCGGGAACGAGGGCTGGCCTTGCCTCCCCGGGCCTCCGTCACCTGCTGCTTCAGGTCAGAATTTGCTGGACACACTAATGCCTGTTGTGATTATGGTGGTGTCAAATCCCTGCTTCCAGGATCCCTCTGGCCTTGGCTGCATGGCTAAAGCGTTCACTGCAATGTTAGGCCTTTATTGTGACTTAGAAGTGTGGGCTGATTTTCGGATTGTTTCTAAATGGGAGCGGTGCACTGAGCCGAGTCCTAAATATCGTATAATTAACAGAGAGAAAGTTGTTTTTGTAGGAAAGAACCATTGATGCACTTGAGAGACTCCTTACTTGTTGTTGGATGCAGGATAGTGCATGCATTTGGCCTCTCAGGTCACCGCATTTATGAACAAATTGCTCATAACAACAATTGTTGTTTCTTAAGGTCCTTGATTTTATGGGATTCAGAGAACAGTTTGGGATTTGTCGTGCCAAGGGAATGTGTGTCACTCCCAGTATACATAAACACAGATATAATGACTGTCAGCTTTCTGCTTTATGTTTTAAAAAGTGGGTGGTTGTTATTTTGTGTGCTTGGGCCTCAGCTGCCATAATGTGAGTACCTTGAAATGTTCGTGCTCTTTGCCCACCGTTCAAAGTGGGATGAGGGCACAGGGAACTAGAGGGACGTACACAAGGCTGTGCAGGAAGCTCATGGATGAGCAAGGAATTATGCCTGAATCTGCTGTGTCCTAAGCTACTGCCCCAGCACTCCCCCTCTGTGTAAAATGTCTCCAACAGGAGAATAAAGTCTGTATGGTTATTTGGTGACTGTGACCTAACAGATCTGATATGTCTTGTATAATTACACAGAAAAATGTGTGTGTATGTTTTAGTTTCACCCTTAAAGAATTTTAGTAGTCTAGTTATGTTTCAAATAATGTTTGGATTGTAGTTTCTCTAAGCGTACAAGGAGTATTTCACATGCCATCTTTACAAGGTATTGTGAGGAGCAGTGTCTCTGAAAATGTTTGTCCTAAATTAATGTCGTGTTTGGGTACTGGTATCTTACATTTGCTTTTTCCATGCAAAGTACTGCAGAGTTCTCTCATTTAACTCGCAGAGCAGGCCTTTATGTAGTTTAGTAATGGTACATGTGATTCTTGCAAGTTCTCTTAGTCATCTCTTGCCACACTTCTGAAAAATAAAAATCTAAAGCCTGGAACTCCATTGAAAATAGGGAATGGAATAATTATTTAAATTACTAAAATAACTTTGTGCTGAGTATTTGAATTTTTTTGAATGCTTAAAGTAACTGATGTGATACAGAGTAAATGAGAAATATAAGTTTGTGAGATTGTGACCTCTGAACTCTGAGGCATTTATACCTGTTACTGTGTGAAATATGCTTTTTTCTGTGAATAGAAGAAAGCATGCATACTGTTAGAATTAATGACCTTTTACAGTGTTAACAATTTAAAATAACGTATATTCTATACATATAATACATTAGTAAAGTCAGCCTAGAGTGAGAGCTGAAATAGATTGAATCATGCTCAAGGAAAATACTTTAAATGAGAATGGGGAAGATGTTCTGTCTTAAATCTGCAATACTTGCTGCTTTGGAATTTATTTTGTAACTATTCACTTGTAAGTAATTGTTTTGTCTGTGTACAAAGTTGACATAGGAACAGGCTGACAGCCTGTCAACTGATCATTTGAACTTTTCAGAGTCAAAAGTTCTCTCCTGTGTCTGTCCTAACGGGGAGAGAGCTGTTGGTGCCTAAATGGACTGTATCTAATTCTGCCTTAAACTGAATGAACTGTCACACTCTGCATGCCTTCCTGTTCATGGGGACAGGAGGGGCAGAGGGACTTGGTCTGTTCAGGACCAGACTGTTTGCAATTCTCTGAATAACACAGATGCTGATAATGTCAGTTTTAACTGTAAGTTCACAATTATTTAAGTATCTCTTAAAAAATTTTCCCGAATTACTTTCAGGCTATAATTTTCATTCTGGCAAGGTCATATTAGAATATTGAGTTGAATTTAGTGGAACTCTGCTGTGTGAATGTATCAGCTGGCTATGATTTATTTTTTTTTAAGGTCTGCTTCTTTTACTGTTGAGAAAATGGTATATTTTTGCTAAAATGAGTGAAAGAACCACCAGGACTTTGTTTTAAGTAACAATATCTGTTAAATACTGAGATAATTCTTGCATCAATAATCCAGATCAGTACATACCAAGGAAGGATAACACTTAAGCCAGGAATGGCATTTAAGAATAAATAATGTAATATTGAGTCAAATATACCACTTGAAATGATATTTCTTGACATTAGTGATACAAATCTTTGTTCTTTTAGTTTCTCTTAACTCCTAAATCTGCTGCAACTAGTTTGTAAGTCACCTTTTTAAGTGAACTGCTGATGTATGTGTTCTGTTTAGGATATTTAACCTATACGAAGAAAAGTGTTTCCAGGGATGTTTCTTTAACCTTGATCCTTCTTCCAAGACACTTGGTGGAGAAGTTACATCTGGCATTCAGGACAGTGATGTGGAGATTGGAGTACAAAGAGACAGTGATTGTAGTTTAGTAGAGAGAGAAGAGAGAGTTTTGGACAGCATTTTAAGCTGTCTCTAAAGACTTTTTGAGGCAAGAAGGTATTTTCTCCCAACTTTGTTCTTCTCTTTAAAAGGGAAGCTGAGTTTTTACTGTTTAATGTTTCCATGTTACTACTAAATTTTACTATTGTCATGAAACATGCCACCATGTTTCGTGTTTTCTGTGTCATAGAAAGTACATCAATTATGAGCCAGTGCATTGTTTTTATAATGAAACCCATTCAGCTTGCTTTGTGTTTATAAAGCAATGCAGGCTTGCAGAAAATTGCTGTTTTCTGATTTGGATCCACTGAAAAAAGAAATGAACCTATAGTTTGGTAAGGAGAAGTTAAACTGTGATGGAATGACGTGATGTAATTGTTCTCAACTCACTGAGTGTTGGTGGGCTTTCCCTTTCTGTCCTCCTTAACTTTGGCTTGAAGGTTAGACATGTGCAGTGATCTCTTGTTAAACACAAGGGGTATATTTTCATGAACTCATCTGATCTAGCAAGGGCTATAAACAATGGTCTAGCAGTGTAGGATCCTCTTGGCTCTTATCTCCTTGTCTTTGGCAGTGCTCAATCCCTGGTTGAGCTAGTTCAGCTTGCTAAACCAGCAGCAAAGTACTTGCTGTTTTTCTGTGCAGATTTTCTCTTGATTTGGTGAGTTGAACTGTGTCATCTTGGGGTCGAATATTAGCAGATGCAGTAAGAGCAAGGAAAGGGTTGGAGTGGGACACTACTCCCTTCAGTGACCTGGACTGTCTGTTTGGATCCACTGCCTTACAAAATCTCTCCTGAATAAAGCCTTAGTCACTTTCAGACTGGTCTGTTCTTGGGGGATTGTTGACTTAATTTTGTTTAAGAGGGTTATAGGGGATAAAGGAAACCTTTTATTTTAGATGTTTTCTTCTTCATGGAGTGAGTTATGTAGTAAGAGAGGTAATATTCAAAATATATTGTTCAAATTATGATGTATTAATGCTTTGGAGTATTTAAATATGGTTTGTGGCTAGGCTTTGCAAAATAATGTTTTAGTTGATTTATTAGTCTGAAAAGGAGAGTGCTATCTTATCTTCCTTGCCTTAGGAATGACTGACAAGACAAAGCTTATCAAATGCTTTTCCCTTATACTAGGAAGCTGGTGCATTTTCCTTTGAGAAGTTGGGGGTGTGATGATGTGTTATTCTCTGTATGTTGTAAAAGTTTCTGGGTGAGTTAGTCTGCAGCTGTCATTGCAATAAAGTCATATAAGGTACATAATAGCAATGGTGTTGCATGGTGCACAGTCTTAATTTTTATGTAATATATCAGCAAGTTATGAAATTTGATTGTATAGTTTATCTTATTACATCAGTGAGACTTTCTGCCTTGTATTTAAATTCTGGCTATCTGCTGTCTTTAACTTGTGGCAGACTTTCCTGACATTGGTTGTTTCATTTTTTGAAACCACTGTCTTGCAAAAAGAAACCTTTTCTTTAGTTATTCTTTTTTTTCTTTCAGCTACCTGAAGCAGCAGTCTGTTAATAACCATGGAGTATTACAGTATGTTGCTATAGTGTTGGAGAAGAAACACATGCAGGTGATAAGCACAGCCTAGTGGAGACATGAAGGGCATGATCTGTTGACTGTCTTCTTGACCTGATGTAGAACAGGTGGTTTAGAAATTTTATTTGTACCAAGATGAAAATAGTCTGATATCTCAACTGCTTTTATTGGGAGCTGGCATGTTGGAAGTTCCTGGTTATCAGTAAAAATGCTGATGAAGGGATTCCTTCCTTTGCAGTTCTCTAAATTACCTTTTTTATGTTTGGCTTGATACGGGAATATTTGTTGTCCAGTTGAGAAGTGTTATCCTTGCTGATGACTTTCATTCTGTAAACTGTTCACCTGGCATCTTGTTGCAGTGAGAGAGTGATAATGAGTGGCATTTGTCACTGTGCTTAATATATTGCTCTGAGAAGAGCAGTGCAAGACAGTTCTGGGTTGGAAGTGGAATCTGTGGAGAAGACCAGATTTTCTCAAGATGTGGTGGGAATGTGAGTTTATATTACTGTATATTTAGAGACCACAAAGCTTTTTCAGGCCTCTGACAAAGATGTGTGATTTAATAGCATACATGAGCTATAAAAAATGCTGAGATTTGTAAGGATCTTAGAAGGTACAGTAGCTCTGAAGCAGAGGAAAGTAAACCTAAGATTTAGCTCTTAAACTTGTGGGAACAAGAATTCCAGTCTCCCTACATAACTTCTTTGGTGCTTAGTTTTCTTTTGTCCCCCTCCAATATCTAACTAAACCTCTTGCTCAAGGGAAAATCCCAGAAATCAAAATAGGCTGAATACATTTATTTACTGTGGGCATAGAGGACAGCTGACTATTGCCTTTGGTTTTTTACATATTTGAAAACTTGTTAATTTGTCCTCTCAATTTTCCTAAGGTAAATAAATCTAGTCCTTGTAACTGTTCTTCTCAGATCATGAGATCCGAATGTTTGATTGCTCCCCTCTGTTGGCTTCTGTTAGTTTGTATTTGTGGTACTTAAACTGGATATAAGTACTTGCACTGTGACTTCAGTGCAAGGCAGAATTATTGCTTGCTGTGTCTGTCTTCTAATATTCTTGCTAACATATTGAATAATGTTGACATTTTTGAATCCTGCACATAGTGATGACTCACTTAGATTTTCTTATAATATTGCCGCTTTTCTCCATTTTTATTCATGCTTTGATTTTGTTGTTGTTTATAAATGTCACACTGCTCTTTCATAGAATGTTATTCTACTAAGTTTATTAGTGTTTTTATTTCCAATTCAGTGCTGCAAATGCAAAAAATCCTTCCAATCTTGATGTCATTCACAAATTTGAAGTCTACTTTCTTCCATTAATTAAAGTCTCTCATAGAACCTAAAGACCACACATTGCATTTGATGCTAGTCTTTTTCTCTAGTCTAATTGCTTTTTTCAGGAGACAAATCAGTTTGGTGTTTGCTTTTGGTGAGTTTACCTTGTGTGTTTTTTCTGCTCTGTCTAGGAGCTTACAGTCAGATTTTTTTCCAGTGGCTTTGATACCAAAGAAAGGTTTACTACTATAACTGTACCTCAATGTGTTTTACATTTAAGTATTTATTTATACCAGAATCAAACATCACTGTTATTGCCAAAGTGATGACAGGCAGAGGTGGTTAATGGAAGTATCACAGTAAAGACAGCAGAGCTTTTCTCAAAGGTATCCAGTGCCATCCTGCAGCAGGAAAGATATTATCTGATGAAGGAATGGACATATTTCACATTTCTCAGGTGTGCTGGACGTGACAGTCTGTAAATCTATTTTGTCCCCCTTCAAAAGGGTGTTGTAGATTTCTTTTTTTCCAAGAAATCCCTTTGTTTCATGCTGAGTTGTTTTTCTTCTCTATCTTGTAGATAGTAGTTGCTTTATTGGGAGTGGATTAGCTGTGGAGATGTTGTGACTACATCTGTAGTACTTTACTTGTTGGTCTGTGGTTGTAAAGGTGTTTGAGAGCCCCTTGAAAATTTGTTCAGGTGTTAGTGGAAGGATATGCTTACCACTTTCAATTTTGTGATGTAGATAGATGTTTTCTTTCTTAATGCTAACTGGACTGTACTGGGGACTGACGAGATGTTAGAAAATAGACATTCCTGTAGACTTTCCTGAAAGGTAGGTTATTTTAGTGACCCTGTTGTTTCAATGACACTGCCGAAGGAAATAGCAAAGATTTAATGTACTTTACAGATACATAGGTAGATTTCAGTGTTTGATTTTGTTGTGAGGCTTATACAGAGCAACTAGGACTGTATTGAGTAAGAGGAAAGACTAAAAATCTGCTTTTAAATGACAGTTACACTGTTAAATGTTTCTTGCTGTGGAGGAGGATGAAATATCTGCACTTGACAGAGCTTGCAAGATGATTTGTATCTGGGGTATGTGTCTGAGTTGTAGGTAGTGGTATTGGTCTGTAGGGCTTTTTCTTGTCCTAGTCTGTGCTTCAAGCCTATATCACAAATGTTTGACTTCAGCAAGCTATTGCACTGTGTTCTCTGAAGGATTGCTCTCTGAGGGAACACTTCATTTATCTATGGCTGCCTGTTTGGCTGGCATGTTTGAGGATGAATACTAGGCTATGCTGGCCAAACCCCCAAATTGGTATTTTTACAGGCAGTGAGTTTTTGTGTGTGTGGTTGGTTGGGGTTTTTTTGCCACTGCAGTTATAATTTGGGGGGGGGGTTGTTTTGTATTGAAGTTTATTTGTGGTAATATTGCACGTATATGAATTCAGTTGGGGGAATTTAAGTTGGTGTAAAACCAGTAATTGTGGCACTTATTCTTTGCAGATTGACAAAATTTTAGTCATAATGTTTCACAGATGCAAATAATGGTCATTTGTAACAAACACTTCTGTGCCTGTGCTGAGTTCTGTGGAGCAGCTTTGTCAGAAAATTTACAAAAATGTGCTATGTGCCTAAATTACAAGAGTTTGCATTATACTTTGACATCTGACAGTCTGCAAAACAGTTCAATAGTTAACTGTTAATAGTTAAAATGTACATTGAGGGTGTCTCAGGCTCTAATTAAAGGTTGCCTAAACCCACCTCTGAGAGGACTGCCAGCCACGATTGTCTTGTTTGACATTCTAGAATCAAATTTAATGCCCTAGTTTGAAGTATTATTGTAGTTATCTGGCTAAAGGGAGCCATCTAAGTACTTTCTTTTGAAGGACGTGTACCCAAGGGCCACTTGCTATCCAGTTGCCATGAGTATAAGTTGACATACTTGGGCAAATTACTTTTTGAAAATGGTGCCGTTTAGTGCCAATAATGCCTAATATTTCCATTATCCACCCTCTTAGAAAACTTAAGGAAAAGAAACAGTATTTCAAGTTAAAGTAATAATCCTCAGTTGTGTCCTTCTTGGAAAGAGAGTATTTTTTCCTTCCATACCTCACACCACTTTTAGGTCCAAGGGCGTATGCAGTTCATTTTTTTAGCATCTACATCCCACTCATTTCTTGCACCCTGTAGCTTCAAGCAGAGCATCTGCTGGTGCCTTTTGGGCTCCTGTTCAGCAGCTGTTGGTGCACTGGACACAGCCCTGGGCGCTTTGTGGGCAGCGCCACCAGCCACTGCAATTGAGACCTTTCCAGTGGCACTGTCGTAACTTGCATTAGGATTTCACTTGCATTATTCAATCCAGCTGTTCATAATGGAATGATAGATCTCTAATAGCCACTTTCTGCAAATTGATTTCAGTTTTGGTTTACCAGCTGTAATTGGTCTTTAATTTAATGAGTTAATGTTTACACATGGCTGTAATAATGGTCAAGGAAATAATATTTATAATTTTCATTACTATTTTTTAACTCTGTGTGGGATTGGAAGGTAGTTCTTGGTTTAATAGTGCATAATTTTTGTACAGCTAGAGGTTATGAAGTGCTGTATTAGGTTAAATGCTAGTCTAAGCAAGAAATTTAATGTAAAGATGCCTTGGAGTAGGGAAAAACCACTGGATGTCATGAGCAAACTTTGTTATCCCCAGTTGCCTAGGAATAATAAAAAAAAAAGTAATTCTTATTATTTTACAGGAATTTTACATACGTTTTGTCAGAAAAATTATACCATGTAGAAGTTTGGGAGGATTCAAGTTTGACTTTAATACTCCCTTTCAGTTAAAGAAAGGGGGAGCGGTGACAACAGGAGAGAGAATGGATGCCAATATACATGAAACTGCCTGTTACAAATTCACAAGTCTGGTGAAATAAACTGTTTGAATGATTCCTTAAGGCCACTTTATCCTGCACGGTCATGAGGATAACTCTGTGAATCTGAGCAACATAAATGTCTGCTCTTCCTGACTTACAAATGTAACCATAACAAATATAGAATCCTGAAAGTTCTAGTCTCATCATATTTTAACTGTGGCAGTTTATTTATAAGGATTTTTTAATGGTCCTTCTAACTAAGGCTTCTACAGAAGTTTTGCAGACTCTCTTGATATTTGAGGTGGGTATTGAAGCATGACCATCATGTAAGTTTGAAGCTATCATTGAAGTGAAATTTTGGCAGAAGTTGTTGTAAAGCATTTTTTTGTTGTTGTTATCTTGATTTTTCTGGTTTTCTACTGGTTGCTGTCAGTATTATAGAAAATATGCAATTATTTATTTTTTATGTCATGTTAATAAGATTTAAATAGCAGTTTAGATATTTGGATTTGCATATTTTAGTGGTCTGAATGGCAAATACTGCCTCTAAGCATCAATTTAATACTGTATTGTGAAGCCATAGATGGAGGCTTAGTCTGCATTTTCTTTCAGATTTTTGCCTTTCTTTCCTGCAGGATAGCAAACAATTGGATTCCTTTTTCAGACTTCCTTTTTAAATGAAAGTATTTCTAGAGGTTGCAATTCTTCAGCCTTTTTAATAGGAGAGTGGGCTGGAGACCTTCAATAGCTACCTGTTTGTACTTAAGGTGTCAAGAGGGTCTATCTTTAAACAATAATCTGAGGGGAGGAACAGTTGCATGGTTAGGCAATACCACTTTTGAGGTTTGATATCATATATACTGCCAAATGCAATATTTCTTAGCTGTCTTACAGCCCATTTTGCATCTGTCAGTATGTGTCAGTTCAAATTATTACTCTACTGCCTATAAATAACCAAATTACTGTGTTTTTTAAATGTGCCTGTTCAGTGTGATCTATTGATCCAGGAGTAGTTTTTTCCCAAAGAAGATTTTTGCAAATACAGGGTGGAGCTTGTAAAAGGAGGATGGTTGTGTTGACTATAGAATTGTGCTGTTTAATAGCATTAGCTATATATCTCAACAAGTGACTTTAGGAAATGTCTTCTTGTTACCTCAGTGTGTGAACTTACGCTCTTTCCCCTCTTAACATGCAGTTATATTCACATCAGCTTAATACACGGGATAGCCTTTCCGGCAGTAAAACTGTGGTCTCTTGTACGGAATAGCTTGTGTCTGTGTCATGTGCATTTTGCTAACACTTTCAAGATTTTAAGATGCTGTTCCAGGTGATATTTCTGACCTTCTAACAGTGTTGGCAAAACAGCTTCTGTTCCAATGAAGTGACTGTTCAAGTATAGTTCTGTGTTTTAGCCAAAATGCAGCCTCTGTAAATTCATTTGATTGAACGGGGATGGTTAAGCATGGGCACATGTTAGCACTTCTGACTCAGACAGATGGGGCAAACTGTTCCGAAGAACTCAGATACCCAAGTGAAGCTCTAGTGATGCTCCAGGTCATCCATACTTCTCATGACCAGAGTAACAAAATGTTTGCTGTCAGCTGAGTTACTGCATCTCTGGTTGCAGCTTGCTCAGCTGCTCCAACGCTGCTGCTCCATGTCTCTGTGCCTTGTGAACATCAGGTAACACCTTGTGTTGGGTCTGCACGGCCAGGTTTTGGTGGTGGGGCAGCTACAGGGTTTGCTTCTGTGAGAAGCTGCCAGAAGCTTCCCCGTGTCCAGTGGAGTCAATGCCAGCCAGTTCCAAGGATGGACCCGCTGCTGGCCAAGGCCGAGCCCATCAGGAATGATAGTACAGCCTCTGTGATAGCTTTATTTTTCCCTTCTAAAATATGTTATTGCACAGAAGTAATTGCGGCCAGGAAAGAGTGGAGTGAGAGTATGTGAGAGGAATGACTCTGCAGACACCAAGGTCAGTACAGAAGGAGGGGGAGGAGGTGCTCCAGGCGCCAGAGCTGAAGTTCTCCTGCAGCCAGTGGCGAAAACCATGGTGAAGCAGCTGTCCCCCCTGCAGCCTGTGGAGGTTAATGGGAATGCAGGGATTCACCTACAGCCTGTGGGTGAGACCCATGCTGGAGAGGGTGGATGCCCAAAAGCGGGCTGTGAACCTGCAGGAAACCTGTGCTGGGGCAGGCTCCTGGCAGGGACCTGCAGACCTGTGGAGAGGAGCCCATGCTGGAAAAGGTTTCCTGGAAGGACTGGTGACCCTGTGGGGGACCCATGCTGGAGCAGGCTGTGTGTGAAGGACTGTACCCTGTGGAGAAATTACCCACGCTGGAGCAGTTCATAGAGGACTGTCTCCCATGGGAGGGACCCCACTCTAAAGCAGGGGAAGGACTTTTCTTGATAAGCAGTGGCAGGAACAAGATGTGGTGAACTGACTGTAACCCCCAGTCTGTGTCTCCCTGCACTGCTGGTAGGGCTGGGAAGGAGGGAGGGGTAGGGGGAAGGTGTTTCTAAGATTTGCTTTTACTTCTGATTATCCTGCTCTGATTTTGTTAGCAATAAGTTCAGTTAATATCCCCAAATTCAGTCTCTTTTGCCCGTGATGGTAATCAGTGAGTGATCTCTCTCTGTCCTTAACTCATGAACCTTTCACTGTATTTTTCTCTCCCCTGTCCAGTTGCAGAGGGGAGTGATAGAGCAATTTTGGTGGGTTCCTGGCATCCAGCCAGGGTCAACACACCTTATCCAAAAAAATATTGGGCTGACATTGATCTGGTTGATCTGTGTATTATGTTTTGTTAGTCCTAAATTGCTTCAGGCTTTGCATGTATGTAAGAATCAAAGGGGAGTGTTGGTAAGATCAGGGCTTGGAGAAGTCCAGTTCTTACAAGGCTAGAAAATGCTTTTGCTGTGCTTTCGCTTCACTCATTTGGGAACCCTTTCTTTGTGTCTATCACCTCTGGTTAGTAAGCATCTTGCATATGGTGCAAGTGTCACTTGCAGTGCAAGTTGATATAAAGGAGAATTTAGATTTGGACAGTCTGCTGACATCAGTGATGGTTGAAGGTATGATTATTTTTGACAGCAGAGATCCCTAGCATGCTTGGTAGGGATGATTTAATAGCTGGACTGTGTCCATGCCCTCACAGATTGCTGGGAGGATCTTTAGCAAAACGCCTGAGGTGTGGGCAGTGGCTCCTGAGTGGGCAACATTATGTCTGCAAGGTCTGTCAGTGACAATAGACAGTCTGATCACTCCCTCCTACTCTTGAGGCACAAACTAGCTTGAGGAAAGAGTCAGTGTTGTGTGACCATTTGGTATGTGAAACACTTTTAGCCCTTTGATGGTAATTCTTAGAGAAAGGGATTAATAGCAGGCAAAAGGTTGTGGGGTTTTTCCCCATAGTGTCTGTACCAGTGAAACTATCAACACTTACTTAAAATATCTTAATACTTTGCTTACTTTAAAATAAGTCTATTGACAGAGCTGGTACTGAAATTGGGGACATGTTGCCTTTTGAACTAAAAATTCTGAAGGAGGTTTCTGCTTTGCAGATTAGGTGATATCCTAGAACTTGTACATATGGGATTGTGGGAAATCGGAGTTCATGGTATCTGGGTTAGGGATTTGCTCCTTGATTTTTTTACTTTTTCTTTTCCCAGTAGCCTGTGCTCCTATGCTTGTCCTGCAGCACTTTTCCCTTGGGTCTTAATGAAATGTCTTCAGCCCCAGAAGGAAGATGCATTGCAAATGACCAACTTCAGGATAATAATTAAGGCAAATATGTTATTTCATCTGTCTGTTACTATATAAAACCACAAAAAGCATAAACCAGTGGGCCTCATCTTGGTTTTGGAGCACAGGTGATACATTTGTCAGTATTTTATTCACATAACTTCTGTGGGACTGTTCTGTTGCTCTTAGGATAATAGCCAGATCCATCTTATTTTTAGTACAAAAGTAATTATGCCTTTGCTCTAGTAATGTTTTCTTAACATGCTGCAACATGATGGAATTATGGGCTTGATAAAAACACTATCAAAAATGTCCAGCATTATTGTAAGGCTTGCAAAATCCAACAGTAGCCAGAAAAGACCTAATTTGAACTTTCTGGACAGATATTACAATGTTGTATTTGACTTTTATTGAGCTTTGTAATGAAAAAAAAATTGATTAGTAATTAACTGTCACAATGAAGTAAGTTTCTATAGCAACGGGGCAATGCAGGGTGCAATTATTCAGACTGCTTTCCTTAGCAGATAATTTTTTCTTACTAGCAGTGAATTTACCCTCTTGGACTAAACCATTTTTTTGTTATAGCAACGGATAATCCTCAGCTCTTTTGCTGTTGCCTTTTATTTTTTTCCTTTCTTTTTCCCTCCCTCCTAAAGAAATAACTTTTCCTCTTATGAACTGAAAAGGGGAGGGGGGAAACTTCCAGAAATAAATACCAGCATGGTAGACTGGTGGAAACTTAACCTACTACTATTTGCCTGTATGTTATTAGTGTAATGGAGCTATATTGAATATATTGTTATGCAGTATGAATTTATACTTCTACCTGTTGACAAGTCCGCATGAATCTGAACCTGCTGTGATTTAATGATGATCATATAGTAGCTTGCAAATTTCAAGTATATCAATTTAGATACGTTGTAATGCTGTTTCCCCAAACCAGTCAGACTTTATTTGTTCTTTGTGTGTTTAAAGTATCTATCTTCTTTTTTTGTTTTAATACTTTTGAATATCTTAAAGAGAGGAATATTCTACTTTAAGCTTCATTCTTGAAATTGGGAGACTTTAGTGTTTTGTGCAGGGACTGCAGGTGTTGGGGTTTTTTGCCATAGAACACACTTGAAAAGCCAACTTTTAGGTGTTAGCATATTTTGGTCTTTTTAAAGTTAGAGGAAATGAAACAACTTCAGTGATGAAGCTACAGCAGCCTTATTTTTTAACAGGACACTTAATTTTGTGTTATGTATTTTAATGGTACTTTGGATGTGTGATCACTTGGAAGAGAAAACAAAAGCAGTTTCTGCTTTTGTCAGTCAGCCTCAATGTTTGCTATTGGTAGGTGTGCATGTATTGCTCAAGTGCAGTTTTTTCAGTATCATAACAAAAGCATACCAGTGCTTTAGAGAAGAAAGAAACGGATTCAAAGGTAAAGTGAAAGTAATGGCTTTGAAGGTGTGACTGACTAGAACACTAGTCCAACAGGTCAGGTAGCTTTTTTGGTGCTGGGAGGAGATGAACAACTCTGAGGTGACGATGCCATTAAGTCATGCCACGTTTCCAGTTTGTTCCATGTTTTGGGGGCCATCTAAAAGCAGTCTGCTAGCTCTAACTTAAATAAGTGTTGCCTTTAGCAGGTGTGATTTTCTAACCAGTTTTGCTTGCAGAGCTGAGCCAATTTACACAATTTCCCAGTGAAAGTAACCTGCTAAGTGTTTCATAAGTATTGCATGGGAGCCTGTAAACTGGGTGGAAACAACTGCTGAATTGTGCCAGAATGTGTGGTTTTACTTGGAATCCATTTGATATTTACATACCTGTTTTCCTTATTTTGATTTCTTACATTTAGTATATGTATCTAATCTCTGTTTAACTCATCTGAATCATGCCTTATTCTGCATTAAAACAAGCAAGAAAGGACTGATTATAAGTGCAGGCAACAGTGTGACTAGACTGTAGGAGTAGGAGGAAATTAAAGGATCTACTGGAGAATAAGGAGCATGAAGGAGATCAGAAAGGTAACTTACTTTTTTACTTTAGAGCTATGAATCTGTTATAGTGCACTAAATTGAAACTATTGAGAAAGGAGTTACAGTTAACTAAGCATAAATATTAAGTGAGCCTTGCAGAACCTGATTATAAAGTGTAGTTAAGGAAAGAGATAATTGTTACAGTACACTTCATTTTCTCAGTTCCTCAAAAGTGAAGAGACTAAAATGTGTGCTTCAGCCTTCCAGTCTTTACAGAAGGTGATACGTTCTTGACACAGCTGGTGAGAGTCTGTAAGTAGTATTCCAGCATGAACTTTATTCAGTGCCTGTGAATATTTGGCATACTGTGTACTGTTCTGAAATCAGTGCCTTTTTAATTCACTGTATTCTTAACAGTGAAAATGTCTGCTAAAACCCCTTTCACTGTCTGTGGCTCACTGACAGGTAGGTATTTTCTTCAGACTTATCCCTGATTGTATTCAGATAGAGAAAAACATGCAGAAATGCTATTCAACACACACCCCACCACCACAACAAAGAAATCCCTTTTCAATTTTAGCTTTTGAAATTCTGACATTGTAGACTTCTGTGTTAAGGTTTTTTTTTTGTTTTGCTCAAAGTAAAACCATGTCTCCCTGTGGGGGGAAAGCATTGATGTATAAGATGAATTATATAGACAGCTTTATTTGAAGTTCAGGTGCTCAGCCCTTCTAGCATAACATTTTGGTAGTAAGGGAGAATTGTAACTTACTAAGCCCATGTCCTTGCAAGAACTGGCAAATTCAGATCTGTATAATAGATACTTAAGGTGAGGGAATTTTAGAACTTGGAAATTCTGTTAAGAAATGTTGAGAGAATTAAAACCTTAGTTCTTTATATATGAGACAGCGGTTGAGAAGAGGCCTTCAAGTCGAGGTCTTCAAGGAGTGGTTTCAGAAACAGTATTTTCACTGGTGACAGTGAGACAGAGAAGTAGGAGCACGTACATGGTGCTTGTAATAGCTTTGGGAGGCATCCCTGTTCATAATCAGAGCTACTTTATAAGGAGAAACAAGCTGATACCACAGCAGTGGCTGAAGTGAAAATGCATTGGAAAAATACATAGGGAATTTTTGCTTCAGTAGTAACTTTGAAAAGATAACCAGAGTGTAGTGTTAATTACAGACTGAGCCAGCTTATGATACAGCTGTTGAAGGCTGGCAGAGATAAATGCAATTCAAAGATGTATCAAAGGAGGTTTACCAATAGAAAAAATGAAGTGTCTTTAGTGCCATTGTAGAAGGCATCGAGAAGATGGCTTTAATATTGTATGAAATTCTGGTTGCTTGTGTTGAAGGTGAATTTCAACTCCTGCTGCTAAGAGGGGATGGTGTCTAATGTGTGATTTTTAATTTTCTGAGCAAAGCAATCACCAAACTTCCTTTTGGTCAGACTGAAAGAAGAGAAGAAAGGAGAGAATAAATACTACAAAAGCTCCCTAGATGTATGAGGCATTAACAGATCTCCCACAAATCCTAAACATGCAAATTTTACTACTAATTCAGAAAGCTCCTGGTCTTTGAGCAGCCCTGCTGTAAGCAATTGCTAGTAATTGAACTGCAGAATGAAGATCCTGTGGTGTGGTAGGCTACAGACCTTAAGGGAAGTACAGAACAGATTTTTAGAAGGCAGAATGTTTCATCCAAAAGCCTCTTAGAGCTGAGCCACATGAATGCAATGAAGAAAATTTATTTTTAGAGATACAAATCCAACTCTCTGTGTGGCACCCAGTGAGGCCACTGGCTTTTAGATCCAGGAGAGGAAATGATTGTAAGAAACTGAGGAGTTAGAGACAGGGATGTTCAGTGAAAAAATGGCTGTGCAGCCAACTTGGCCGATACCATGGGAGGAGCAGGCAATGTTTGATGGTAACTAAATGGATACTACGATACCTCAGTGGTTTTGTAGGGAAGCTTCAGGGCGGGGGGGTTGTTTTGATTTGATTAATCTTGGAGATGGTTCTGTGTATTCTAAATCTGCCTTTATATAGCTGGTCTTTAAGGTCAGAACTATTTCATCCTGTCTTTAACCGTGAGCAGAGCAAAGGATGAGATTTGAACTGTAACATGAGAAAATACTGGGTGTGTTCATTTATTACTAAAAGAGGTGACTAGCCAACCCTTGCTTGTTGTTTGGTTTTTTTATTGTATGGTGAAAGTGAAAAAGATGAGCAGTAAGCCTGAATTTGTTTCAGTTTATCCTAATCTGTTTTTTACTTACTTTTATATAAAAGTTTAGTATGCTGAGGTATTTGGTATGTTTTGTGGGAATAAGAAAATATTCCATGTTCTTAAAACAGATGTTTTCTAATTTACAATCCTGTGTTTGAGAGAAATATTTGAAGAAAGATCTTTCCTCAAAATGGAAGCTGAGAGAAGTGAGCAGTTGTGGTTTGGCTTTGCCCTGATAGTGTTAATCCTAGAACTTCAAATTAGCCAGTTACCTGGCCCCTCTTGCACCAGATCAGAACAGTTTCCCACCAAGGGAACAAGCTTTAATGCACGAAAACTGTCTTTCTCATTCAAATGTACTCTTGGAGCAAATTTTCCTTTCTGACATGAATGCAAAGTCTTGATGGACAGGAGAGAAGATAGTGTCAAATAGAGACTCTACTATTCTAATGTAGCTCCTTATGTATTGGATATACTCCTTTCCCCACATCTGACTTATTTTCTTTATTTTGTAGCTATTTATGCACATCATTGACAGTGAAGTTTCCCCATTACCCTCCCATTTTAAACAACAGCAAAAATCTTTTGATGTTTGTAGTAGTTAATAAGGTGGTTCCTCCAGTGTGAGAATTGCTGCTTCGCTCCTTGGAATACATTAAGATGTTAATACATCTCGATCAATATGCAATGCTAAACAGTTCAGCGGAATTTCAAGTAGAGGCTCAGGCTGCTTGGTTACCATGGCAAACACAGTAGGAAATTCATGCCAAAGTTTGGAAACTAAGAAACACAAAAGAAAACTTGTAAACTGAAATAATCACTTCGGAGAGCAAATTTACTTGTTTATAATTTTTTAGAATTTGTTTCCCAAAGAATACAGTTTTAAAATCCTATTTTATCAAGCAAATCTTAATTGCCCGTTCAGAATTTTGTACAAAGGAGCTAATATTCACAAGCAGGGAAGAGTGAGATTCTTTGTTGGCTTGCCCTCTAACTGTAAGGCCATTGAGTGAATATAATAGCCTCTTGGAGACAGAAATTACTTAAATACTGTAATCAAGGTTGACATATTTTCAGTGTTCAGTGTCTTGTTTCACAGATGTGACTCAGTCCATCTCTCTAAACATTGTCTATAGTAATGATCATATGTATGTTAGATCATATGTGTATTGTCTAAATATATTAAATGATTTGTCTCTATTCATGATTGCATATATATATATAAATTATTTATGTATGTTAAAGATTTCACTGTATTTAATTCACTTTCCTCTAGGCTTACTAACTTACCAAGATCTGAATGCCAGTAATTTAATGGGGTGATGTTCAGTTTGATAGGTTCCCTGTGTAATCAGCTGTCTGTGGACACAGTATTTCATATTGCAGTCCTGTCAGTATGTTGTGGCAAAATCTGATACTATTGCATGTGACCTGCTGTACAGTTTTCCATAGGTGTGGTCACATGCAAATCAGGCAGTTATTTTTCTCTTTCTGTATGTAAATTAATTTGTATATTTCCATGCATCTTTTCCAAAGTCGCATCCCCCAAAGGGGAAGCAGCCATTTAGAAGGGCCAATGTGTGGCTTGGGAGAGGCAGTACTTTTCAAAGACTTCCTGAAGACCAAGGTTAGAGCTGGAGTTGGGCATTGCAGATGTGAGCACCTACTACCCTAACATGTGACTCCACCTCATCACTTCATTGCATAACCCAGATTGGAGATTATGGTAGAGAGGTGGAGGCTCAGGGAAAGCAGTTTAGCTTTGAGAAACTATGATGAACTTTCCCCTGCACCTGGTGTCTTGGGAAGGGAGCCTTGATGTTGTTATAACTGGGAAGTAGTGTAACTGGAACATGGAGTATTGGAGGTGATGGAAAAGGCAGTTTATGAAATGGTGCTCAGGAGTTCTTGTTATGAGTAGTCACTGTTATTCTGTGGGTTTTGCTGGCCTCTTTAAAAAGGGCTTACTGAGCACTTTGTAGTTAAAACAAAAGTAGAATTTGAAAATATCTGAAAAATTATACTAGGGTTTAAACTCAAAAGAGAGAATTTGGAGGCCGCAAGAGTAGAAGAACCATGCCATTGATTAGCCACAGTAAATAAAACTCCTTCATCCCACTATTTCTAATAGGTGGTAACTTACAGTTCTGTGGTAGATCTGTAACTTCATGAAAAGAAATAAAGGAGAAAAGCAACAGAAGTTGAAGGTTGACTGATTTGACTGACTAATTGGCACGAGGCAACTGTAAGAAACTTGGGAGATGCAGGTATGCTACTTGAATGAGCAGAAGTGTGGGTTCCCATTAATCTTTTGGTGGCACAGAGTGGAGGACAATACTTGAGTCAGTTTGGAGCCACTGCACGGAAAGAGGGGATTGCAATAGGTGACTGCCTTGACTGATTAATACTTGAGTCTCAATTTTTCTTTACAGTAAGAAATTGAGTGAGGAAGAATATTAGAAACAAATTTGAGTTAATCATATTGCATGGCCTAAACCAGTAGGTCCATCTATAATTGTTCACACGGGTCTATAAAAGTTTTTTATTGCAAATATATAGAGATATTCAGGGAAATGGTGAAAATTGTGACAGCTGAAAACTTTCATGGAAATACTGAGAAGGGCAGGACTGCTTATTCTAATAAGCAATGTAAGTGCTGTGTATATAAGGAATGTTACGTATCATTGTCTCTTCCTGGGAACAAGAAGGTGTTCAGTAAAATCAGGGGGGAACAAAATTCAGAACTGGAACTTTTTTCCACATAATTAACTTTATCAGAGTGTCGGTAATCTAAGTGAATAATGAACAGGAATTGGATGTTAAAGCAATCTGGCAATATTTGCAATTCTGTATAGTAGTTAATGCAAAAAAAAATCCTGTAAGGGTTATTAAACTTGCATATTTGCAATTTAAATGGCTTTCTGAAAGAAATCTAGGGTGGGCAGTAATCCATTAATGCAGCTGACTACATGAATTTACTTCTGGAACACATCTGCCCACTGTTGAAGAAATGGTAGTGCAGTAAAAAGTCCTGGATTGTGGTCTCGTTTGCAGTCCATGGTTATGAAGTATCTATGTGCCATGACTTATTAAATATGTCTTAAGTTTTAAGCTAATGAGGGGGAGACCCATATAAAAATGTGACCTGTCACCCATGTTTTATAAATAGCCCTGAGTGATCATTATTTTGAACTTAAAACTGCACAGTGAGATCTCTTTCTTACATATGTTTTTAAAAAGGGCTGAGTAGGGGGAGAAGAGGAGGAAGGTGTCTGCATCACATGCAAAACATACGTGATTCTGAATTGGGTTTTTGCTGGAGAGGTTTTTATCCTGCAGGCTGAGCTGCAGTTGAGTCAAAGTTCTGCAGACCAGCCACTAGGAAGAGACAATAGTGCTGATACCATGCCTTCTCCCTTCTTTCTATTAAAAAAGGGCAACTAATTGCTTAAACCAAAATAGAATATCTAATTCAGTTCATGTCTGTTGGGAATATGTGATACAGTGACTTTATTCAGAGTTGTTTGAGTTTAACCAGCCTGTTTACAGATTTAGTGTGTCCAAATGCATAACACTGGAGTCCAAGTTTCAGTTTTTATCTGAGCTGATCGTGTCATGAACTGACATCCACAATGAGGTAAACTTTGCAAAAGGAACTGTGGAATATTGCTTTTGTTAGCTGTTCTTCAGTGGGTTTACCCTTATTTAGAGGCTCAAAAACAAGTTAAAGCTCATATGCTCTTTTTCTCTCATAGTAATGTGTGAATCGAGTGCTTCCAGGGAGCAAAGGGAACAGGTTTTTTTCTGCAGGTGTAATAAAAAATTGACTTCATTAATTATGTGGAAACAAACACCTTCTGAAAAGTGAAGTTTCCAGTGTCATGTCACTTCCCTGAAGCTTTAGTGGTTTGATTATAGTGCAGCTGAGGAATGCTGGAGTTGCTTGGAGTGCTTCCAGTCTGCCTCCTGGAGTGAGCAGGCAGTTGGGTTTCTTTTGGAGACTGAGCTCTCGGACCTTGTCAGGATGTCTGGAGAGCTGTGCTGAGGGTCATGTTCACTAAACACTTTGGGCCTGACCTGACTCTTTGAACAGCACTGTCACAATTTGTGTGTTTTGGTATTCCACTCAAAAGAAACAATGTCAGCATAGGTGAAAATTTTACCAGATGAGTAACACCTTGAGTTGAAAATGCTTTAAGTTTCTAAATGAAAATTTCAGGGGCTTCAGACCTCTGTTGGGCTGTGATAGGTGCAGGTAGCAGCATTGTTGTCTGTTCAGAAGGCAGAGGAGGGATTTTTTTGTCTGGAGGGGTTCAAGACCTTGTTTTCATTTCCCTTAACCTCCCTGGCCTGCAGTAGCTCAACTGTGTTAATGTTCCTGTCCTGCTTTAGTGCCCTTTGCCCAGTCTTATAGACAAACAGAGGGTAAGTTGATTCTATATGCACCTGTGAAGTGAATGGGGATTTGCAAACACAAAAATTATTTTTCTTCTTTTTGGGAATTTGCTGTTCAGAGTTTTGGAACTCTTTTTAAATAAAAATGTCTAATTTTCCCAGGGTTATTGGTAGACCCGTGCTTTCACCTTAGACAACTTCCAGAAGAATGTGCTGATCTATACTGTAACCAGATAAATGTTTTGGTTTATAGCCTTACTAAAATGGAGGTAACATTGTTATGGTAAATTGTAAATCAAACTGTCCTTTATATGCATTCTTTACAAGGTTCATATCTACTTTCCTGATCTTGCCAATTGTATAACCATCGGTTCAGTTAATGTGACATAAATTTATTTCAAACCAGTGCGTGCTCTTTGCTCTGCCTGAGTGCTTAGAGCAATTTTTCTGGAAAAAGAATATGATTATTTTATTGGATCCTTCAGAAAACTACACTGATCTCTGCCTAAATAAGGATTTATGTCCGGTTATCTGGACTAGAGCTTTTCTCTTAATGTAGGTAGTCATAGTTGTCTGCTGTATGAATAAATATGGAAATCCTGTTAAGCAGTGCTTTTCTCCTTTCAAAAGTCATGTATGTCTTGTATGGCCCCAAGTGGGAATTAAATCTAGGAGGGAGAAGAATATCAAGTAGCTTCCTAAATTTGCAAGCAGCTTTGTACAGAATTGATCTTTAGGACTTTGTTATAGATGAATTGTGTGGAACTCTTGAAAAAAATTAGGTTAAATAAAATTACTTGGTGTCCCTGTTTTACTAGTTGAGCTGTTCTTACAGAGTATCCTAGAAACTGTCACATGCCTTAAGTGTTCCTGTTCAGCATTTAATCAAGTGCTTTGTTACTTATAAAAAAACCTTGTGCAGAGATACAGGAAACCATTTATGAGGAGCAGTGTTGCGAGTGACAAGCTATTGATGCTTCAGTTCACGGAGTTGAAAGATCAGCCAAATTTTGAAAGGAAAATGAAAAATGAAATAATATTTGAGTTTTACAAATGAGACTTTAATATAAAGCAGGTGCCTTGAATGCAGTGTTTTAAATGAAGACCTAAAATTTCCTTAGCATTAATGACTTTGCCAGGCTCAGAAGACACTTAAACTAGTCTGTATGTAAACACACAACACCTATTATGCAACCCTTAAAGCCAAGCACATCACTTGGGTATGGAAAAACATAATATATGTTTAAGAAACCTATTGCAGCTGTGTATAAATAGGGCAACTTTACAAATGGTGATTGTCTGCTGGCTTTTTACTGAATCTTGAAGAGAATTTATACTTTCATTTTCTTAGTTCCTAAGTGAAACCTGAGAAGTGGTCAAAGTAGTTTAAGTTTTCTTGGGGCTTCTGAAGTGTCCCTGAATGTGTATTCACTTGTACACTACCTGAAGAGTTTGTGAATCTGCAGGAGCACTGAAACTGATGAGTTCTTGCCAGACTTTTAACTTTCTACCAAGAAAGCCAAGTCAGCAGTCTCTCAGCTTATGTGCAGCTAAATTTGTAGGAGCCAGTTTGTTACTGACAGGCTGTGGCACTGTCAGCTGCACTGAAGAGTGTTTTGTTAGGGCTTTATACTTGCGGGAAGTGTTGCCGGGAGTTTCCGTTGCGTATCTTAATATAAACTAAGCAGAACTTTTGCTCTACATCAGTGTGTTTTTGTAGGGAAAGACAACCAGCTTTTTTCCTGGAGGTATTTTAAAGGAGCTTCCAGAAGTTCCTTTAAGACATAAACCAGACCTGTTAAGTAACCTGGGAGTGGCCATGTTGCTGCCTTGGTTGATCCTACGCTTAGGATGCCAGGGTCATTCAGGTAGGAAGGGACATCTGAGAGTTTCCAGTTTAACCTGCCCAAAGCAGGGTGAGCTGTGAGATCAGACCAGCCTGAAACAACAGTGATGTAACTATAAATTATTCTGCTGTTCGTATTAAATGATCTGTATTTGAGCTATTAAAAAATATCTGGAAATCTACTCCTTTGGTAATGAAGTAAGTAGATTTCCAGTGTAAAGTATTGAAACTGGTATTTCTATCAGAAACTTGTGTACAGAAACAATGAACAGACTTTACCAGAAAGTTCTACGAAAGTGCCTGAGATAATTCCACTTTCTTGTGTTCCTCAGCTTTCTCTGTCCTTTGTCTAGTTCCGCAGTGAGGAGAGGGAGACCAGCACAGACATGGAGGAGGAATAAACAAGCTGTAAGGGGCATTCTGGCCTAGTTTTCCCTGTTCTTGCTAATGCAGTGAGCAAGTCTGCCTGGGAAGGCCCTGCCTTATTCACCAGGAGATCCTGTAAGGCAAAGTACTGCAGCAAGGGTTGTTTTGCCTCTCTTTTTCCAGCTAGGTTTTAAAAAGCATTTGAGAAGCTCAATGAAATTCACTTAGTAATAATTCTAAGACTTGATTTCTCCTCTTCCACAGCATTATAACATTCATAGCCTCCTCAGATTGTTCTGTTTCTAGAGCAGGAACAAATAAATCCCTTGGCAGCAAGGTATTTGAGATAGAAGGCTACAGATAATTTGTGAATTCCAAGCTCCAGAAATGCTGGGGAAGTTGTTGTCAAAAGTATGTCATCTTGGTTCTGTGTGTCTTCTCCTTTATTGTGTGCTAGAGCTCTAAATACATAGCCAACCTGTAATCATCTGTTCAAGATCAATTAATTCTCTGGACAAGAGAGATCATCTTCAGAGGGGTTTTTGGCAGTAAAATTTTTATTAAATGGTTGCCCTCACTATTCTGTCTCAGTCTCACAGCTATGACCCATTGAGAGCTAGTCTTCTGGCAAATGTGGTATTAAAGACTATTAGGTTTCTGAAGGAAGCATTTTAATGACTACAGTTCTAATTAATTTATTGTCTTGGAGATATTTTTCATTTTGGAAGGAATTGTAACATGTATGACACTTTCATTCAAGCAAAATTTGCAGAAAGCTGCAAATGTAAGTTAGGAAAAGATACAGGAAGAAACCACATCTGTCAAGGAGTGTGATTAAATGCTGACTTGAAGTAATGTGATTCACTGTTTAGGCAATCTTGTTATGAAAGCTCTAAGTCTTGGATCAATAAAATGAATCTTGGGCAGATACTAATCTGACTCTGACCTTAGAATTACATACAGCTACAGAACAAAGGTTATGGTTGCCCATCCTAATCAGACATTTCAGACGTCAGAATCTGAAAACTTAAATACTTGCTTCAGACTAAGGTAACTTTTTTGGCCATTTTCTTCCCAATGTTATGTACTTGAAGCTGTGGTTAATATGTTCCATTTGACTGCCTTTCTACTGGAAGTCATAAATCTGGGGTGAACCGGCTACTGTTAGGCTGTTAGATTGCTGTTTTTTTACTTCCCTCCCTAGCCAGCAGAGTAGGAGTAATTTTGCTAAAATAGTGTGCTGTGAGAATTAACTACGTGAAACAAGGAAGTCCCCCCAAAAATTACATAGTTTGTCTTATTTCTGGAGTATGAATTCATCACAAAAACATAAATGGCAAGTTAGTCAATTTTTCTTCTCTGAGCAATTGTAAAGCTCTCTAATACACTTTTAATCTGCTCAGAGACAGGACTGGGAAGCTGTTGATGCCCAAGGTGCACCAATCTTGTCCAGCTGTATCACTGACTTTGTGTGTTGTGTGAGGTTCCTCTTGTTGTCTAATAACTGTTATTCCTCACTCCTTTGCCCACAGGGTACTTGCAGTACCCCTGTACAGAGGAACAGACTTTCAGTGCAGGTATCAGTTGGTCAAGGGACCAGTACCAGAGTCTTGATTAGCCGAGCTGTACTTCAGGGTTTGCACAGGTAAGGGAGGATGGTGCTCATTCACAGCCTTGCATTAGATGCCCCAGCCTTCTTTCAGTCGTGATTACAAAGTGTTGCTCTCATCATGAATCATCTACAATTGAGCAAGTTTCTCAAAGTGGACAGGCTGGAATAGTGCTGAGTGTTTTTCAGAAGAAAATCTTAAAGACGGTGGGACTGGAAGTGCATAAATAGCTTGATGCCAGCCCAGGCAGAGGTGGGGGTGCCTGGTCCTGTGCTTTTAACATCCATGTCTGGTAACACTTAATGCTAAGATCTTTTTGGTTTTTTGCAAAGTACGTCACCATTCTCATAGGAGGGGGCCAGTTCATATCACCTTGTTCCGTAAATACTGTCAAATCCTAGAATTTTGACAGTTAACAGATGCAGATCCCATGTAAGAGCTCTTCTCTGAGAATCACATCTTCCACAAAATAGCAAATTGACTTAGTGGTGAGCTAATGAAATGCTGAGTCCTGGGCATGATTGAATTTTTTAAGTGCTTTTCTTGTCCTTAGCAAAATCCTATAGCAACCTTCAGCGATGCAGAAATAAAGAAAATGTCTCCTAGTTCTTCTGCCCATTGATTGTGCTCTTTCAGTACAGACAGATCTAGACCAAAGGAGTACTTTTGTGCTTCTGGATGTGACCTATCTCCATGCGACAACTGTACTGTAGCAGTAACTTCATGTAAATAAAAGGCAAGGCATCCCTGTCAGTAGAAGCCTGGTTAATTCTGGGTTGAATTAGTTTATTTATACTCCATTTAAGTTCAGACAGATTCTCACTGCCATCTGGTTCCCGGAGAACAGCTAGAACAAGCACAGTGAAGCCTGTGCTTAGATTTAATTTATGAGAGTTTCATGTCTTGCTCTGTTACCACACAATTTCATAAGATGGGGAACTTGAGGCACACCACAGTTGTCGGACAACAAACCCAAAAGCTAGTGATATAAAACCTCAGTCAGACAGAAGAGCAAAGTATAGTTTGAGTGTGAACATAGCCACCTATTGATTCTTTGCTGCTTAAAGGCATAATGAGGATTTAGAAGAACCTGGGAATACCAATGTCATCTTTTGGCTGGGGGAGTATGTGGTTCTCTAGTCATTCAGGATGATTCAGGCTGGATTCTGTTTACTCTGGAACGGATCTTCTTTCTCAGGCATTGGGTCCTGCTGCCACCTTTGCCCAGAGGACACAACCTCGAGTCTCATAGGTTTGCTTTGATTCTGCATTTATTGGAGGTGTGGAGGGATGCATCCATGTATTTCCGTAGAATGGTCTTCCACATAGGAACACTACCTCAGCTTTGAGAGTTATCTGTTGACATCACTTGTTTTGTAGTGACAAAATAGGACAAGGAAATGTTACACAGTCTAAGGCACAGCTGCATGGCCTCTAGGATTTGATCTTTCAGCTTCAAATTACAGATTTACATCAGTTTGTGAATGCTCCATGCTAGGCATGCGCATTATCCTATGATCTCCCAGTAGAACTAGTATTCTATTTAATTTCTCCTTGAAGAGGTATTGGGAATATTCTTTTTTAGCTTGTAATGGATCTCTGGGCTCTAGAGGGTAACTTTTTAATCTGCTGACTTTAGAAGTTGTAATATATCATCTCATTTTGGAGTTTTCAAACAGGAGGCCGTACACCTGATTAAACTGCTTTATAATACCTGCTGTAAATGTAAGTGCAACTTCAATACTGTTGTGTGTATATGGTTATCATTCATATCCTGTCGTTAAATTTGCCTTGGAAATGGCTCACCTCTGTAGCTAGGTAGGATTTTTCCCTACTGACAGGTCTAGTTTCTCTCTGTGTAGCTGCATGCATACCAAGAATCTGCTGCTCTTTACACCTCATCCTCAAAGGTTTAATACACTGAGCAATTTTCTTTTATGTGAAGCTTCTCTACTTTCTCTTTTATTCCTGGCCTGATTTCCCCTGACTAAAAATACTGAAAAAGTATATATTAAAATTAGAATCCAAGCCCCAAATCGCAGCTACATCTGAGGCCTGTAATATTGTTGAGTATCTGCAGCTTTCTAATTACAGACTCTGAACCTCATAAATAGGGAGGTTAAAAAAACAAGGTTGAACTTGATGTATGGTCTTGCATATTAAATGTGCGGGGCTTAATCTCTGGATGATGAAAGATTTAGTTGTCTGTTTAGAAGTGATATGGGGATAAATGTGGGTGACACAACTGAGAGCATTTTAAATTGCTTTTCTGTTCCTTTTGATTCTTCTGACACTTTAGTGCTAGATCTTCTTTTGTTTATATTGAAGTTCCTCAGTTTTGTTAGCACTTATTTTGTCAGAGCTGTGCTTGAATTCTGTTTTCGGTGTCGGATGCACAATTATGTTGAAGCTCAGTGGGGTAAAATGTGTTTTATAATCGCAGTATCAGCAGTCACTGTTCCTAGAAAATGCTCTCCTAGGATCTGGTTAATTATTTTTGTAGCTATGGAGATTAAAGGATAAACTTACAGTTAAGAGTTGTGTGACTGAGAATATGCTGGGTTTAATGCAGAATTGGTTGTAGTCAATATTGAGAAAGCTGCTGCTAGGAAAGTAGAAGATACCTTGTCTCTGTGATGGAATGCCTCTTCTGGTAGGAGAAGCCTTCTGGGATCTTGAGGACTGGCAGGAGTCTTTGCATTGCTGAGTGGTTTTCACTGGTTTGTCACGTGCTGTAGTTGCAAAGGCAAGGGAAGCTATAGTTTGTAGCAAAATTGAAAAACACAATTATTGCATAATATAAAGAGAGAAACCTTCTGACAAGGTCTTGAATGTCTTTGATAAATACGAAACTGCTTTTTAAAGTAGGGTTTGGGGACTGCGTAAGTTGTTGCTTAGTATAAATATTATTTTCAAATGGATCTGATTATGTGCACACATTGTGATAAACTGTCTTAATTCTGTTTGCTCTCTTTGCAGGCTGCGGACTTGAGTAAACCAATAGACAAAAGGATATACAAAGGAACACAGCCTACATGCCATGACTTCAATCACTTAACAGCCACAGCAGAAAGTGTGTCTCTTCTAGTGGGCTTCTCCGCAGGCCAGGTCCAACTTATAGACCCTATTAAAAAAGAAACTAGCAAATTATTTAATGAGGAAGTAAGTAGAAATCTTAACATTGTTGCATGTGCTGTCTCTGTGATATTGAAGTTCCTAGGTTTTCAAAGTTCTGTAGCTGGCTCCGTTTGCCTGTATAGCTTATTGTGCAGTCGCAGCCTTTATTTTTCAGCTGTTCCATTGGCTTGGAGCAATGACACAAAAATGCTACTCATGAAGGCATCTTGTGGGGTTTAAGATGAAATAAGGACTTTCTAGTTTGGGTAGTACTGTAACTAGAGTTGGTGGCAATTTACTAATGGAAATAAGGTCTACAAATCCAAATGTTGCTGTGTGTGCCCTGCAGTCAGCTGTTGCTGAGGCTTCTGGTTGCCACTGCAGAGGAAACATTTAAGCCCCTACTTAAATAAAATATTATCGTCAAAATATTAAATAAGCTTAACTCACTGATTTTTATGGTCAGGACACTACAGTGGAAGCTACTTGTATGGAATTCATAAAGGCTTGCCTGGAGTAGGGTAGGATATCAAGCTGAGTGCTTGAGAAGAAGCTGGAGGCTTATGAGGTCTCAGTGATGTTCCTGAAGGAGATTCTCCATCTGCTTCTTCTGCTGCTATGCAGTAAGGAAAGATAGGAGGAGTACTGTGGGGCCCACTAATGCCAAGTTACAGGACCAGTGGCTCTGCTTATCTTGTAGGATTTGCATTCTTAGAAGAGTTAAGTGTCCGGGTCCTAACAAGGAAAGAAATTTGGTAACTGGGACAACATTTGACGGCATTTTCTGCAGGGGATATGTGATGCAAATTTGGGTGGTCTGGGGGAGGTGATTTTCTTTTGGGGAAGTAGTCTTTTGCCCCTTTTGTGTTTTAATCCACCTCTGGAGAGATGTGCAGGTCTCTTGTTTGTTTGTTTGTGGGATTTTTGTTTTTCTTTTTAGAAGTTTCAAATCTGGATTAGAACTTTACAGATGAAGTTAAGCCTTGCACAGCTTTCAAACTGAGCAGATTTATCTTTGCTGTCTCAGAGAGAGGTGTTGCCTTGCCCCTTCTTCATGCAAAGAACATTGAAATATTGTTCTCAATGGGGATGTTTTATAATTAGAACTAATTCCTCCTCAGCTTTCTAAATGTAGCTACATGTAGATCAGAAAAGGGGTGTTTTTCTTCTTACCTGGCCTCATCCCAACTGCTCTGTCTCTCTGCTTGTGTTGAGTTGAAAACAGTGCTGGAGAATCTCTTAATGTTACATGGAGTACTCTGTTGGTAGAAACCTCTCTAAGTAGTTGAAGTGTTAATTTTAGCATTGTCCTAACCATCTCTCCCCCCTTCCCCTCCAACTACAACCTGATTTATTCCTGTATCATAATAGTGTATGTATTAGAAATGGGAGCAGAAATACCTTGAACAGCTAGTTTCATATCACAAAGTAGTTCCCACTCTTGTAGCTGACTGGAGTTGCCTTTTGTCTGTGCTGTAGCCAGGTTACTTCACTGTGGTGGCAATATGTCCTTTGACTGGTGGAAGCTTAATTGAGGTGATCTATTTTCTACCAAGCTCCATAAGGATTTGCCCAGTGCTACCAAAGCTACATACACAGGCTGCATTTAAATGGCAAATTCTTGTCTCCTGTATTGGCCTTATCTGCAGTTATAACCAGCTCTGATAAAACTCTTACATATTTTTAATCTGTCAGTTACAGTATTAAAGTTTGCCCTGGAGGTGTTTCTAAATTCTGGCTCGTATTTAAAAGACATTACAGAGAAACACCAGTAAGCACTGATATTTGAGCCAGTTCATTTGCTTCAAGATGAAAGTGAATATATAGTATTTGAGAATAAACATTTCTTCACAAGGTGATCTAAGTGAGTGCTTACATCATTCAACAGATCTATTGCTAGAGGTAATAGAATTCACCACGTGTCCTGTTAGTAATTTGGTAATTCAGGTAGCCCAAAGCTCTGTTTGGACTATCACCTCTGACAGCACTTATCATATGTGATATGTGAAATAATTCAACATGTTACAACACAGAAGGTTGTGTTGAACATAAAATGCAACAGTCTTAATGTAGTTTTTCTTGTTATTCTTCCTATTTTTTTTAATTCTATTGATATAGAAGACAATAGGGACTTGAAAGGCTGAGGTGAGTGATACTGTGGCTGCCTGCCTAAATCAGTCTATCAACAGTGGTACTCCTTCCAGCTGTGTTGAAATTAAACCATGGATATTTTCTTTCTCACCAAACTAGCCAAGTATGCCTCACAGATTCAGTTGTTTCTGGGTGGTAGTTTTATTACCAAACTAGCCAGTTGTTTCTTTTCACCTTATTTTTTTAATCCTTTTTTAAATTTAAACTGAAGCCTTAAACTGCATTTTTTTCCTAATAAACTTTCCTGCATCTGTGTTGCCAAAGCTCTTTGTCAAACCTTAATACATATTCCTCAATTGGCTCAGTTTTTTCAGTCCTTTGTGGCCTTTGCCTGTAACTTTGTCCCTTCAAGTTCCTTCAGAACATGACTACCAAGATAATCTTGGCTTGTCTTTTTGGCTGGGGACTGAAGTTCCTTCACTTGGCATTCTTTTCCTAACTGAACATAAGCTCCTTATCCCACATGCCTCCCTGATTTACTGATACTGCCTTCAGTCCATTCTTGTAATGCATTTGCTAGTCCTGCTGGCTGCAGGCCTTGCTTTGTTGTGCTGCAGAACTTTGTGAGCCCAGCTGAAATCTTATAAAGCTTCTGAAAGTTATAACTTCAGAGTTTTTTATCTTCCTGATGAATTTAAAGCTCTGCTACACATCAGCTTAAAGTCTCTCTGCATCTTGTCTCCTTGAGTTGATCTGTTCTCATTGCAAATTGCAATTTTGCACAGCCTCCTTGCAGTGCCTATCAGGTTTGAAGTTTTTCTCTAAAGTATTTAGGATCAAGTAGCCCAACGTGATTATGGATGTCAAATGCCATTTTGGGTATAAAAGTTGAACAGTTGCTCTCACAAGTGGAGGTTGTATGTCAGAATGAGCTGATTTAGTAGAGGAGAGCAAGAAACTTTGCATTTGTGTTGCCATATGAGCCAGTGAGAAGACCTGTGCTGATGTTCCCTCTCTTTGTCTTCCTGGTGTGTACCAGGTAAATTCCTGTCTAATTTCTGATATCATCTTTATTGAGACTGGAATGGTCTCAGTGGTATCAGTGAACACATGACAAACTGTTTAAATATCGCAGAATCACAGAACGTGTTACTTTAAAGCTGCCAGATTTGAAGGAAATTTGCCAGATTTAGTTACATCTCTCATCTCTCAAATACAACATAGCAAATTTAACAAATGGTAAATTCCAGGAGATAGACTTCCTGGTTTTACCCTGAGGTTTGACAACAGCTAAGGTATAACCTAAAATGGCCAGGTGCTGCCTTCCAGTGACAGTTACAGGCCCAGAATAGGTAACACTCAAGGTGGGATCCATTAGTTTTAGGTTTTCTGTGTGTCCCACAGCATAACAAGGTTTTTCAGGGATTCTTTTTTCTTTTTTGTAAGGCTTTTGTAAGTTGTTCTGGTATCCCTAAGACTGTATTTGCATTCTTGCCTTTTGTGTAGTTCAGCTCTTCTTTCAGTTTATAATCAGTATGCCAAATACAAATCTTGAATGTGCTTGTAAAGAATTATTTGTCTGCAACTTGCAGCTGAGTGGTGCCATGGCCAACTTGGTAAGTTTTAGAAGTCCACCAGAACTGCACTAGCAAACTCAAGGAGTCAAACCTGACCTCTCAGTTCTTGGAACATTGAAGACACCGTGACCAGGAATGTTTGTTTAATGTGTGTTCATTCCTCTGCAATGATGGACTCCATTAACATGGTTTGCTCTAATGCAAACTGCTTAATCAGGTGGTAACAGTATTGACAGGTCCTTGGCTATTGAAAGAAAAACAATCAGAGGGTGGGGATTCCAAGGTGAAGAGTATATGGTGCTTTCTGAATTCACCAAACCATGTGCATTTACCTACTGGCTTTCCAGCCACATGATAACAGGGTCACTGTGTATGTAGCCTTTGCTCTCTGAATCAGCTGCTGGAGGCTCCTAAAGCCTCTCTTTTTTTTTTCAGAGGTTGGATTTTATTTGTGATTTCAGATAAAATCAGACCCTGAATTTACTGCTGTTGATTTGTAACCTGTTTGGTGTATAATGCAGATGGGTAACTGCCTTTTTTCCCCTTAGCTTGTTCAGTGTTTCCCTGATTCCCTTTCATGTTCTTCAACCTACACAGGGAAAAATAAGCTTAAGAGCACTACCCTTAGATTCATAGCAACAGACTAGCTTGATGGAAATGTGGTCTTTGTGAAATGTGACTGAACCATAATAATAACCTTTGAAAGTACTTTGAAAATAATTTCCTCTTTACTGCCTGATAAGTTTTTGCAAATACAGTATCATAATTCCTGTCTAGCAAGTTGAGTTCACTTTAAGTATTATTCCTCGTCCCCCAGAAAGCTCAGATTTACAGTTACTAATGGAAACTTTAATTTTCAGACTTTCTGATGTGTATCTTCTTTGTTTTTCACAGAGACTAATAGACAAGTCCAGAGTAACCTGTGTAAAATGGGTACCAGGTTCGGAAAGCCTTTTCCTAGTAGCTCATTCCAGTGGCAATATGTACTTGTATAACGTGGAGCACACTTGTGGTACCACAGCCCCGCACTACCAGCTACTTAAACAAGGAGAGAGTTTTGCAGTGCACACTTGCAAGAGTAAATCCACAAGAAACCCTCTGCTTAAATGGACAGTAGGTGAGGGTGCCCTGAACGAATTTGCCTTTTCCCCTGACGGGAAGTTCTTGGCGTGTGTGAGCCAGGATGGTTTTCTTCGTGTGTTTAACTTTGATTCGGTGGAATTGCATGGTACAATGAAAAGCTACTTTGGAGGACTGCTGTGTGTGTGCTGGAGTCCCGATGGGAAATACATAGTGACAGGCGGAGAGGATGACTTGGTGACAGTCTGGTCTTTCGTGGACTGTCGAGTCATAGCGAGAGGCCACGGACACAAATCGTGGGTCAGTGTTGTCGCGTTCGATCCATATACCACTAGTGTAGAAGAGAGTGACCCGATGGAATTTAGCGGAAGTGATGAGGATTTCCAAGACCTCCATTTTGGCAGAGATCGAGCAAATAGCACGCAATCTAGACTATCCAAAAGGAACTCTACAGACAGTCGTCCAGTAAGTGTTACGTATAGATTTGGTTCAGTAGGCCAGGACACACAGCTCTGTTTGTGGGATCTTACAGAAGATATCCTCTTCCCCCACCAACCTCTCTCAAGAGCAAGGACACATACAAATGTCATGAATGCCACAAGTCCACCTGCAGGAAGTGGTGGAACTAACCCGGGAAGTAATGGAAACAGTATCACAACACCTGGAAACTCTGTACCCCCTCCTCTTCCACGATCAAACAGCCTTCCACACTCTGCAGTCTCAAATGCTGGCAGTAAAAGCAGTGTCATGGATGGTGCCATTGCTTCTGGTGTTAGTAAATTTGCAACCTTATCGCTACACGATCGGAAGGAAAGACACCATGAAAAAGATCACAAGAGAAACCATAGCATGGGACATATATCTAGCAAGAGCAGTGACAAACTGAACCTAGTTACTAAAACCAAAACGGACCCAGCTAAAACTTTGGGAACACCTCTCTGTCCCCGAATGGAAGATGTTCCCTTGTTAGAGCCTCTTATCTGTAAAAAGATAGCACATGAAAGACTGACTGTGTTAATTTTTCTTGAAGACTGTATAGTCACTGCTTGTCAGGAGGGATTTATTTGCACATGGGCAAGGCCTGGTAAAGTGGTAAGTTTTAATCCTTAATGCTGCATCAAAGAACTAGAACTCTGAATAGATAGTTTTCTTGAAATATAAATGAATGTTGAATATAAAATTTCTTTATGCTTAATGTAAAAAAATATCCTCAGAGCCATACTTTTGGATACTGCATGCCATATTTCTGAATGATTTGAAGTGTCTTGGATACAATTATTTAAGTATAGTTGCCTTCCAGCAGAAGAAATAAATACTGTGCATCTAAACTATTGATCAGTGTTCTTATACTTAAGCATAACCACAATATGGTGAAAGCTATTTATGTAAAAATTGAAGTAAAACCTGTCAAACACTAAAATAATTATAATCCTTCTAATGTTTTCTACAAAATACAGCACTCCCAATGAGAGTAGCTTATGAAAAGCTGCTGCATTTAAGTCTAATGAGAAATGTGAGCCTCTGAAAAAATTAAAACCAAAGTGTTTTATTCCTCCATACTTTTCTGTGGTGGCCTGCCATTAATGTGAAACCACTTCTTCGTAAAACATCAGGCATTTTATGCACAGATTTGTGAGCCCTGTACTGACTGTAGCTTATGCTCTTGAAATTGTGGATCAGTATTACCAAGAAACTCTAATTTTAGCCAGGTCTTTATTTATGTATTTAAGTTAGAGAAAATCTGCAAGCTTTCTCTGAGTAGTTTCAGTGTTCTGTTCCTGTCAGGTTTGAGGCAATTCAGTCATTGACAAGCTCGTGCTTTTGATGGCACCTGTTCCATCAGTTGAACCTACATTAAAATCTATTACTAGTTTTAACTCTTGTTGTTATTGCACTTGGAACACCTATAAAACTTTATTTTTCTTCTGTCCAATGTATCGCAAGCTAAATTTTAATGAAGCTAAACGTGGTGGTTCTTTTGTTAAAAAGTACTTTGTGCTACAGTAGCTCTGTCTGCCAGCAACAGCTCAAAGGAATACAGCTATGAAAACATTACCAGAGTCGGTCTAGTAGAAAGGACCATTATTTCTGTGAAAATTTCTGAAAGGGGATGTAGATTATCACCTGAAGTAAAAGAAATGATCTGGTAATCCCTGAATATTTCCACATTGGGCAACCTAAATGAAAATCTGTTGTTCATTAGGTTTTTAACCATTTGCTCCATAAATCTGACTTGAAATGGAGGTACTGTATATGCTTAGATACCACATCTTCATTGCTATAAACTTGCAAGTGAAACTCAATAATTTTTCTTAAAACTGTTAATATAATGTAGGGTTTTCTGAGATGTTATCAAATTTGTCACAACATAGGTATGCATAGAGAGCTGTGTCTGCTCTGCATCATAATGCATATTTAAAGGTTGAATCTAAAACTAAAAATTGTAAACCCTTTTCTGGGGAGAAGAGAGGAGGGTGTTACCTAAAAGTATTTTTTTCCCCGAGAACTACAGATCCAGCTTCAATTAAAAAAAAAGAGCACCCCCTTGAAATACTAAACTGTTTAAAATGTTTCTCCTAAATGAAAGTACTAAAGCAGTTATACTTTTGTGACTCAGTGCACTTCACATCCTATGAATTAACTTTAGGTGCTTACAGCAGTGCCTCACATTGCTATTGTGAGCTGTATTTTCTTTTTGTTCTAAAACTCCTTTGCATACAACTAAACACTACATTGTTACATTTATTTTCAGTGGTTGAGGTGGGTTTTGTTAGACTGAGTATAACTAAAATATTTTTGTGTATTGACTTTGATTTGGAATATGACATTTCAAATATTTCAGAGATAAAGTATGCAGTACCAAAAATCAGGATTTATGTATTGGCCAATATGGAAAACTTTAATTACAGGTAAGTAATTTTCATGCTGAAGTTATCACTTTCAAAATTAATATATTGCACACTGATGTAAATGCCATATTGTTTAGGATGTATTTACTTAGACATTTTCAAATTAATTTGTTTTTCTGATTTCACTTGCATTTCTAGTGAGCTCACTCTGCTGGTAAAAACTAAATTTTGGTGGCATGTTTACAGGGCTTTGATAGGAAAATACTTGTGCCAGAAGGACATTATGAGCATCCTTTTTGTTTATAGGAAAGCACTTAATTTTATTTAATGAGAATTGTCGAAGTATAAAACACTCATGGTGATGTCTTTCTTACTGGGTTATATACCATCATTTCTGTTTCACCAGCTGTTTTATCTTAGGCTGTCCCATTACTCTGGGGTTTAAAGTTGCTATTTCCAGTCTTCCTTTGAAATATGGGTCCCCAAATGATTTCAAAACTGTCACTTTTTTTGTCTGCCAACTCTGTAGAGGGAAAGCCTCTGAATCTTTCTGCTGCTGCTTCCATCATTGCCTCAAAGGGCCTTCATTAAATTGATGCCACTGCCAGCCTAAAGAAAGAACTGGATGGAAAAGTGAAGGAGGCTTGTGGTGTCTAATGTAATTTCCATTGAGCCAGTGCTACCTTTCCCTCTCATTTCCAATATCCATCAAAAGACGTGCTGAATAATTGGACAATGTATGACAAGTTCTGTTTATTTTTCTGGTTGGGCTGGTGCTGCCCTGAGTGGCAAATAAATCCAGAAGTGTCTCTTCAGCCATGATCCTTATGGTAGTCGATAGGCTGTACAGTGCTGACAGTGTCCTGGCAGTTTGTTTATAAACTTCCCAAATTACTGCTTCGTTGTCTACAAAATCATACCTTGAGCTTCCTCCTGGGAAGGGCCGTTCTTGCACAGCACTCCCAGAACTGCTCTGTGAAATCCCAGTCAGTGAGGAGACGTGAATGGCAAAATTCAATTAGAAACAGGTTGGATGAGGCTTAAGGTTCATGAGTTTTTAGTCTCATTTTTTGTTAGCCTGTTTCTGTGGAATAAGGTTCAGGGTAGTGATAAAAATAGGTTGTCTTAACAAGAGTATGAACTTTTCTTCTCAACATGGTGACAATTAACTGTCATCTCGCACCCCTGTCTTTCCCAGGCCCTGATGGGAAACCTAAATGGGATTACAGGACTGTTGGATAAATGTGAAAATGTAGCCAAAGGATTTTAAAGGAACCAAGGCAAACTTTGTGTGTTATCTTTGTAGCTGCTTCAAACTGAATTATAGGATATGCAAAAGCGGTTAAAAAACCCCAACAAAACTGACCCACAAACCCTCAAAAAAAACAAAGTGGTACCTGGATATGCAAAACAACTTTTCTCTGAACGTGGTGGTCAGAGGCACTACACGTGTGATTTCTGTATTTGACTTTAGAATTGACTATTCCCTGTCTCGTACAGCAACTCCATTTTATGTGAATGAAAGTTGCTGATGAGTCTCCTGTGTGAGAAAGCTCAAGGTAAGATTGTCCAGAAGCACCCCCAGCTGAAATGGCAGTGTATAACCTAGCAAGAGAAACATGCTACCACTTTGTAAAACAAATGCACATGGAATTTATTTATTTGACTTATTGTACAGGAAAACTTAGACTTAAATTATAACATCCTTGAATTTTCTAGTTAACTACAATTGTAGTACAGTATCATGTTTTAGTATGACTTCTGTTTTAGTGAAAGTACTTAAACATTCATGTACTATATTTGAGTGAGACGAGCAGCTATACATACTAATTCTTCCTCAGTGGAAAGGAGCATTTCATCATTACAATTGAAGTTCAATTGCTGGTATTTAAGTACTATCAAATAGATTTCTTTCAACGTGATACGGTATCTGTATAAACTTCAGGGATGATTCTAGTAAAACTGAAACACAGCTATACGACTTCAGGTTACCATGCTAAAATTTGAAGCTTTCTGTAATGTGCATAATAGCAAAGTTGCACATGGCCTACCCGCATTATCAGGGTGAATTAAGCCTAGTACACTGGTGTGATATTTATAGCAAGGTATGTGTGTGCGTGTGTGTGAGGAGGTGTGACTATAGTGGCTCCAGTAAAGCCAGGAGAGATCATAACCCTGTAAAGGCTTTATGATTAGGATGTCTGCATTAGGAAATAACATGACTTTTACTAAACACTTCTAGACAACCCGTGTTCTGAATTATCACCTCTTAAAATTTGAGTGTGTACTTGGAATGACTGTATATGTCTGCCCCTTTAACAACATAAAGCTACTAAATTAATATTTAAAATGCTGGCCTGCTTATGTTACAATAATAAAATTTGTGTCAGTTAATTTACTGTCAATTTACATGTAAAGATTAAACTATTTTTTCTGCATTTTATGATTCTGTATACTGGAGTTTGTTAAAGATTGACATGTTAGGTGATACTGTACAAAATTGTATTGACTACCTTTAGTGAAAATCAAAAGTAAAATTCATATGTATTTCCTTTTTACACTTCCATCTAATTTCTTGACAACTTGAATAAATTTCATAGAGCCTTTCTAACATGAACTATTGTTAATTTAACTGTTGCAATAATTAAGCTTTAAGAAGTATTGTTGGTATATTTATAATTTTAAGAAGATCATGTTTGTTTCATACTGCTTATTTTTAGCTGTTCTATTGTCACTGTTACAGCTGAAGAACTTTACTAAATACTTGACATTACAAAATAACTTGCTGGGGTTGTCCTCTGTATACTGATGTTAAATAAAAATGTGTGATTGAACTGTAAATGTAGATAACTTTCAATAGTCCTTTCCACATTTGAGTTTTAATTTATCTTGCAGTCCTTAGGTGGTCTTACGCTATCACACTGTGCTGAACAAAAGGCCACAATGAAACTGTTAACTTGCCATGTTTAAAGTAAGAAGTGGATCACATCTGTAACCTCTGAGTAACTGTTTCACTCCATCTCCAGACGATGCAGATGTTTTGATGTTTAAATCTTGCTGACAAGGTCATGCCTCATGACAGCTATTTTTTTATGACTAGAGTAACGTGTAACAGAATACTTACAAAACCCTCTTCCAACTTTGGTTCAAACTCGGACACGGATGTGTTTAGATTCTCTCTGCATACCTGTCAGGCAGGAGCTGGGGCAGTGTTGTTGTTCTTTCTGGGACTCTACAGGAGCTCTTTCTTCTATGGACTCTGGTGCAGGGTTTGTTCTTGATTCCTCCTTTGGATCTTGGTGTTTACCTAGTGAATGCTGAATTTATAGCCCTGAGGATGTGGCTCATACAGATGATTCAAGCATTCTCTGCCCTGAAAAACTGGGGCTAGTCTAGAATTAAACTCATCTGAACTAAAATTCGATTAGTATAAAACTCTGGCTGCAAAATTACTTGGAGCCAATTTAGATGAAGACTTAAGATGCTGCCCTTCCCCCTGAGGGACATGGGATTGTGTCACCCTTGCAGTAGTGGTTCTGTGTTAAGTGATGAAAGAGCCAAACAACTTATATTTACTGAAGTGTTTCAAAGGAATTTTTCAGGAATTTCATTGTAAAAGGGTTTTACTTTGGGCCCAATCTGACAGAGAGGACTCTTGTTTGTCTTTTATCCCAAAATCCTCTGTAGACTAAAGCTGAGGGAATATTCTTCCTTACGTGAACTTGAGAACTTTGTGGTACTTCAGAAGGCATTGATTGACCACGGTCATGTTCCAGATGTAGAACACAGATGTATATTTAAGAACAGGTGCCAGTAGAGGAACAAAATGCAATCTGCTTGAAGGCTTCTGGGAACAGCCAGTTAGATCAAATGATGCAAGATCTGGTTGGTCAAACCAGTTCCTCAACACTCCATGTGAGCCTGGAAAAACCCAACTTCCACAGGTTTTGTGGTCGGAGGAGATACTTGGCAAAAAAATGTCTTGGAACACATCTTATCTAGTGTTGCACAAACTTCTCAAGGAAATAACTTGTATGATAGTGTTATTTTCTGGGGTTTGAAGCTGGATTTTTTTTTCCCTAAGGTTTTCCCTGGTTTATCTTAATTTCCTTATTTTCTAATCTGAAAATTTCACACCTTTACTACCTAAATGAAGTTTAAGGTCCTATTGTTCAAACCAGGTCAGGTTTTTTGCTGGCAAAAGCCTGTTTGCCTTTTCCAGCACACAAGTACTTTTTTTCTTCCCTCTTGGACTTGCATATCTTCCATTCACCGATCATATATTATTCCTGATGTCATCTTGCCTAATACCACTGGTTTTTAGTTAGTCTGCTGGTTTTCTACCAGCCTTGACGTTGCTTTTTGTCAACAATGAACAAAATGGCAATACAGGTCTGTTAGGAGAAAAACTCCTTTGTGCACCCAGAAGTTGCAAGTGAAATCTTGAAGCTCCTACAGTCTTTTATAAGGTCCGGTGTCAGATGGTTTAAGCATTTGTAATTTTCTGTAATACTATTAGAACAAAGGAAAAAAAGTAACTGGAAGACAAGTAATACATTCCATTTAGTGAACACACAAAGGAGGTCTATAGGTGATAGGTGTCAGCTTTGCTGTATCCCCCTACCTCCCATACAACTGTTTGTATCATACTATGTGAATGTTCATCATGTGCTTTCCTGAGCATTCTCAGGTAAGCAGTTTTATCTCCATTAGAGATTAATACCTGAGTTAGTGAGTATGTGCAGCTCAGAGACTTTTAAGCAATGCTGATTCATTTGGATAAGAAACTGTTGGAAATTTTGGTCATGCAAACCTTAAAACCAGTACAGCTGATTTGACTACAGAAATTTAAAAAAAAGTGAGGAATCTCATTCTGTTTTTGGCATATTATTGCTCAAATACTGTAATGGATGTGGGCATTTGTCAAGCAAAGGTCTCAGTCTTTGCTAATTACTCCAGGAATATCACAATTCTGGACAAGAGTAAACTACCCATGGAATATTTTTCAAATAATAAATTCCCATTATTTCATATACTGGCAATATTAGAAATGGTTTAACAAATCAGTGCCATTTTTTAATGGGCATTTGTTAATTCAGCCATGTTTTAATTGATTTAATTGCATTAGTGAAGTGTACTGTGAGACTGGGTTTTTTTAACATTGGATTGTTTGTTGCATTGGACCCTTTGTTTTTTCTACCTTTTTATTTCAAAACAGAATAGAAAGAGGAGCAGAGTTTGACATCCAGCACATTCCACAGAGCCAGGGGAGCTGTTTCCCCGAAGGAGTGTGCTCCTGTCTGTGGCAAAGGGAGTGTGTGCCGAGAGCCCTCCATGCCCTTCCCAGATCCTGCTCATGTGTCCAAACTTGTCGTTTATTATCTAGATTAGTGAAACTAGACATGATTGCACCTTTGGCTCCAATTAAATATGTTCTAATTTAAACTAAGAATATACTAACTTACGAGTTACTGTTGACTTTTGTCCTACTTAGAAGTATTGTAATGTCTTCCTGTTGTTTTGTTTTGTGAGGTTTTTTTGTTTTGGTTGGTTGTTTTGGGTTTTTTTAAATGCAGCAATTACTGATCTTTTATAGGATTAGTTTCTGTTGTGAAACCTTTAGTTTCATGTCTTTGAGAAAAGCCCCCAGACTTTTCTCTGGAGCATATGTGGAATTTTAAAGAACATATCCCCCTACTCCCCTGTCCCAATCTCTTGAAGGGGGAGGAGGGTTTGTCAGACCACAGCTATGAGTGCCCTGAGCCTCCGGTGCAAAGGACCTCCCCATATTTGTTAGAGCTTCTCATTCCTACGTACACAAACCTATTTTTACCAGATGTGTGAAGTCCTGTGTGTTTCAGGAAGTCAGGGAATGCAGGGATAAACATGGATAGGCCTTGCAGCTGGTGGTGAAACAGCCTGTGCTCAGCACTCACAGCTCTGACTGGCTTAGGAAAAGTGACACCACCCTCTGAAAGCTGCATTGTCCCACTGAGATGGCAGATGGGATGGCACCCACTTGGAGGACCCTCTCCCAACTCTGAGCTTGGGATGAACATTGTATCAAATTCTTGCTTTGAATCTCATAACCTTTCCATTTCCCATCCCTTGCGAGAGCCACATGCTGACAAAAGAGCACTACCACTAAAGTTCCAAAATTGTTTTGAGCAACCTCTTAATTTGTTGGTGCTGCTTTCCCAGTGGGATCTGTTTGTCACTAAGCCTGAAGCTGCTGCACTGCACAGCAGAGCTGTGGCTGCTGTGCCTCTGCTCCTCCATGTTCCTGTCACAGCTCTTAAAATGGGGCAGCTTCTCTTCCATCTCTTCCCACCTGGTTGACCAGGCTGGGTGGTTCCATCACAGCAAGCACTGTGCTCTAATGGCTTTATTCTTTCCTTACAGGCAGGAGCTTTTTATATTTTTTAAAAACCCTAGCCAGTGTTATTCCAGAGAACACAGTTACAACTGTGCTAGTCCCACATCCATTGTATTACAGACTAGACCCTTACAGGGGAACTTTTTTGTCAAAACAGTAACTTTGAGCCCTCACTTGCTTTTCTAATGTTGTTTTCTAAAGTTTCCTGATACACCCAACATTGCTTCTTTAACCAGCCTTGCTTGGGAGACTCTGGTATAATGGCACAATTCTGGGGAATCTTTGTCGTTTCTCAGGATGCACCCAGAGCTCTCACCATTTTTGTGAAACTTCTGTACCTAAAAACCAAATTCATATTCTTGCTTTCCTTGTATGACCATCTGAGATGTCTTCTGAAATTAAGTATTTGGAAGAACTCACAGACTTTCTGGTCTCTCCCATGGGAGTGAAGTTCTGGACAACTATTGTAGCCTAATCCAAGTTTTAGGCAGAACTTGCCAAGGGTTTTTCATCTGCGGGAGGATATTGATCTTACTTCCACATCGGTGTTCCTCTGGCTCACCTGCTCAGAGTTGCAGAATTAATTCAGAGCAAGGACTGAAATAGAGGGAGTTCCCAGGACTCACTGAAAGCCATCTGCCCTGCACTGCTGCTCCTTAAAGCACGGAGCATTTGTGGCCTGGGAGGTGAAACCAGCACTGACTGCTTGTTCCTGCATTTGGAACATGAATTCCAGGGTGGCTGGTAGTTACAGAGAATGAGGCACCACACTGAATTTCAGTATGTGCTGCCAGTTTCTAGAGGAATTCTAGGAAAATGAATAATTCTTCCTTTTGTTTCCCGACAACTGCTTGTGTTACAGTGTAAATCCAATCCGGGAATAGTGGGTATTTCTCCCTCTCTGTAGTGTGGTTATGAGCCTGTAGAAAAAGACTTGATATTATGCCATCCCTAGTGCTTCCTGTGTGCTTATAAAGCACATATTTGCATATGAACAGTTTGGATTGCTGATTTATTAAGGACTGAAAATAATACCTTTAGATGTCTTTTTCCAGGGTACTTTGAAAGTTGCTTAGTGGATGTAATCTGGCAAGAAAGACCTTCCAGTTGCTACTGGATTTAATAGACTTGTGAAGAATGCTTCAGTAATGAACTGGAGAGTTCTGATTCACCCTCGTCACTTCCCAACAAAACTTTCTGGGTAAAAAACTTCAGAAGTGCTTCAGTGGCTTGTTTGCTCTAAAGTTCTGCCTTCTTTCACCATCCAGTCCTTAACTAATAACGAAGAAACTTCTTGTTCTTGTGAAATATGCAGTGTCTTTGCACAACCTGAATGTTGAGTACAAAGAAGCAACCCATTTCAGTCTACCTCAACAGTGTTTGAATCACAAACCCCCTGTATAAACAAATAAAGTGTTCAAGTTCCTTCAGGTGAGATCTATGGAGGGCACCAAATTGTGCCACATCCTTTATTATAAATATATATAAAGTGGAATGTGTGCACACGTACATGGACAGAGTCTGCTATAAATCCTACAAACTATCCAGGTTCATAGCCTGCCTGGACTGGTAGATCAGATGGCTTTTTAAAAGGAAGGGCTTTTGTTTTAGTAGAAACCTGATGATTTGAATTCAGCCAGTCTGGCCCTTTTCCACCTCTTGTGAGGTCAGGGTTCTCTTCCATTAGTCATGGCCTCTGAGTTCTTGGATCCAAGCATGAAAGAGCTCCTGTAGATTCTGAAGATGGGACCTAATTCTAACTTGTATGCTAATTGCTGCCTGAGCTTGTCTAGTTTCATGGATCTGAGTCCCAGGATTTTAATTTGAGGTAAGAACCTAAGCTGGGAGCTGCTTAGAGGAATTGCTGAAAGTGCATTTATCATGCCTACATGGTGAGGAGTTGCATGGGGATACTCACTGGTGTGCTGCCACTGTGCTCCTCAGCCTGCTGGCACTTGTTAGGACTAAATAATGACCTTGAAGGAAGTCTAAATTGTATTTTCAACTTAAACTTTTCCTAAATAAGTCTGATAAACAATTACTTTTTTTGTGAATTATTAAAAAGGGGCTACTGTGCATAAATCTGAAATGGAGTCTGTCCATTGGTATCCACAGGTCTATCCATAGGGTAGAGTTGCCTTAATCCAGAGCAGCAGTCCCTGTGCAGCAAGGGCTGCCTCTGGAAGGAAATCAGTCTCTCTTGATTTGAAAGGCAGGGTGGGGAAAGGAGCTGGTAAAAAGTTTTCCTGAATGTGGGCTTAAATTGTAATGGGAAACCTTTACTGAGCTCTTGTCAGTGTTTCATTCTTTCTTAAAATTACCAAAACAAATATTTGGCTACTTTATCTATTTTTCTATTCAAAGCTTGTAATACTCAGTCACATAAAAGAGATGGAGCAGTTCCCTGTCTGGTCAGGTGTCAAACTTGTTGATAGTGGAATAGGTTTGTTTGTCACTACCCTAATAAAATGCTGATCACCTTTTTTGGTGTATGATTTTTAAAGTTTCACAATTCACAATGACTCACAGTGCAAGGTAGATTAAACCAAATGCTGGGATCAGATCCATTCCGTGTCCTAAACGCACACACTTTGTTCCTGACCGAGAGCTCTTTGTGTGCTGCTTGGCTGAGACCGTGGTGGCTGAGAGCCTGTGTAGGGGAGAAGGTGCTGATCTCTGAAGGAAGCAAGTGGTGGTAAAAATAAATTGTACTTGTTGTAGGTTCAGGTTAAGAACTTTATAAAATTCATGTCAGGTTCTCTTGCTGGCTTAATGTAAACTGCTTTGTTTGCAGGGTTTATTGTCATCCCAAAACCAGGCCAATTCTCCAAGTGGAACTGTAGTATAGCCATCACACTACTGCTAGCAAACCTCTGAACGCAGGACAAGAAGTAATGGCAGTGGAACCAGGAGCTGTTCTTCAGGCAAAGCGCATCACAATTTATAATGTGGCAGAGTGTAAACATGGAATTATGTGAATCACATAGTGACTTGCAAAGGACAAATGTAATGAGTTCTCACTACAGCCGATCCTGGTAGGCTGCTCACCCAAGGAAGACTTTGCATTGGAGAAAAAGCAAAAACCTTCCTTTGGTGCTGCAGGAAGAAGTAGTAACACTTTTGGTTTTCTTTATACTTTTCAAGTCCAGTGTAATTTAATCTCTCTATATAAATATATAAATAAAAGATATATATATATAGTGTAAAATAAGATATGTTTCTTAAATTCAAGTAAGTTCAATGGTTAAACTAGTACTTCACCATTGTTTATTTTGCACTGATTTTTTTAACCAGAGATGGCTAGAAGACAGCCTGGAATGCACTCATGGAAAATGAAAGTCATTACTTTCTGGCTTCAAAATGTTATTCAGGAAGATGGATGCTGCAATCATAGATTTTTTTTAAAACAAAATTGTTTTGCACTTAAATAGTTTAATGCTAATAGAGAATTACTTTAAAATTGGTGTCCAGACACCAGAAAAACTATGTTGTGGAGAAAAGATCCTTTGTATCTATTAAACATTTATTTTAGTATTGTTGTTTCCAACTGCAATCGGCTCTGTATTATATGTATAAATAATGTAATTCAGTGATGGGGGAGGGGAGTAACAGATCATTACACTAGAAATTCTCATTCATTTAAGAAAGTGATATTTCTAATTCAGAAAATACATATTAAACTATCTTGAATATGCATTTTTGTTTACTTTATGTTCAAATTCGATCACTTTTGATGTAACCAATCCTTTGTTGAATTAAATGTTTGGTACAGAAATACTATCTAAACTTTGTAGAACACATTCCTTTCAAAAATATCTCATCTAGAACATTGTTTCACATTTGATAGAGTTGAATTTCACTTAGGAAAGTTAAATACAATTGTTCTGTTCTCATTCCAGATGGCCTCTGTGCAAACACATCATGCAGTTTAAATACATCATATAGCCCAAGTCTCCCAGACAGACAGCTTCAGGGGTGATCCTACAGGCCCGCGTGCTTGGAGCTGGGAAGTGGAAGATCCCAGAGTAGTAGCTGTACACACTTTCTGACTTGGCAGTCAGAAACTGGGTCACCGTACTGGAGCATTCTGAGACTCTTTTGTCTTACATCAGGCACCTCATTTATAATTCAGCCCTCTTAAACTGATAAGGGTGACAGGGATAGACATATCCATGGATTTGCAGAGGTTAACGCTGCTCGTCTGAACACTTGTCATTTTTACTCAGTCACTAACACAACACTGGCATTATTTCCAGCAGTTCTTGCAAAGATTAACACCCCTTTACCCCCAAGAGATGTTGCTCCAGGTCAAGCCCTGGAAAACAGAAGTATCCATCATATCCTTCCCTTTATCCTATGTAGCAGTGTTCACAATTGGGATTTGTGGAATCCTGCAGGCAGAGTGAAATGGAGGCTGCTGGTCTGGGACTGGACTTGCCCGAGGGTGATGAGCTGTATCTGAGGCACGTGTCAATGCCCCTCCTGCTCTCCAACAATAAAGCATGGTAGTTTTTTTTAATTACAAGTAAACTTTAGACATTTTCTTTTCCCCGCAAAATTAATGAAAATTTCGGGAGAAGCAACTGCAGTATCTCCTTGTAACTAAGTCTTACTCTTGCAGTGCAGCCAGCATGTAGGCAACTGCCAGATACACTTACAAGCCAGGAATTAGTTGCCTGCTTTATTCAAGATAGAGCTGTACTTTACAATTCTGATCTATTTCTGTTCTTCTAAAATACAAGAGATGGGGAAAATACTGAAACTGAGCAGGATTATTGTTCAGAAATTTTGTTTTATTAACATAGTGGGTTTACCTGTGAAAATACAGATAAACCTTGTCACTGAAAACTACTGTAGTTATCTCCCCTGTAGACGTCTTTTATGTATGTGCTTCATAAGGTCCGAGTCAAAACAAAACAGTTGAAAAAATAAGCAATAACGTTTTTTCCTTCAGCTGGAAAAATGCAAAACCAGCGTGGAAAGAATTGCAGTATCCAACATCAGGGTAACAAGAGCAGCTACTCGCATCTCTGTTGTCCCTGCCACAAATCTCAGTGCAGCAGCACACAAGGAATGTCTGTGGGTTTTCTTTTTCCAGCCTCTTCTTTACTATTTGGGCAATCATCTAGAAGCTTGAACTGCCCATACCACACTCTATAACATATGGGGAAAAATTCTTTTAGGAAGAAATAGGATACTGATAACTTACCTGGAAAGGACTTAAGAGTTCTCCTGTAGATACAGCTCTTAATAAAATTTTTCCTACTACAGTAAAAAAAAAATTAAAAGTGAGTGGAATACAAATAACCTCAATATGGAATTTTACATGGAAGAATGAGGATAGGAACAATACTTGCCTGTTTGCAGTTTAAAGTTGGGTGTATTATAAAGCAGGAGGCAAAACTCAAGTTTGCCTATTCATCCAACAGCCAGCGAAGTGTAAATTGTCTCCAGAGGTTTAATGGCAAAGAAGTTGTTATGAAATAAATATGCTTGAAGCACTGTATGTGCCAAACTCTGTAAGATCCACCTAAAAGCATAAAGGAAATGAAGAAAAATTCCAACATGGTCCTTCACTTCAGATTTTCAATTTTCATAACAAAAATGATCTGCTGAAACTGCCATTTTAATGATAACAGCCTGACAGCCCCCAATACAGAGTATGTGGTAACACACGAGATATTACTGTGGTAGCCTTTTCTCTTCAGGTTAAAACTTACTAAGAATTCTGACTTGATATTTTTCCTGGTTTATGAATAATCACCTATCTGATACATTAATTATGGAAGCAAAGAGTGGCAGTAACACTTCTGAAATCAGGAAGGTACCAAACTGTGCAAATACAATTTGAGGAATTTTAGGAGTTTTTTTGTTGAAAAACTTCATCATCTGTGGTTTGAGGCTTCCAGAAAAAGATTACAGGAAGCTACCAATGCAATTAATTAATCTCTTATCAGGAACATAATTCTGATAATCTGAGCTTTGACCTGCTGCTAGGTAAGAGAGCTCTGAGTGAGAACAATCTGTCAAATGTGGGCAGTAGGATTTGTCCTCTTTTTTTTGTTAAGGAATTAACAGTGGAGAGCAAGCCCCCTCAGATCCAGTCAGTTACCTATTTTTAAACCATCATTTGTACTGCTGCACACTATGCTCAACTCCAAATATATTAGCACTGAGCAACTCACCATCTTCCTCTCTGGAAAAAACACTGGATATGCTCATAGCACCTTCTGCTCAGAGTTCCAAAGGTAAGAAGTCTGAGGCTACGCTGTGAGGTTACACTGTGTTGCCTGTAGTCTTATGGTCCTTAATTCCATTTCCTAAGTGTAGCATCACGCCTTTATATATATATATATATATATATGTGTACATACACACACACACACATAAAAACCTATGCTAGTTATATATATATATATGTTTAAAATATACGTAAACCTGTGGTAAGTATTCAAACTAATACTGGATTGCCTTATTGTTGAAGTTCTCTACTCTGTCAGTATGAGATGCTAACATGAAAACAGGACAGAGTGGGAAGATGATTAACTGGAACATGTAACTGAGCAGGAAAACTCAACCAGTCACTGTGGTTTTACATACCCTCACTGCACTTAGAGGTACCCTGGTCAGGAGCACATTTTCTGCTTGAAACTGGAGGAAAGCAGCATTCATCCAGCATAAGTTTCAATAAAATGAGAAAGAGCAGTTATCTGTACCGTTGTGTTCTGCTGCTGTATTCTCCCTTTGTTTTGATGTGGGCACTCTGCTGTGCAGAGCACTTTCTCCACTAAAACTCGTCTTATATGTCGTTCAGTCCTAGCAAGGGAAATCTGCTGTTCCTCTGGCACACCTAGGACGAGCAGCAGCAGTACAGGTCTCTCTGCAGAGCCTCGTTTTGCAAGAATTCTTGCCATGGTTGGGATGTTTTCCCATTCCTGCTATTGAAAGTCTGAAAGTTTGCTATGAGCAAACAATAAATTGAACAAAGGTACATGATGCAGGTGCACAATATTCAACTTGGATAGTCAAATTTCAATCAATACCAAAAAGTTACTCCCAGGGTATGTACCACATTTACCCTGTGAATACTTCCACACTTTAAACAATCTGCTAGTAAACGTCACATTGATCCTGACCACAGTATGTGAAAATAATACCTTCTTCAAAACATGAACAGAAACATAAGAGAGACAAATGCTTCTAAGCAGTAGATATCAAAAGGTTTAATAAAGAACTTGAGTCTCATGAACTTCCCCACACTGAAAAGCTACAGTGTAGAATTTGGGCGTGCTCAAAGTTGTCCAGAATCTGAATGACAGAATAAGGAATAGGATCTCATCCAGTCAGAACAGAACCTTAAAAGTGTTGAGATGCTTCTTAAAAAAAAAAACCAACCACCAAGCCACAGCAAAAAAACCCACCCACTGGAAGACCTCAGACTGAGAAGAGTCATTATCTTCAAAAATACACAGAGGGAAAGATGAGAGCATAATGGGCATAACTTTTACTCTAGGTGACTCATTTTTACAAGATCTTTATATTAACCTATATTTTACTGCATTGTTTGAGCTGCATCTTAACTAAGTGGAATAGTTTAGATTTAGAGCACCAATCTCAAACTGATGCCTAAAGGTTGGCTTAGTGACTTGGACGTGAGGTGTTCCCCACTGTGTTTTTTATGGTACCTCTCACAACACACCCCTTGCCTCCTGCTCCTGGCTGGGTTTTTGAACAGCAGCACTAAACCCCGGTGTTTGGTTATGGAAAAAAAATATGATCACTTACCAATTATGAGCAGAGTAACTTCAATAACCACTGAAAACCCCCAAAAAGTTACTTGCCAAACCTGTCCTGTGTAAACACTTGGTAGGCAGAAGATTTTTAACTCCCCAGCTGAGTATGAGTTGCGCAGACTTTTGTTTTCTAAATAACAACTGTTCTGTAAAACATCACCAAATTTAAGTATTGCAAATTAATTAACACAAATTTTTAGATGTCAGGAGTTAAAATCAACAGTATCACACTGAAACAAGGATTCTTTCCAAGTAAGATAAGGATGTTGCCCTTTAGCAGTAGGAAAATAACATTCTATTAAGTTGTTACTGATAATCTGTGTGCAAAATTTCTAAATTATGATAAGCTACATACCTTCATTGCACTTTTAAGCAACTGGCTGCAATATCAGTCCCTATTAAGACTTTTGATCAATGGCTTGAAGCAAACTATGACTAAGTTTTACTTGCCTTTGAATCAGATAAAAAATTGGTTTTGCTTTTAGCTAGCTTATAGTTATGTAAAAATATCCAACAGTTACAGAAACTGCATCAAAATCAAGTATCACATACGATTGCACAATCGGCACCTTCTCAGTAAAACCTGAGGTGGAAGTTGCTAAATACAAGAGAACAATTTCCAGAACTGACAAAAAAAGAATAAAAATTTAAATCTAAAAAAAATGCAGCTGTTAGCTGTCATTTGTAATATAATTTGGAAACTTAAATTCTGTAGATAACATTCCATTCTTAATACTTGAGCTCAAAGAATCCTTTCATGTTATTTTTAACCAACCTCCTCCTCCTCCACCAGGTTCTAAAAGGAACAAATACTTAGGAAGTTAAATGCAGAATGCTCTCTGTGCTCTGTCAGAACAATGCTTTAATTAAATATTGACCCACTTCAGGAACAGAATACCAAAATGATAGGAAAGCAGCCCTCAAACCTTGTGGGGTTTTCCTACAAATCTCAGAGCAAAACAAACTCAAGCACTGCTGTTCTTGTTAGATCTTTAGCAGCAGAAGTACGACTGGGTCTCTTCACTGCACAGCCGTGCTTTTCCTCACTCCTCTCCCTTCTAAAGCAGGCAAGTGGAAATGTTTCAGGGAAGACTTAAGTGCCTTCTGTTTCTCAGACTGTTGAGGAAGCAACAGAAGTTTGAAATACGCTTGAATGGGCAAGTGAGAGTCTACACCTCAGTGTTTGATCCAACAAATCTAACAGACTGGAACACAAGGACTCCACTGCTTTCCTTGGGTGCCCAGAAAACTGCAATGCAGGAGTAGGACAGGAAGTCAATTTGGCTACTCCAGAAAATTTTAATTTTGGTAATTCTCCAAGAGGAGATCCCTTTTGTTTTGATTTTTTCCCCTGGACTTTCCTAAGAGAATGCACAGCAGAAAATCATTTATAATTTTTCTTTGCTAATGTAGCAAAGGCTTTTTTGAGAGGTTTTTTGAGAAAAACCTGTATTTGAAAGTTTTTGATGTAGTAATAACTTTGATCTCACCTTGTCAAGAGAACAAACCCTGAAGGGTGAATACATGGAGTATTTTTCACATAGCTGATATATAAACAAATTTTTCATCAGATTTTAATCTTTTATTTTCTGTCAAAAGCAAGTTTAGGAGTTTCCCAGATAGCATCTAAATACAGGATAATTAAGTTTAAAAATTTTATATTTTTATTTGCTCAAAATGTAGACTTAAGCCCTGAAAAGGCAAAGGAACACTTTCTGCCTCTGACACAACTTCATCTGGAAAACTCTTTAACCCAGAGGCAGACAGCAAAGACATGGAGCTGACCCTTTAAGTAACAACAACTCTGACAAAAGTCTACTGAAAGGATTATGAGGTATCAGAGCTTCTAAATTCTAACTCATGTATGTCAGGGATTTGGGGGGAGGGGGAGCTGCATCAGACCAAATAAAGATCTGTGTTTAGGCAGACGGAATAAACCCAAATAATCAGCTTAAGTAAAACATTTGTTTCTAGCTAACAAGCTCAGTGCTACAAATTACTTTCTCTAAATGGGCTGACAGTTCTTCCACTTAAATACTACCTGTCTTGGACTTGCCTTTGGAATTTGGCACAAATACTGAGGTGCTTGCCCTAATGTATTTCTTCCTAATCTTAATTTTTTGTGCATGGCCAAAGCTTGTGTATCAGCTGCCCTAAAAAGTTTTGGGGAAAAAGAAAAGTAGAGAAAAACACTAGTGGTGCTTTAGGTGAGGTTTGGACTCAGTGCAAAGAATTATGCTGACTTGAGTTACATTCATTGTATTGCAAGCCAAGAACTCGCCCTGGAAGCAAATTTAATTTCAGTCCAGACAGTACTCCCCCCACTTTTTTAGTCTTCAAAATTGAAATGATTTGAAGTGACTTGCCAGAGTTCTTGAAAATAAGGGTGTTGTAATGCTTGATGGGCAGCAGTTCTCTAATCGGGGTCATATTTTATCATTGCACACAGAGAGAGAAACCTTTGGCAGACAATTTGTGCACAAGAGGAGGTTTTCCTTTTCCTTTTTTAAAGGGGAAATCAAGACTTGAAATTCTTGACATGTGTTAAGCAAGTTGAGAAAAACAATTATTCATGCATATTCAGAGAGGATTACAATGTACTGAAGAGAAAGAATTCATCAGATTTAGGTAATCATTTTTTAGGGGCGAGTAAGTAGTCCTTGGGAAAAAAATGTTTTCTTTCCTAAAATGTTACATCATCGGACTTAAAGATACTATGGAAATAAAAGGGCAAATAAGATTGACATAGGCTCAGATTTCCTCTGCTCTGCTACAAGGACCATGAATGGGTGACTATCTCTGGGTAGGGACAGAAGACACTGCTCTTGGGTCAGCATGGAATTCCCAGACCAGAAATTACACAGAATTGTACAGTTCTATTGTGGATATTTAAACAGTGAGATGAATAACTATGGGAGTGCATACTTACTGCTTAAACTTATTGAGAGCTGTGTTAGCAGGAGTGCCTGTAATGTCATGGATTTTTGAAATTTGGTCCAATTCTTTAGATCCAAGAAAACTGCAAGGCAAGAGACAGTATTAGCACTATAGAAGACACAGTTAAACTAATTTAGTTGCATAGCTGACACTTTGATTAAAAAAACCCCTCATTTATGAGGAAGATAATGTTAGAATTATTCCTCTGTAGACAGTTTAATACCTACCAGCAACTGAAGGATAACATGTGAGCAGCAGCACAATACAACTGCAGGTTTGAATGGAAAGAGTAGTTTGGTTTTTTAAACAGAAACCTGTAGCTGCACTCTCCTCACTGGTTTGGGGTAAAATATGTAAAGAGAACATTCCTCTTGGTGAAGGGCAGTGAATCTGGGATGGCTTCTATTAAAGTGGCGGATCGCAGAAGACAATGGGTTGTCCTCATTTTAAGACAGCAAGAGTCAAAAGTCCCTCTTGCTGTGTATGCACACAGAGATATATGTTTATAACACTCCAGTCCTAACAAACAGGTTCTTTGCAAACAGCAACACTGGAAAGATGGTAATTTGAACTGCATTCCTGAGCTTGATCCTCAGTTAATATAAAACTTGCATAGAGTCTTTGAAAACACTGTTATCATAATAAAGCAAGCTGACTTTAGTCAAGTCCACTAACATTTGTTTCCTGCACTTGTCACTTTTTTCCTTGGGCTTATAATTTAAGAAACACTTCAGTAGCATCACATGACTCTTGAAAGGAAAACACTAAGTCCTCTTTATAGACAGGGTAAACTTCTTTTTAGCTGTTTGCAAATTCAGTCAAACAGCTGGCTGCACACTACTCTGAATGGCTTCATAAAGCTTTAAGTCAAGGAAGGATAGAAAAGATCTGATTCACACTGTGCAGCTGTATCAAGACAGGCAGCTGGGAGTAGCTTCTGTGTGAGCTAAAAAATGTGCTGTCTTTGAATGTAAAACTGTAACATAGTGAAGAAACAACTGTGCAAGCCACAGAAAAGTGCAATCCAGGAATCATGATTTATAAGGAACAGAAGGAGGGAAACCAAGATTTGAAAGATCAGCATGGCTGAGTAAGAGACTAAAAGTCCTACAAAGTATAAAGGCTTATGCAAACATTGAACAGCAACAACTGCAAGATGCACTGAAAAGGAAACAATCTTGTCCATAACATCCTTTAGCTTGACAAGACTGTATCTCTTTTAATTTGGCATTTTCCAGTAAACATCCCTCATTTCTCTCTAAACACACCTATAAGGTCTCTGAAAATGTGCAATGGTTGCAAAGAGTGAAATTTGTTGCATTCAGCTAAAATTACAGCAAAATATCTTTAAGGGTTTTTTTTTACCCTAAGAAAACTTAAGAGTTTGCAGTGTGTAATTTTCCTGCCAAACTTCAAAGCCCACCTGATTCAAACTGAAATGAAAAAATGTGGCCTTTTTTAAAGCTTTTGGTCCCAATTTACTTTGCAAGAATACTGCCACATTTGGGATTCTTCTATTAACAGTTTTCTGGCCGAAGCAGAACTGTTTCTTGTACAAGTTAGCAGGCAAAGCATAATGGTTGTCATTCAATGTGATGGTGATGGCAGCAGCTGCACTTGCCATGTGGAGGAGGAGGAGGAAAGAAGCAAAGCAAATGTTATCACTCCTGGTTGCGTATCAGAGACAGCAGTGTGGGAGGAGAATAAAGAAGAACGGCTGCTGTTGCTAGGGCACAAAGATATTGGAGAAATACTCATGGTGGTTATTTTTCCCTTTTTCATTAAGACTAGTGACAAATCTTTTGAGTTAGAGCTTCATCATCACCAAAAATCTTAAAGGACTTTAATCTGGGTTTTCCTAACTCTTCATCAGAATCCGGTTTCAAAATATTCCAGCACACAAGGTCTTGAACAGCACAAGGGTCTTGAACACACTATACTATAAATCAAAGTGAGTGTATTCTCTAACATCCTGTTTTTGCAAAAACTATTAGTAAGTCAAAAAGAGGGAAATATTTTACCATCAAGTGCATTAACTAGACTGACGATAGTTAGTGATGCTCATGAGAGGAAATGAGCCATACTCCACAGAGAAAAGCAGAGAAAATACAATTTTACTAAATATGAAGCCATTGGGATGGGAGAAATGTCCAAAAATGTTATTTTCTTTGTAAATAAAATGGTTGTAATGTTGGTTGTAATATGTTTTCTTGAACATGCAACTGCCTTATCACTAACCTGCCACAGGGTGAAGAGTGCCAGGCCAGACTGGATTACTGCCTCGTGAACCCTGCGGATTAAGCACAGAAGCTTCTTCCACAAATCCGTGGAAATGAAGATCATATTACCACGTGCTCCTAATTTGAGTTATTTACCTTTGATTATCTTGATTAATGATAAGCAAACCCCTCCACTGAACACTGTACCTTGTGATTTCACAGAAAACACAGCCAGCACTCCACATCCCGATTTTGTAACTACAATGGCCATTTGCAAGTTGTTCTTGTTCAGGTGCTCGGTAGCAGCGTGGGGAGGTGCATTCCATATGTGCCTGCAGAGAACAGATACTCCTACAAGATCCAAAATCTCTTCACTTCAAGGTATTCCGCTGCAAAAATAAATAATGAACTTCAACAAAATACAAGCAGTGAAATATTCAATCAAAGATTTTCCTTAAATGTGTGAAGTGGTCATAATAAAAGAAATGATAGATTACTTTAAGAAGAAATTTTCCAAAATTAAGGGTGCCATAGCAGTCAAACTGCATTTAAATAGCAAGTAGCTTCAGGCTTGAAGATAATCTGTGTTCTACAGTATGTGCATATACCATTCTGTACATGATCAAAGGAAAGACCTAAGAGTTAACTGAAGAGCATATGGACTATTACTGAAGAGAAGGCTGCTAAATAGGACATCTGGATTAAGTTATTAGAGTTCTTCTGTTTAGCAGTGATATAATAGGTGGCTTTGGCTTCTCCCATACACTTCTTTAACTTAGAAGAAAAACTTATCTCCAGAAAATAAAACGTCATAAACTGAATTTAAAAATCCTTGCTTTTCAAACATTAGCAAAATAACCTTCTGCAACTATCAGGAGAAATTATTCCAGTGAAGAAATCTTCTGAAAGCCAGTATCTTCTGCTCCCTCTTGTATAACATCCACTATATGCAGGGACTGAAAGTAGAAAGACAGAGCTGCAGAACTGAGCCCTACTGCTGTGTCTAGGTTAACACAGAAAGGAAAATATACATTAATAGAGGATAAAGAACAGGTTTTTAGATTGGAGGGAATACATGAAATGCACCTGAGTTATTTCAGGTTTTAGCCAGTAACAAACATTCTAGTTTATTCCCCTGGATCAGGAATACAGTATTAGAGGTAACTGTCTATATATATATATATTTTAAACTGTATCTTTATTCATGAAGAAACATTCTCTTCTTACAGTAAAGAGAAAAATACTGACATATTCACCTTTAATTAAATATCCTCCTACAAAAGGAATTACCTTTATTACTATGTTTTCTGCTTTCACATCTCTCAGAAATACCCTATTTCTGTACTAATATAAACACATTAGAGAGATTAATTCAGTAAAAATATAAACATCATCAGTGCTTCCAGTTATTTGGAAAAAAAAAAAGAAATTAATGCTTTTTACAAATTTAGCAACAGCATAGTAAGAAAATTTAATTTTGCCACCATGGTGAGACAACAGCAACAGGTATTGGAATGGGGAAGAGGCAAGTCCAGGAAGGGGAGGGCCAGGCTTTCTTCTTTGCTCCCAGCAGGGTTACCTGGGGATTGCAAGGGCCACCTCCTCGCAGAAGGGCTTCCTGCTGCAGGCCCTGGAGCTGCTCTGGGGCACTGGCAGCAGCTGGGGCTGCCTGCTGCCTCCCAGGGCTCTGCTGCAGGAGGCTGCTGCTGGCCCAGCCTCTGTGTCTCTGCTTAGAGATGACCCTCAAAGAGATGTATGCTACATTTGCTGTAAAGTTGTTGCCGAGCCAGGTGTCTTACCTATGTATGCAATTGAGATTTGCATAACTGGTACATGTTGTTCTTCACTTTTTTTCAGGCAACGGCTTTCTCCTTCCTAGAATAAAGTTTCAAGTTGTATAAATCCTTTTTTAGTGAGGAACAGAATACAAATACCCTACTCCTCAGCTTCCACAGATGCACTAATATCACCTTTTTCAATTATACTATTTCTGTCATTTATAGCTAGTTTTGTAATCCATTTTCCACTCAACTTCAGACATAATTTAGATTTCAATGTGCACCAGAATAGCTCAGCTAACAACTGTCAACTCAGTAGTCTGTAAGCTGCCTCAGTTTTTACTGCATGTATTTATTGCAGTATCTGTTCCCCCAAGTTCCATCAGAACTGCAATATTTCACTTCTGAACATCTAATTTCCTCTCTATACAAAGTAATTGTCCTTAAGGTTCAAGATTCATATCAATCACCTCAAGTTACTGCAATGCTTAAATGACTGTGATTCACATTTGAATTGCAAATTAAAGGTTAACCTCTGAAGTTTAGCTTGCTGTTGCTGTTAGGCAATAATTACAGTTATAAAATTTATCTATTTTTCAGAGCCATTCAGGAACTGCTCAGCCTTTTTCTTTTATAGGCTCCAAAGGCCTTTTAATCTTGCTGTAATGCCTTTATGTAACACTGCAATGCCATCAAGGGAGGCAGAAATGATCACATTTTTGAAAAACAAAGCAGGTACTGATCTGCCTGATGACAGTAGTATGAGTAATTGGCCGGGGAGGAGGAGGGAGATTATCAGGACAGTAACTCATTGAGGCCACGAGTCCTAGCAGCCAGCGGGGCTTGTGTTCCCAACTGATTACAGGGCTCCTCCAGGCAGCCACATAATCCACTGAGCAGGATTAGATCACAAAGCACTTGGAACAGAGTACCATTTACATCGGGAATTGTAGTAGTAGTGCCCCCATAGAGATAAATGGTGCTTTCAACGTCAGGATTTTTGTCATCTATAGTAGAAAAGATTTTATAAAATACTGCTACTCAAATCAATTTGGATTATTATTAGTATTTAAGAAATCAGGCCTTCATAAAAGAAAGTCACGCTCAGTTGCTTTTTCATTACAGGTCACCAGTAAAATCTGGAGCAGATGCTCCTCTGCTTCCAGATTTACCATTAGAGAAACCCTATTTGGCAGTAATGGTGAAGTGAATCCTAAGGCAGTGGCACTTGAGGCTTCTATCATTTCACTTGAGGCATCCTCCACACCTCTCTCTCAGCCATACTTTTTACATTGCTTTAAATGACCAAACTGTTCTTGCTTAAACAAAGGGCAAGACTGTTTTTCAGTTATTAAATCACTTGTGATTCCACTATAAATTAACAGCAAGAGAATTACGACTGTGTAAAGACAAACAGCCTCGTCTTGACTGAGGCAACATGGATATCGTCGTTTATTAAGGACAAAACCCCAAAGTATCAACTTTCCACATTAGTAGCATTACAGTGAACTGTTCTCCTAATTAAATGTCTCCATATACCTTGTTAAATTAAAAATTCATTTTCAGTCAACTCCTGCTTCAAGTTTTAATTCATTATATTGTACAAACCATGCTTGCCTTTTAAGTTTTTCTAATTTAAAGAGTTTTTAAATTGCTCTGCACCTAAATTAAACTTGATTTTGCAAAACACAGAGCAGTCAGGAAATGACAAATGTTGCATTACTATGCACTGTAGAAATTGACAAAAGACTACAAATCCTCTGAAATATAACTACTTTTGTACACTCCGAAAACGGTTTTGTGACAGAGCATCGCTAATGAACGATTTAATTGTCCTACAAATTAGTGATGCACTCCTTCAAATCACACTGCTGAAAATTCCAGAGGAACTCTTTCTACTTGCCCTTATAGATCCTCAGTCAGTAAGTGTTCTGGCTCAGAATGAGATTAATTTTCCAGTTTAATTGCATATCTGGACCATTTACCGTATTTATTGTTTGAAATGACTGACACACGTTGTTACACTTCTTGACTTTGCAACAAGCCAAAACTAGAGCTGTCTGGGGAGAAAACAAATAAAAAACTATTTCTGCCCCATAGGAAATTGTGGTATTGACCCTTTTAAACTCAATATTAATTTCTGAAAAATGCACTACATGAGACAAATTAAATGCCTGGATACTTCAAAATATCAAAATACGGTTTTTGGTACTTATGATATACATTTCCATTGGAATCTGCTGATCATTTTCCTGTTTTATTCTGTGATCTGACAAGTTCCAACCCGTGTGCCACCATCTCATTCAACATGAAAAAAAGACACTGTACCATGGGAAACACAGTCCAGACACAAAATTCAGACCATAAAGAAGAATCTGCAATTTACAGAACTTCAGGTAGACCCAGATTAATGTTCAGATAACCCCTAATCTGCAGCATTTCAGATTACTGTTGAACACAGATTTCATTTTGAACTGATTCACTATGGCATAGAAAAGGAGGTTATTAAAACTAATTGGTAGGAAAATAATCATCTCATGGAAAACCTGACTTTGATAAAAACTGTATTTTAAAATTAAAAAAATCCCAGAACATAATGAAACTATGATTCTAATTTCCATCTGAATACAATGCTTGATATAGCAAGCTTTTTCACATGAAAAGGAAACACTGAGAAATGTAACCAACTGGATACAAATATGCTGAAAAAAAAGGCAGTTAAAGAATAAACTTAAATATTCTGATTTTTCATAATGGAAGTACAGTATCTTTCCTGGAAGAAGATGCAGGATTGTTTTTAACAAACTTGTCTAACTTAGTACCAACAAGGATTCACTCCTACATGCAATTACTCTGACTTCTTAACAATTTTATCCAGGAAAAACAAAATATATTATTAAAACCAGCAAACACTAAAGTCTAATTCAACGATCAACAAACAACTGTATTTTAATCTCACATTCTTGTCTAGGTCAGAAACAGAGTTACTCCTTTTGTCAGAAATCTGAATACTCAGTGTCACCAACGTCATGTCCAGGACCAAGTCTTTATTCTATTGCACTGAATGACAGTTGCATGATTAGTTATTTAAATGAATCTCTCAACTGTTAAGAAATTACAAATTCTTAGTTATTAATTTAATAATGAATTGTAAGTGTATGCCCCTTCATTGGCTGTATCCAATCCCTTTAGTGTTTACACAAGATCTCGTTTTAAATCAGCTTTATGGTCTCCAACCTGTTTCAACAGACAGGTCCATAATTTTTAAATAAAGGAGGTATCAGGAACCAATGTTATTTTATAAAGAAAATGTGGTACAAGGCATTTTTACTAGATATAAAAACTGAAAATCATTATTCATTGGTTCAATAGTTTTGAAACAAATGGGAATAATTTTCTTATTACCTCACTGCAGTCCTGACCTAACAAATCACTGAATCACAGAATATGCCAAGTTGAAAGGGACCCACAGGAATCTGTTTAAGTTTTATTATTTGTTACATAAAGCAATTATTTTCTCTTTTGCAGTCAAAGTTGTTTGACTGCCTTAAACAAATGGGTATATTCCACTGGCAGGAGCTATAGGGTAAAGCAGTACAGCACAAAATTTCCCCATGAGTTTTATAATCTGTAACAGTGAACAACTAAGTGAAAAATAATTAATTCCATTTTGTGATCTACATAAGGAGAATTTGTGTGCTTCTTAAGCATATGCTACATACCTTTTATCAGCTCACAAATATCTATGTCCATAAATTCACATCAGTGAAAGGGAGCCAGCATTTTTATCACTGCAGAAACTAATGAGACTTTAACCTAGAAATAAAACTTACATGTTGATTTGTACACAGCACAGAAAAAAGCACTTAGTTTAACCAGTATTAAAATGGATATTTTAATTTTTAATGGGTACTGTCCCTAATGGATAATATCTCTAATGGAGATATTAATGTCTTTAATGGGCAGAAGTTTTTAAACTTAAGTCTGAGGTACCATAGTTTTAGTTCATACTGTCTGAAGTGTCCACTGCAAAAGTTAACTGATTTACTTGATGAAGATTTTTAAAGGCATGTTTTCTGGGCATATTACACTGTTCAGTATCAAGAAATTTCCAGTAAATTAACTGATACAATCTTACAATGAAAGAAAGGAAAGCCATTACAGCCCATATGGGAAAACACTTTCTAGTTAGATCACCAGTAGTGTTCTATTGCATGGAAATGAGTGAGTATCTGACTGGAATCACTGTTTTGCTGACAACAGCAATTTTAATTCTAATCATGACATAATACATCTGACACTTTATTTTCCATTTCACTGCCCTGCAGAGGCAGACATCTTTAGGTCTTCAGTTTTTCTTGTGAGATAATTGCATTACAGTTCATCTCCCCTGCAATGCTGTGTTAACCCAGGCAGTAAAAGGTGGAGGGTACAATCTGCAGTTCAGCTCAGACAGACTGCAGGAGCTGGGTGAGCTGGCTGGCCAGCTGGGTTACACTTGGGTAACAACACAGCAGCTGAGGCTGAGAATTCCAGAAAGCCAAGCTGCTGACATGATTACCGGCTTCCCATGTATTTGTAGGAAAAAGGCCTGTCATTAACTGTGTAATACCTGAGCCTTGAGAAGGGGAATAAGACAGCCTGAAGCGCAATAAAAAATATTTTAGAGCAGTTGACAAGTTTTGTGCCAAGTACTGGAATAATATGTCTGCTGTTGCACAGTGATGAAGTATAACATGCAGTAATGGAGTAAATGCTGTCATAAAAGATGATCACTCTGTGAGACAGAATATGTCCCCAGAAGACAGTGAAGTGCCTAATGAGGATAAGGAACCCAACTTCATCACTGATTGATCTCTGTCCAAATGCATAGCTCAGCTGCTGCCTCATTCTGAGATCTAATATTCTACTACTTGCAAAAGGGTGTCTGTAAAGTTGCCTATGAAATGGTACTACCAAATGGTTTGCCTCGATCCCGAGTTCAAACTGGCAAGTCAAACCAAGATCCTTGAAGTACCAGAGCCTATTCCAGCAGATAAGCTCTGAATATGCCTAGTCAAAATACTGTCCCAGGAGCCAAGATGTGTAGCAAAAGTACTAAATATGGGACATGGGTTAAAATCACCAGCAAGTACTACAAACTATGAGATTAAATTTAACTATGCTTAACATATATTTAGTCTGTAATTTTAATACTGATGTTGAAATATTTTTGGTTTGCTGCAAAAGAGACAAAGTGAGAGCTACATCAGAAATTCTTAACAAAGGCAGGGATGTAGATTTCAGAATCTGAGAAATGTGTTGGTTTTTTCTTTCTCTTTAAATAAAAAGCTGGTTAAGTGACTACAGCTTGACTAGACGCTAAAGTTACTGGATATTGTTCAAATAAAGGAATAAGGAAGAAATAAATGAATGCATCATACTTACAAAACAAGTTCATGTAAGCATAAAGATAGTAGGATATGGACTCAGCTTCCTTAGTACTTGTATTTCTTTCAGATTATTCCCTTGTTTCATACTAAAGTTGAATTAAAAAGAGAAAGACTGACTTGGAAGCAAGGACTGGATTATAATTGTCTTGGTTCCCTGCCATGAGACTGTCAGAACCTACTTCACTCTACTCTGTCACTGAACTTTCAAATGCAGGGCCTGATAAATGGTTTGCCTGCTGTTTCTTTATTGAGCAAATCAGTAATTAGTAAACGGTTTTATTCCTTCTTGCAGCCTGGAGCAGCTGGACTTACCCAAACAAGAAAAGTAACAATGTATTGTTCTCCAGCACCAGTTACCACGCCAAGGAGCTACCTGGCAGGAATTTTGTGTTGCATAATAATACGTATAATACTGTTTACTCTGCACTGGTGCAGCATACATTCCAAACATTGCTCAGTGTGATGCTTTGCCAAATTTAACATTTAAAATGAAGTTTTGATGGTAACCTCTTACATGAAAAATAAACACTACTCAACTACTGTGTAATTATTTTTTTTCCTCCCAGACTTCCATAAACAAACAAACAAAAAACATGCTACAGAAGCTCTGTGGAGGAAGCAGGAAATAAAGAGCTCTGCACACTGTTGAATGGATTAGAGCAGGACACATACGGCTTTTCATAGTCAGACTTAAAGTGAAACACCAAAACAATACTTTCCACTTTGAAATTAGGAGAAATACCTTTTAAGGGTATGTTCTGCTTAAAACACTGTTATCTGTTGCTAAAAGAGTTCACTTAATCAAAAGAATCTGTCAGTCAATTTATCAAAGGGCTAAAGGCCTAAAAGATGTTTAAAACATGCTACATTATAGAGTCTGCTTGCTGAGCCCTATCTCTGAGTTGTATACATCTGCCCTTGATATAGTTAAGGAGATAGTTTAAACACTGTTTTGATCATAAATTGGACAATTTTGTCCATTGTGGGTAATGTATAAATGGACCAATAGATCTCTAACAACACAACAGAGAATCAGAAGCCACATTCCTTGAAGATATTTGAGTCCTCCTTTTTTTTTTTAACCTACAGTCACTGAAGCTCTGAGTTACATTGTGAAATCTCACCTAGGAGCAAAATGTCCCATTTTACTTTGTACAAATGAGTCATTCCCAGTGATTTCACTAGGAACTCACTATATTTAACTGAGAATACAAAGTCAGCAACCCAAGAGGCACTAGTTGGCACTTAGTGACTTGGAGGATAATGTCAAGTCTATGTCTACTTCCACACAGCCCTCTCCTCTATTTTCCTAACTGATAAAAAGCAGTTATTTTGTGACCATGTAACATCTGGCTGATGGATGTAATGAAGTATAAATCCAAATATGAAGTTGAAATAATACCACACATGGACTAAGGATAAATACAGTGGTTTCAACCTTCATTAAAACAGTATTTAAACTAAGACTGGAAAAAGTATAATCTAGGGAGAGGACTGACACATTTCCTCCTCCAATTACTATTTACAGTTAAAAGGAAAACAGCACAAGTACCTTCAGTGCATTTGGCAAGGCAGAAATCAACTATTTAGTCCTCATTCACCTTGTTTTACCCTCGACCCAGTGGCCAGGCAGCATTTCATACAGTGGATGACATCAATTAGAGTATGCAAGGAAATAGCCCCCCAGTGCCAAACAGGAAGGCTCTGCATAATCAACAGCAGAGTTCCCTTTCTGTACCACATGCAAATCTTTTTAACACATGTGCGTTCAAAAAACTTCACTTTATCTTAATTTTGCATTTCCCCACCAAATTTAAATAAGATTTTCTGTAGAATTTGTACAATTAATTATGCATACCTCTCAAAATGCTGCCTCATGTGTTTACATGCATAGTACCTTCCATCCCCAAAACTCAGTGTCTTCAGGACATCAGAAAATGCTCCCTCTCATATCTTACCAACTGGTATCCTAAAAACAAAAGTACACTGTTTTAGTATGTTTGAAATTTTTATAAAAACTGTATAACAATTCTTCATTGATTTGTTAAATGCTAATGGAAAACTTACACAAAAGAGGCTCTTTTTTTTGTTAACACATAAGTGACTTGAGAGAAAATATAATGAAAAACAGCAAATGAAGTTTTGCTGCCTGTATTACAAAAATTTATTTTCCTGAAAGTAAAATACAGTAATTCTTAGACAATGAACTACCACCTTCTTGATCAGAGACATGATGCCTCTTCACACAGCCCTTCCTACCTTTTCTCTGCTGCAGCACATTAGCAGCTTGTATTTGAATTTACTCTTTGCTTCTTTGACAAAAAAAATGAAAACAACCCAAACCCTTTTTTACACTGTACTGAAAACAAAATTATCTTGGAAAGCAAGTGTATCATGGAATCATTGTACCAACATGGGAATTATTTGTTGAGTTTTGGGGTTTTTTTTGGGAGCAGTGTTGTTTGCTCTTGATTTTTATTTTTTTGCTTTTTTTTTTTTTTTAAGCAAAGCTGTTTCGGACTTCAAGGTTTTATTCCCATATTAAATTCAGACATGAGTTTTGCACTAAAATAATGTTTGGCTTTGACGATGAAGTGCTCCAAACACAAGGATGTGAAAACTCAGTCAATTCTAAAGAACTTTAAGAGATGGAGCAGGTAACATAAGAGTTATGAAGCAAGCTTTATTTATATTAATTTTTCAGTCTGCTAATTTCTATCAGAATTGACATTTCTTTCCTCCTTTATTCTCCTTCAGCTTTGTGATTAACTGTTCCTCACCAATCCCAGTGCCTGGTTACCTTCACCCACTTCATCCTCCTATTTCCTTTTATTTTTAGCATCTACAGATTCTATCCTTGATAATTTTTTCAGTAATTTCATCTGAGCAAAACCTAATTCTGGTTAGCTTTATGCTGCTGTTGCTTTTGACATGGTCTTATTATTTAAGAAAGACCCAAACCCAGTCATTTTGAGGGAGGCAGGGCAGGAAACTTCTTTTATCATATTCAGCCCTTTATGTCAGAATAACTGTGGGAGTCTCAGGCTATGTTGATAGCAGTAAATTCAGTGTTGCTGCCTGTATTAGTTACTGTGACAACAGTCCCTAGCAGGGATTTGTCCTGTGAGAACCAACACTCTCTGAGGCACCTTCCCTGTCTGGTGTGAGAACTCCTTCTAAGGTCAGTTGCCAAGCAGTTTCTGTCCTACTGCCTTGTTTTGGAAGATAAGAGAATTTACTAACAGAGATGGAGGCCATTTCATGCCAGTTGCTCTTTGTGTCCAAGAAGGTTTCCAGATATGTTTAATTTACAAGTATAAACACAGCCTCACAGTGGAGAAAGCCTGCCAAGAAATTTTGCAGAGGGGAATGTTACTTAGGCAGGGGCATTTTAAGAGTCTTCCAGCTAACGAATTGTATTGTCTTCATCTCTTTTCTCCTCCCCAGCTTTCACACTCCTGTTAAAAAAGACAAACCCCGCAATAAAACAATAACAAAGAGTTTCCTTGTGAGCCAAATGCTTGTATTTTAATTTCCCTTGTAGACTTCTCTCTTTCTCCAATACAGCAGCAGCACTTCTGTCAAATTGTCCCTTGCTCTTCTCATTTTTATCATCTGCTGCTTTGGTTTTCTGATCACTGTCCGTCATGCTGCATCATAAACTATCTAATTAGACTATCTAATTTTGGGAAACTGGAGAAAACAGAGCAATTTAAAATCAATCACACCCTCTAATGCACTCTGTACAATTTACATGCAGGACTATTTTAAATGCAGAAACAGAATCTGAAAATCTTTATGGGTAAAGGAGGCAGTTTCTAACAGACTCCAGAACAGGGAGGACACCATGGGACTGTTTAATTCCTGTGGCTGTTATTTGATAACTGGTCAAGCAAGCTGATCCTCAGCCTTCACTAATATGACTGAGGAAATAATATGCCTTCTCAGCAAAAATCATACATGGCACTGTTCTTTCTACCCCCACCTTAGGTTTTAATTTCCTATTTAAATTGCCAAATATAAGATGGAAAATTCAGAATATTTAAATCCCACTCTTACAGAACTCCAAAGAAAATGTGTCAATGGATTCTTGTGGTAGCAACTTACACTCTCCAGTCAGAAACACACTGACTACCTCACTTCTTCACAGAATGTCAGAGCCAGCCCTGTGCCAAAAAACACCCAGTGCAGACACAAAACAAGTTAACTACTTGTTGACCTACTCTTTTATTGTAATAAATGGCAATCCCATATGTTTCTTCTCTTAAGGCAAGTAATTGATTCTCTAGCATAAAAAAAATCATATGATCTGAAAATAACATCTTAATATTTAAGGCATACCAGCCGTAGGCATTAATAAGCCAAAGTACTTAGGCAGGGAAAGCATTATCATACAAACTTAAAATATCTTCACATACATAAAGAAGTCACATAGTATATGTTTGTATAATTTGATTTTGTTTATATTTTCTTCTATACATGTATTTTACTCCTACAAGAGAAGCTCAGACGGAAGGGGAGGGCTCAGAACAATCTGATCTTTTTTAGTTTTAAATTGAAGAGCTCTAATTGTATGAGAAGAGTTGATCTTTTACACATTTTAAAGTATTCTTAAAGCACTAAAAATGTTTTTGTAAGCGTGTAAAGCTTGTTACCATAACTTTTTTACAACAGAGTTCTCTGTAGATGAAACAAACACCACACACATAACAAACAACAGAGCCTTCAACTTAAGAGAGAAAAGAATGACATCCAGTGAAAAGAATGACAGCAAAGACCTGAATATTTTCAATTACTTGAATAAAGCATAGAATCAGGAATGAAAATTGCGTTATTTGAAATGTCTCTTTGGAGCATAAAATGAACATGTAAGCTCTGAACAAAACATCACTGAAATGAGAGAGATTTTCTCTGAGAGAGAAAATGAGAATGATCACGTGACAAGTTAGTTATTTTTTAATCAGCAACTGAAAGAAAATCAGGCAATAAGACAAAATAAAATTTAGGCTTCAAATGTACTAACAATTTATTACAAAGTTTGATGTTGCATCCACAAGCCAAGGTTTCTGGAGATTCTTAAAAATTCACTTCAGCACCATCCTGATCCTTTGAGAGTGACCAGACAGCAAAAAACTCCCACCAAACCCACAGACTTCAAACACACCCTGAACAAGAACAGACAGATCACAGGCTGGCAATTTTAAGCTATGAAACTTAGCAGGGCTACAAAACAAAACTTATTACCAGTTAAATTACCTGAATTTGTGGTGCTCAGAAATGAAGACTGACAGGTTAAAAATTTTATGACCGTTTTAAGACCAAAAGGTTCTTGGATGAAATTAAAGGAATTGTTTTAATTACACTCGCACAAATCCTTGAATAAAGGAAACTGGTTAGCAGCTCTTTAATGGCATCTGTAACAATCTAACCTCTCCCTTTCCTCCCCCCTGTTTCAGCACACACAGATGTTCAGGCTTAGAATCGTTAGTGAAAAGGGAAATAAAGGTTAGGAAGGACAAATCGTAGCAATGTGAACTTGTCTAGCACCAAAAAAGTGTCCATGAATCATTCAACAAAATAACAGTTTAATGTACAAGAGGCTACAGAACCTGGGAAATAAGGAACAGTCTAAATTAAATTCATGGGCCAGTGATGGAATTCAGAGACAACATCTGATCACTGTAACTAGAGAGCATGGAAGATTAATAACAATTTCGAACTAATCCAATACAAAATGACAGAAAAGACAACACACCAACAGTCAAAACAGGATATTATAAAAATCTAAAGCAGACACCTTGCTACAAAGATGCCAAGATGCTGAGGAAGAAAAAGCCGGGATGTTTAAATATGACATTGATGCACCTGGGAAGAGAGAAGCAGCCAAAGAAATTCAGAAAGCAGCAAGAAGTTGAGCTTCAGCCAGTCACAAAGCCGTGGCATGTAATTACTGCACTAAAAGACACGCCAGATGCGCAGGGGGCGACACGGGATGATGTGAAGAAGGATGCTAAGCAATGGAAGGAAAGGCATGCAGAACAAGGAAAACTTAGCAATTCCTGAGAAAGCAGCAGCCAGACAGGGTGATGCTTCACAGCAGTCGGACAAAGATCTATTCGCACCCTGTCGTGGCACGCAGAGACACCAGCGTTGGTAAGTGAGATCCAGGAGCTGCCCACGGCATTCCCAGGGGCTGCGGGAACAACTACGGTCCCCTCAGCACGGGTGCTCCCCGGGACTGCGGCCCCCTCGGTGGCCACCGGCCCCCCCAGAGGCACCGGGCCCTCATCCCCTTTCAGGAAGGGCCCGCAGCTTTCCCCAGCACGCCCTTACTGTGCATGCCGCGCCGTCGTCCCTTAGGTGAGTTGCTGACGATGCGGGCGGGCACTCCGCTCCCGCTCCCGGCGCTCCCCTCAGGCCGCCATGTTGTGTTCCCGTCGCCCCGGCAACCGCGCACGCGCCTGCCCCGCTGCACGCGGCACGGCGGGGGCGCGCAGGCGCAATGCGTCCCGCGCCGGGTGAGGGACGGCTGTGGGAGGGCCGCGCTCGGTCTGGTTTGGTGTGTTGTTTTCAGGGAAAAGGAGGACAATCCCAACGGGAATGGGCGGTCCGGGCGAGGGCCACCGGGAGCGGAGTCTGCAGGGCGGGGCGGTAACCGGGGGGGAGGTAATTCGGTCAGCGCGAGGTCGCAGCCCACTGACGGCGGCCTCAAAGCGGACCCCACGCCCAGGTGGGAGGGAGAACACAGCGCCTGAGGACTGATTAGCTCGAGATAATCAATAAGCAAATGAGGGTTTGAGTACCAATTAATAGAAAAGCTGTGTAGTTTGTAACCCGTGAATGCCGATGCTTTTGCTTGTTAAAATGTGTAACTAAAGTTTTGACGATCGGCGAGCTAGGCTTCTGTGGGTTATCACTCAGCTCCCTACTTGGCGTAAACTACAATAAGCAATAAATAAATAGACAAAAAGAGAAGCACCTCGCCTCGGTGCGTGGATTGCCGCCGGCAAGGAGCACGAGTTGGGGACAACACGCGGGGATTCCCGGGAATTCAGGCGTCGGGCCGGCCGGGGCGAGGGGTTTAAGGAAGGTGAGAGGTTTTAAGGAGGGGTTTTTAAGAGTTTTAAGGATGGTGAGGGGTGTAAGGATGGTAGTGGGTGGGCGGTGGGTGCTCCATGAGCCCCGCGGCCGGAGCAGCGCCCGGCTCATCCCCGGGCATGGGCTGATCCCTGGCGGATCCCGAGCGCCACTGCCGCCTCCCTGTCCCTGTCCCGGGACTCTGCTCCCTGAGCCATTGCTGTCCAGTCTCCCGAAAAAAACCCCGCGTTCTGGAGAGGTGCGTGGTTCCCGCGGTGCTGCCTCTTGCTGAACGCGTGTTTAAACAAAGGCTTCAAAGCTGAGCAGAAAAGTGGCTTTTTTAATGCTTCGTGTGTAATAAAAATCAAAATACTAGGAAAAAGTGAATCGTTTGTCCGCGTAAACTAAGGTCCTAAGCGCGCGTTGAACAGAACAGTAAATGCTTTTTTTTCAAAAAAATGTTCGGACATTTTAATTAACTGAAACTGGAATCATATCCCAGAAAACGTGGAGAAGTATTAGCCTATAGACTTAGAGGCGAAGCTGCCCCATGATCGCGTGTTAGGGTTACCTCCCAGGGAAGAGCTGAGCGCTTTGTGGTTTGGCCGAAGAATTCAGCATGTATTTGTTGCCTTCCCCAGGATGAGACCAGCAGGGTGCTCTTAGATAAAGCAGGGAGAGAATTCGTTATTAAGTGGCCGGTTAGCTCAGTTGGTTAGAGCGTGGTGCTAATAACGCCAAGGTCGCGGGTTCGATCCCCGTACGGGCCAGCGAAGTTTTAACTTTTTTTCCTCCTCTTTTTTTATTTCGGTCTCACAAGTTTGTTCCAGCGACTCCCTCCCACCCGCCGCGCGGTGTGCCCTCTGCACAAGGGCACGGCCTCGGGGTGTGACTCTGTGTGTGTGTGTGTGCGGGGGCTGCAGCAGCAGCAGCACTGACGGAGCGCGGCCGGCCCGGGCAGATCATTCCCGGTCCGCGCTCCTCGGGGCGCCATTCCCGACACACTCCCCACCGCCCGGCCGTCGGTGTTGGTGGGGAAACCCCGCCCGGTGAGGGCGAGTGTCGGAGCACAGACCGGGACCAGAGGGACAGTTCGTCCCACCCCCTGCTCAGGCAGGGTCATCCCAGAGCACACGGCACAGGATTGCGTCCAGACGGTTCTTGGATACCTCCAGTGAGGGAGGCTCCACACGCTCCCTGGGCACTGTGTTCCAGTGCACGGTGAAGTTCTTCCTCGTGTTCAGGTGGAACTTCTGTCCATCAGTTCCTGCCCGTCGCCTCTCATCCCCTCGGCACCCTTCTCCAGGCATTTACGTGCATTGATCACGTCTCTTCTCGAACCTGAACGGGCCCGGCTCGCTCCGCCTCCCCTCAAGAGACGCCCCATGCTCGCAGTGCCC